>JZKD02S0030931.1:169974-207553 GCA_000966675.3 Picea glauca
ATAATAATTATGCAATTGAAAATACTTTCTCATGCCCAAAAACCATGTCTCTGCATATTCATCCTTCTTGTGCTCACCATCAAATGTAGGAGGTTTGATTTTGTTCATTTCTCCTCATAGCTCATCCACCCCAGACCTCTTATGCTTCCAGACATGTGATGGACTTGAGTTGTTGTGTGATATCTTATTGGAATGAGTCGAGGAGTTATGTTGATGTTTGCTAACACTTCTTTTTCTTCTTTTCTCATTAGGAGACTCGTGACTTCCTGATTTCCTTGAACCACTCTCCTTCTCCAATTTATTTTCTATTATGTTCAAGATTTGCATTAAATTCATGTTGAAGTCCTCTTGTTTCTCCTTGGATTTCATAAGCCTTTAATTATCATCCTTATGGATTTGTACATCCTTCTGTAAATTTTTAATGGTCTCTACCATATTCACATTTTCATCCCTTCCTTCTCCATGTCCATTAGAGTTTGTTCCTTCAATGCTCATATGGACATCCATACCTATGATCTCATCTTCCTGGATGTAAGCCCACTATGCATCTTCCATTCCTCTTCACTTTGTTCTAGTCCTGATTTGATCTAGTTGTTGTTATGAAAAATGTGCAGCCAACAAAACTTTGTCAAGCTAACTGTTTCAACAATTTCATGAAAATATGAACCATTCTAGTTCAATAATGCATCATAATTATTTCTTCGTATTTACTAAAAATTGAATGCCCAGATCAATTTTTTGGGTAAATAATTATATTCTATTGTCTAATACCTTTCCAATGCCTTCTTCCATGCTCAATTCTGAGTCTTGAGCAGAAATTTAGGGTTATTTGAAAATTGTCCATTAATTTTTTCTGTTCACTCTTCAACTTGGTGGAATTATGCATTTTTGAACCTACTCAACTGGAGTTTTAGTAGGATCTCAATTGGGTTTCTTAATATACATATTTTGGACAAATTGTCCAAGTTTCACCTCTTTTTGGGTTCCGAGATGCTAGTTACATCCTGTTGAAGTTCTAGGCCAATTAGTGTTTTTGATATGGAATTCGACAGGTACATTCTTTGTTATCTTAAACATTTTTAACATGCCCAGAATTTTAATTCATCTCTAGGAATATTTTCTATGGTTCAATATCTTTCCATATACTGCTCCTATCCATCAATCTAATTCTAGAGAAGAAAGTTATGGCCTTTTGAAGTTAGTTGGGTCTTAAAATTTACCCTCCACTATTTGTCCTGTAACTTCCTCATAAAATATCTGTTTGAAGAATGGTTTACACCATTAGAAATATCTCTCTGGGATCTTTCATTTGGGATACAAAGACAAAGTTTAGAGAGGTGCACTCTGTTCTCGGGGTTTTTGAGTAGCTAAAAACATTGTTTAGGGCCTCAAAAATGCGCTGCAAAAAGATGACCTTCAAAGAGTATAAAATGTTGTAGAAATTCACTGTTTTTTTGTTGTTATACACCATCCAAATGACTTCGTGCATACAAATTTGAACATGTACACCCATATTTATCATGTAAAACAACACCATAAGGTAGCACATGCTTCACGCACCTATAACCAATGTGGATCACTTCTCTGTCACGTCAATAACTGGTGCACACTACTTTTGTGTCACGCGCAAATATCTACCGCACACAATTTTGGTTCATGCACTAATACTTGTTGCATGCAATTTTTGTGTCACGTGATAATATTATGTGTGCATTTCACTGTACACATTGAACCATGTCGGAGTTTAGTATTCCCCCAATGCACACCAGTACTCCGCGTGCACAATTAATTAAATTGTTTTGCGAGAACATATACCCACATTGCGTGCACACTAAAAAAATACCTCTGGGCTCTGTCAATACTGTGCACACCACGCATGCCATTATTATGCATTCAAACACTGTGTGCACCAGTATTACACATGATCCACTCAATTCACACCGTGCAATTCTAAATTTAGTGTGCACTCCCGCGCACCAATATTTTTTACGCATTACCACTTTGCACCGCGCAATGCCAAATTTAAGTGCGCACACCCGCGTGCCAATATTTTCCACACATTGACACTATATGCCGTGCAACGCCAAATTTAAGTGCGCACACCCACACACCAATATTTTCTACGCATTACCACTCTGCACCGCGCAATGCCAAATTTAAGTGTGCACACATGGGTGCCAATATTTTCCACACATTGACACTCTGCACCGTGCAACACCAAATTTAAGTGTGCACACCCACGCGCCAATATTTTCCGCTCATTATCAATCTACACTACGCAGTGGTAAATTTTATCACCGATATTCATGCACCCTTATTTTCCACACATCACAAGATTTTCAGTGCACATCATGCATTTTTAGTGTGCACACTTGCACACATTCATTTTATGCGCATCAATTCCTCATGAATTCTACTGCAGAAATTGGGGCTCTTGCCAAACGTTTTCCCAATTTTATCCATAGATTCCACAACTATGAAATTTGTTCAATTTCACCCTGATAACACCAATTCAACCTCTACAACAACAAATCGTTGCTAGTTGAAATTCCTGGAACAATTTTTTCCCAAACTCAATTCACAAATTGAGAATTTTAATCAACTAATCTCGCTCCATCTATCATGGCTTCCCTCTAGCTTCAAATTTGACCAATTCCAGGTTTGAATTTTCTATAACTTATATTAAATTAATAATATCTCATTACTTGGCCAAATTTCTCAATTTTCCCATGAATTTAACAACAAAAATTGGGGCTTTTCCCAATTCCACACAATTGCTTCTAATTTTTACCATGGATGCTATGTAACTTGAAATATGGACACTTTGAAATAATTCTCTGTGAAATTTCATTTCAATTCCACTTTCTCGGCCCATCCAGGATCAGTGTTGAAGAGTGGAGCTCTGATACCATATTGTAACATCCCCAACATCCAATTGTGCTATGCCACATAAAAGTTTTGAATTGTATGCAAATTAAGACATATACACACATAAACTCTTGCAGAACTTTATATATAAAACTTAAAACAAAAAAATACATTTTTTAAATGCACAAATTCATACGGAAATTATGGTAACATATACATGCAACATAGATAGGAAATAGCCATAAATATAAAGACAGGTATAAACCACATACAGAAAAAACCCATGAAATTAAACACATAAATAATAATGCATCATGTAATTTAACACACAATTGACACTTATCTTGGAAAAAATATCACCAACTGTGTGTAGACCTTCCACGAACCTCCCAACCTTATACCATGTTGCTCATCACTCTCAACAGTGGGTCACCCCCAAGCTAGGACTAAACTCCACCCTGGTAAAGGAATTCCTAACCAGTATAATGTATCTCAGACAATAGGAAAGACTCTGTCATAGGTACCAACTCAAACTAATAGCCTACAGTCCCTCATTCCCCACATGTTTGTCCCACCCTAAGAAGTTTTCCCCTTCTCTGCTCAATAGTCCTTCAGCTACCCCACTTCAAGGAGAGGATCCCTTCCATAATAGGATCCATTGTATGGTGTTTACCTACCCTAAGGGTTTGATATAATAAAGAGTGGATTTTTATATATTGTTCCATACATAGAAGCCAAACCTTCTAAGAATTCCTCTTACATTTATTATATCTAATTACTATAGTGGGATTTATTTAATACTATAGTGGACCTAGTCCAGCCTAAATTGAATTTCCTCTACTATTATCACTATGAACTCTTCAGGCCCCCCACTACCTCTCTAGCTACCTAAAATTCCACCCCCCTTATGAAATAATTTTCCTCAAGGATTTTTATGAGGGTGTACAACCATATACTAGGGTCCCATGGATAAGTGTGGACCAAAGTGTTGAAGTAGACTAGAGAATGAAGTAGACTAGAGAAATAGGGTCCCATGGACAAGTGAAAGCCACCATGTTGAAGTAGTCCAACCACCATTGTAAACTGGGGTCCCATGTCCAAGTGCTCATGTTAACTCCACATGGAAGATATCGAAACCCATTAGCCAACTAAAAATGATGCTCCAAATATTGACACATGTCATGTGGATCCAAATAAGAAGATCCATCCACATAGTGGGAAAGGTTCATAGATGAATATGGAAGGAATAATACCAATGTAGATTATGCAGGATGAAAACTAGTAATCATAACTGGCTCATGATTTGTTACATTGATGTTCTCTATAGAAGGTGGATTAGAGTCAGCAAATAAAATATGAAAGTGGTTGTCATCCCAAAAATGACAACTATAAACATATCAATCATCAGAATCGACCTAAAAATCATACCAAGCATATACTTATTGATTATATTCATCCCTGATGTCTGCCATAACATATCTCTCCTATATGCTAGCCAACAACCTTTAACTATTGTGACAATTGTCCCTGAGATCTTGTAGACCCTCTTGAAGATGGTTCTCTAGGGCTTCAAACTTCTATAGAACTACCATGAGGATTTGAGAGCCAATATCCATTGGAAACAACACATATAATATGCCAAAAGAAATCTCAAAAAATGTTTTATCCATTGGCACTGATCTAGTAGAAATATGAACACACTGTGAAAAGTTATGAACTTTGAAGTCCCGTCGTCATCATGAAACCCCCCCAAAAATGGATAATTTTAAATCAACGTTATCTTCACTTTCGAAGCTCTGATTCAAACAATTGTTTTTTGAATTTGGGTGAAATTGTCAGAGGAACTCGTATCTGTAATTTTTTTGGGAAAATTTTTCCCTAGGTCTACAAAAAACAGAAAAATCATGCAATCATCTGTGGAAAACCCTGAAAAATTTGCATATTTTATAATGTCAACAAATTCACTTCCCCAACTCCTTTTCAGATTTTTTTATTTTTATTTTTATTTTTTATTTTTTTTCCTAAGAGGAACTCATATCTACAACTAGTTTCTTCAAAGTCTACACAAAAAAATATACAAATTTTCCAGAATGTCACGAGCCTTGTTTTCTTCTCTAAAAAATATGAAAAAATAGAAAACAAAATTCCCACACTTCCTGCCACGAAAAGTACTCTGATACCACTTGTTAAGTACCAAATTTATCTGAAAACAATCACCCACACAATATATATGGAACAATATATAAAAATATATTATTTATTATATCAAACCCTTAGGGTAGGGAAACACCATACAATGGATCCTATTATGGAAGGGATGCTCTTATTTTCACTTGCCTCTTTGAGGGGGAAACCTCCTAATGAGATACATGTTCCAAATACAATATTTTTCTCTACATATCATTCCATTGCTTGAACCCCTTTATACAGTTCTACCAACCACCTAAGAACATTCTAGAGGAGGAATCTTCTATAAGTAGAACCTTCTAAGAATTACTCTTACATTTATTATATCTAACTACCATAGTGGATATTATTTAATACTATAATGAACCTAGTCCACCTTATATTTAATGGACTCTACTATTATGAATATGGGCCCTCCAAGCCCCCCACTACCTCTCTAGCTACCTAACATCGGCAAATTGACTGCTATAGTGACACCGAGAACAAAATTCAAGAAGATATTCTCTAGCACTTGGGTAATGGGGTAGTACGACTAAGGGTACAATCAAGCCTCCTTAGTTGGTTCCCTAAGATATTGTTCCAAGTACTATTGTTCAAACTTACCCATATATCAGAGAGCTATATAATAGGGAAAACCCTTTTCTGTAGGACCCATGAAAACTCTAACCCATGGGAATGAAACAAAACATAAAAGGAACAAAAGACATATTTTTCTGTGCAACCCTACCTCCTGCATCCTGGTTTCGAAATTCCTACACAATTTTCCCTGTTAACTATTTGATCATTTCGTTACTTCAATACTCTTCAGGATAGAGTATAAATCTGTAGGATTAAAAAAGAAGTATAATGGTACTTGTCCCGTAAACACCCTTATTCGGGACCTATCCCATTGGATTCCTCTCTTCTCCCTGGTCATCATGGTCTCTATCATTTTAAAGTTTTTTTTTCCATGGACCCAAACCCCTTCCAAAACCCATTGTTTCCCACCCATTCCATTGGATTCATATCTTTGCATTGATTTTTGTGGCCATACCCTTCATCAGTAACCCCTTTTCTATGTAGACCCACTTTCCACATTTATGTGTTTCCCTTTCACCATGGCCCACACCCACAACCAAGACCCTTAAAAATGTTTGAATTCCCTATCATCGAATATCTCCATGACCCAAAATAAAATGAGAAAAATCAATGCCAATATTTCCACCATCAATTCCTCCATGCATTCCACCATAGAGGACAAAATGGAAGACATGAAACATGACATCAATTCCCACATAGACTACCAAATTGAATCCTTTGCTTCCAATATCACTGAATTATTGAATATTCCCAGAGGCCTTACCTCATATGAATAACCTTCTAACCCAGAAGGAGCTGCTTCCTCCAACTCCCATACTTTTCAGTCCAATCCCCTTCATCGTGATCTACATCTTCCGAGAGTGAAGGTGAACAAATTTGATGGATCAAATCCCACTGTCTAGGTCACCCAAATGGAACATTACTTCTCCTTACATGTAATCATTGATGTGTTGGTAAAACTTCATTACAATGTCCTCTATATCGATCTTGAATGATATCAATGGTGGAAATGGTGTAAAAATTTATGCCAAGGGTATGTTGCTTGGTCACAGTTTGTGTCCAAACTTTATGAATGCTTTGAAACTGACACACACCATATGGTCTGTTTGACCAAGTTGAAATAGTCTAGTATCATGGAATAATTTATCATTTCATTTGAGCACTTTGATTTTAGAACATAGGTCATTTTATATTCCTTGGGAATGGTTTATTAGTGGCCTAAAGGATGAAATTCGAGCGTAGGTTCTCATGTATCACCCCCAAACTTGATTGGAAGCTACTAAATGTGATAAGTAAGCACAAAATTATTACTTTTCCCATAACCAAAAGCCTCTTTTCTTCCTTTCCCTCAAACTACCAATCCTACCCCTCATGCCACTCCTCTCAAGATATAGAAATTAACTCAGGCATAAATGGATGAACTCCAACTCAAGGGTCTTTTCTACAATTGTGATGAAAAGTATTTTGAGGGGCAGAAGTGTAAGGAAATTTTTTTTTCCATGGCCATTTCTAAGGATATTTCTCATGAGGAGGAAAAATTTTCCCATGTGGAAGAGATACCCCCAACATATGACCCCACACTAGTCTCTGATCCACCAGAATTTAAACCAGTAATTTTGGTGCATGCCCTCACTGGTGCTTCTGAAGTTGAGTGATTTGGTCATATTATAGGAAATGATGGTGTGTGGGTGGATCCTAATAAAATTGAATTTATGAAGGATTGGCCTTGCCATAAAAATATTAAAATATTGTGTGGTTTCTTGGGTTTAACATGTTAATATTACAAGTTTGTTCAAAATTATGGAAAAATTGCATCTCCTCTCACCACTCTCCTTAAAAAAAATGATTCAAGTTAGACTCCAACAACTAATAAATCCTTCCAATACTTGAAATATTCTATGTGCACAACAAATGATCAATCCTTTCAGTTAGCACTACCCAAGTTCACCAATATTTTTGTCCTAGAATGTGATGCATCAGGGAAAAGAATTGGGGCAACCCTCATGCAAGATGATCAACCTTTAGATTTCACTAGAAAACAAATATTAGAGAGACATTTGGCCCAATATACCTATGAAAAGGAAATGTTGGATATTCTACATGCAGTGGATCTTTGGTGCCCTTATCTATTGGGGCGATGGTTCCAAATTAAAATTGATTATTGTAGCCTTAATTATTTTCTTGAACAAATAATTTCATCCCCAAAGAAACAAAAATGGGTGACCAAGCTATTTGGATATGATTATGATATTATCTATAAGAAGGGAAAACAAAATGTAGTTGTTGATGATTTTTCAAGGAAATATGAAGAATAAGGGTATCTTTTTTCCCTCTCATTCATTGTAGCAGACTAGCTTAAAGTCATTCACTAGGAATGGTTGCAAGACCCCAAAATTTCTAGCTTGATCCAAATTATGAAACATGATCCTCAAGCTTATCTAGGGTACTCTTGTCACAATGGAGAGTTTCACTATAAAGGTCACATTTATTTAAGAAAATAGTCTAACCTTAAATCCACGATGATCTTTGAGTTTCATGCTTCACCTGCAACTAGTCATTCAGGTTTTACCAAAACAGGTCAATCATTATTTTTTGGGGATGATATGAAACAAGACATATGCACCTTTGTTCTTGAATGTGATACCTATCAATAGAATAAGGGAGAAGCAAACAAATCTCTAAGAACACTCCAACCGCTCTCGATTCTACCTGCTATTTGGAGGGATATTTATATGGATTTTATTGTTGGCTTACCTAAATCGGGAAACAAGTCAATCATCATAGTGGTAGTAGATTGACTTTCCAAATTTACTCATTTATGTGCTCTTCAACACTTGTTCACTGCATCCACAATGGCTCAAATGTTTATGGATAATATATTCAAATTCCATGGCATTGTTGGATTACTGAGAGGGGGGTGAATCAATAATAGAGATTTTTAATCCTTTTAACCACAATATGTTATTTATCTTTATGATCAATATACCATTATCATTCAAAAAGTGTAGAGTAAATAAACCATGAACAATGAAAAATCATACACATACACAATACAACAATATTTTTACGTGGAAACAAAATGTGGGAGAAAACCACAAACTTTTTTTTCTTATATCTCCTTAAGAATTACATTCATTATAATTACATGAGGGAAGCTCCAACTCCCCAATTCTATGGATAAAACCATAAGGAGGATAAAACCCCCTATTTTCTCTAGCTACAACCAGAAGGTGGCTACAACCACCTATCCTTGCTTCATCTTGTCGCCCTGAAATATAAGTGTCAAATGATGAAGCCACTATGACAGTATAATTGTGAGATATACCATTATAAACATGTACCAACCTATACCACTGACCTGTAACCAACCCGTGCCACTGACCTGCAATAAACCTGTACCTATACTCATCCCATACCAACAAATACCAATCAGGTATGTGACCTATATATACTGCAGCTGACATATGTACGCACCCTATGTATACTGCAACATGCGTATGTCTGTGCCATGTCTCTACTGCAACTTGTGTACACCTTCAAAAAAACTAGGGTTTCCACCTTATCTAAAAGTTCAAACATTTTTCTACCTCTACCACCTCAACCTATGGCCTGTCACGATGTCTTATCTGTATATGTACCCTATGCATACATCATCTTATATACCCCTTAACCAAGTGCATCTATATCTCTCTAGTCATGTGCCATACATGTTTGTATAATCATGAACAAGTGTAATAATCCTCACATGGAATATAAATAAAACCCTTACTGATATGAAACCTCATAACATACAAACACCTTCACAACCACTTCACAACCACTTCACAACCAAAACCCTCAACCATGTACCAATAAATATAAGCTATGTCTCAACACTTGAACCAAGAAGATGAACCAAAGAATAATAACACCATACCAATGTTGTATTTTTGTAGATATATCTCATACCATAAGTTACATACAACCAACACCCTCTCTAGGGAAAAACCTCAAACTCCCATAACCATATCTCATGAAGACAACACTATCCAACTACACTTAAGAATATGACATACCTTTTGAATCTGTAGATAGATTGTTACACCTCAAAATTACTCACTTCGCAAGTGTCGAAAGTGTCATCATTAGTGTCGCAAGTGTTTCATATTGACCGCAAGTGTTATAAGTATTGCTAACATCATACTACCTTCTTGCCTATGTCATGCCTCCAACAACATGACACAGACACCTAGGACACCTCAAAGACTAGTTTTGAAGAGGAGGAATCAGTCTACTAGAAGTACAAGTTTCTTGCCATTGAAAGAACGACTAAAAAATGAGTTTCAGAGTAGAGTGCTCCCCCATATACTATCAGGGAGTGTTATAATGCCCTGATTCCCTTTATGGGGAGCTCTTCCACTATTAGGAGAGCCAACACTTGTTGTTCTTTCAAGGAGAACTATAACACTCTGATGTACTTTTTGGAGGAGCGCTACCTATTCCGGGTGAAATTTGGTTTGTTGAGAAGATTGAGGGAAAGATCCCCTCAATATCTGAAGGTGGTTGGTTTTGAATCCTTGGTCAATCCATGATATTAGGGGAGATCCATAACTGGAGGAGGAAAATCCTCAACCCACCCCAAAGATATCTCAAGTGGTTGGGCCTCCCCAAGCCTATATAAATAGACATTCTCATGGTGAAAGGGGATGGAAAGTATTGTGAAGCATCCAAATTATGATCTCATGAAAAAGATGTCATTTGGAGCATCAAAATTTTGTGTGTGGACTATTTGAGCAAGGGTTCGGACAAGGATGGCTTGACAAAGCTGCTACACTCACATCTATGGTTGTAAGTATTCTTCATTGTTGTTCTCTTTAATATAATATGCTTGGCCTATTTCTTTCAATTCTGTGTTTGATATCACATGAATTTGTCTCTAATAGATAGATCTATTTCGTGCTAATCTTAGTAGAGTAGGAAGTTGTTTGTACTTTTGTTTTTCTACAGGGCTTATCGAGGAGTTTAAGATTGGAGCTCAACTCGGACTGTGCAGGGACAAACTCTGGTAAAAGGGTACTTCTTTTCTCCTTCCTCCTCACACATTAGTTTATCTAGATCTAAAAGGAAGTCAATGTCCATGATAAGCATCTTCTGTATTAAGAGTTGAGAGTCTATCTCTCAAGAGGAAATCTACCTATCCGCAGGGAGATTTTCCTACAACAGAAATTGGCGACTCCACTGGGGATTCCTTTGAAACTTTCAACTTTGGTCTTCCTCATAGACCTTGTCTTACCCTTTGTTATTTTTAGACCTTTTTCACCCCATATGTTTGATTTCATATGCTGATTGAATCCTTATTCCATCACATTCATCTTGATTACCAAAGTTTGACTGAATTTTGGGTTTTTTGGACAATTTTTTGAGATGTGGAAGCTTGGCACTCCCTTGCCTATGTTAGCCGAGAGCTAGCGCTCCCCCTTGGTCTTAGACAAAGAGTTATAACACTCTGGTTCCCCTTACACCAAAGCACCAACATTTCTTTGCAAAAAAAACCCTTCCAGAATTGTATTTTCTGGAATCCAATCTTTGTTTTTCCTTTGCTCAGCTTCTTTGTGCTTTAATGCTTCTTCCTATTGACCTTTGACACCCTTCCTTCTGAGAAATAAGCACTTTTATTTTCATATTTTGTGACCTTCTTCCTTATTTTGACTTTTTCTACTGTTGATAACTTGGGATCAATCCACTACTTTCTTCTCTCTTATTCGACTGAGCGGGAACTCTGGTGAAGGGCATCAGAAATTTGTGAATCATCTCATTTGGTTCTTCGAGGTCATTGTTCTTAAACATCTCTCTTTTTTGTGAATTGTTTGATTTTATTTGTTATATTTTGTTTTCTCTTTGCTTCTTGTTTCAATCATAGCAAGAGGGTGTGTTGTTTGTGCGAAATCTGCTTATGCTTGTCCGAATCTCCTTGATCTGAAAGCATAGTTAGCAGGAGAAGTTTTGCATTGAATTAATCATCGTTCTCATACAAACGACAAAGATACATATTAGTGATTGGTTTTCATATTAGAAGGCATTTCTAAAATGTTTTAGCATTGCATTCAATTTGATTGAGAAACAATTGATTGAGGACATTCCATATTAGTGTTTGATAGTGAAAACGACTCTTTTTCTTTCCCTTAAATAGGCGTTCATTGAAAAGAAATGATTTCTTATCATATTTTATGCATCTTTTTGGGAATTGAGTCATCATTCCATCAGTTTCACTTTCATACACCCTTTGAGTAAAGAACAACGGTAAAACGAACGCTAATTAAAAAATTATCTAGAACATTTTTTTTTTTTAGGATCTTCCACCAACATTAGACTAGGGTTAGCACTTTGGATTAGGTTGTGAGTACAACTCTCCAAAGTTTTCAAAACAAAAATTAGCATCCTGAGCTAGGGAGAGTCAAATCCAATTGTCACATCGGTTTTCTGGGATCCCCCTCTCACATAGGGGTTACGCACGAGGTCACATTCAGGCGAATTATGGAGATTATCCCTCCGTGGTTCAACTGTTTGTAGTGGTCGGATCGTATATTGGGGATCACTTGAAGGTATACCCATGATTATGTGTAGGAGCCTCTCGGGTTGATTTCGGACTTGTTATCCTGCCCATACATTTTGGATCGGACTGTCGACTGTACCCGACCAGGGACTCACTGCAAATTGGTGACTTTAGTTTCCATAATCTTTAGGCACTTACACAAGGTGACAGTGAAGGGAAGTCTCACTGTACCTGGAATAGACATTGGTCAAACTCACTCAGGCTCCTTGGAGGGAAAATCCACAATTACTGCATGGAAGCTTGCACCAAGGTGAAAGTCTATTAAGTAGGTCACCATTGTAACTATTCCACCATATCCTATCCCCTTCTTGACTTGATCACACAACGTTAGATTTCATCACCAACTAGTACGATCATCGAGAGAAGTTTTGTTTGCTTGGTTGATTCCTATATTTTATTAGCGTGTGTTGTTTCTTTTTGTTAGTTGGCCCTAGATTTTTAGTGTGTTCTGTTATTCTCCACAATTGAGCCTGTAGATGATAAAGGTCTTCACCGATCACGTAGGATGCAAGGGCTTCCTCCGGAAGGCTATCAACCCTTACCTCCTAACCCTCCAGAAGACAACTATTGTAGAGAGGTAGAAAATCAATCCGACGCTGGAAGTGTTATTGCTCCTCCATTAGATAACTCAGAAGGCACTTTGCTTACGGTTGAAAATCCCAATACATCTGTGTCAGTAAACCCTCTCAAACCACTTTTGGTTCATTTACACTCTCTTGGGAACATCATAGATGAAGATGTCCCACGATTACCGGAGAAGAGTTTTACCGAAACATATATGGGATCCACAGAACCAATCTTTGGTGATGAGTATAGGACTCCTATTCGTCCTAACACCATAGTAGATACCAATCCCACACTTGCTCATTCTGTATGGAGGACTTCATTGGGACGCGATCTATATGGAAATTTTGAATCCTTTCGACAACCCTTTCATCCTCATGACCCTCCTAGTGAAACAGGACCATCCAGTCAAACCATGAATCACCCAATCGATCAGGTTATTAACCCTACTGTTGCACCAGCACACATCCATCCTAATGATGGACTCATGACATCTACTCATCCCCAAGGAACTTCAATCTCTACCCCCGTTTCTACAAGATTTTACTCTACAGCCCCACATGTTCCACATGATCCTATTGGGACATCTTTTTAGCCGAGAATGAAGACCCCTGCTAGCCCAACAAAACTGACTAGAGGGAAACCACCATATAACAAACCTTTCCCTCCTAGAGGACTACCTTTCCATGGTAGGCCTACCCCTCCTAGGGGACAACCCCCTTTTCATGCTCCTCCTGGAGGGCACCCTCCGTTTTCCAGTCATACCCCGGTTGTAAATCCACCGCTGGTAGGGGGGAAACCTTCGTTTGCTGGAAACCCTTCAAAATCCTGGGGAGTATCTTCAGGAGGCACTTTCATTCAACCCCACATTGGGGGGCACTCATCTCATAATCCACTAGGAGGATTATCAATTCCTATTCCTTTCGGAACATCTTATAGACAACCTTATCCAAGTGGCATCCCAAACACCACCTGGAGTTCTCTGGGACCACAGTATTATCCTCCTCATGGGTCTAATGTGTATCCACCTCCGAGATCTACTCCTTACCATTCTCAAAGGAAAAATTTGTATCCTCCTCATGGGCAAGCAAATCACCCAGCCTATAATGCTCAGAACCCATCCGGTTATGCAAATGTTTCTCATCCATCATCAAATCCTACTTATCCTGGCCAACAACAACCGTATGTAGGAAGACCTACTGGTTACAACTATCCACCTAACCCAGTTTATGGTCCTATTGGTGTTCCTATGCCACACTAGTATCATATGCAAATTAACTGACAACTACCTTTCCTTGCGACTCTGGATCTCCCAGACTTGTCTTGATTAACTAATGATCCTATTTTTCATTCATCGGTTTGGCCAGTCATTCCAGATAAACTTCCTTCTGATATTCTTAAATTTGACGGAAAATATGGTGAAGATCCAAACAACCATGTGATGAATTTCCATTTGTGGTGTTCATCAAACTCCCTCATGGATGATTCTGTACGTTTGCGTCTTTTCCAGCGAACACTTATCGGTTCAGAAGCAAAGTGGTATATTGAACTACCATGTGCTTCTTTCCATGATTTCAATTCCCTTGCCATGTTTTTCCTCACACACCTTTCAACTACCTATTCACTACGAGATGGGTACTAAAATCTTGACCTCCCTTTGTCAAACTAAATCCATGCATATCTCTGACTATATTCATGAGTGGAGGCGACAACGAAGGATGATCAAGGTGATCATTCCTGACACATTATTGGAAGAATGGTTTACTAAATCAATTTTACCCTCGATCGCTCGTGATGTCGCTATGGGTGGCACGGTCATAGAGGAACAAGCCATTTCTTAGGGTTAGTATTTAGATTTGGTTTATTCACAATCTGGTACTTTGTATGATTTTCTTCTGAATGCTGCTCGAGCTAATACTGATCCATCTAAACCATCATCCTCATCTCATGAGGATGGTGTTATCGGTTCCGTCAACACTCAATATAATTCCCAATCACTCACACTCTCCTCTACCTCCTCCCAAACTCAGATCTTTGAGGTGAATGCAGTTCAATCTGCCCCTTCACAATAATCCAGAGGTAAGAAGAAGACAAAGAATAAATCAAAAAATAACAATGAACAACCAAAAAATCAAGCTAAAAAACCTATTGCCGAAAATAAAACACAACGGAAACTGAAATTCCCATGTATCATTTGTGGTGACGATCACTACACTCGAGATTGTCCACTTCGCAATGAAGTGGCCAAATTTTTCCAAGGAAAGTCACAACCCGCTGTGCTTACTCAACCTTTTCCTCAGCAGCAATCCATGGTTGCTCAAACCCCCTCTCCTGGGGGTAGTTCTAGCCATCCTAATGATGAGGCCTCGTCAGGTGCACATATTTATATGTTTAATGGGATTAATTTGACCACTCGATCTAAGACATACGACATACTAGGTAACCCTGAAAAAGGAAAAGACATTAATGGTACCAGTACTTTACCGGATCCATCACCGTCCTCTGTTAGTCTTCCATTGATTAATCTTCTGTTTGGACCACTTTAGATTGAGAAACCTGAGTTCAACTCTATCTTACACCCTCATAAGAGCACTATCCACAAAGCTACCTTTAATCCTAGTTCATGTGCCGCCCAGAACTACAACATTGTTGAAGATTTGGCTCAAGCACCATGTGATATGTCTGTGTTAGAAGTTCTACAACACTGCCCCAGTCAACGTAGAATGATCTTAGCCTCTCTTGGTGTTGTTGATCCTGAGTCATCCAACCATATCATGTTTAACCTGGACAATTATGCATCTCGACTCTCCCACCAACTTGCTTTCCAAGTTGATATTGTTGTTCATAATCAACAAATCCATCGAACTATTATGGATGAGAGAGCCTCAACTTGTGTCATGTCTTTAGTGTGTTGGAAAGGTTTAAAATCACCCGCACTTAACAAATACCCAATGATGTTATGTGCCTTTGATGGGAGAGGTTTTCATCCACATGGGCTTTTACAGTCCCTGCCCATCCAATTGGGTGGCAAAACTGTTACTGTTGATGTCTAGGTGGTTGATGCTCCTCTCGATTACAACTTGTTACTTGGAAGAAGTTGGTTTTATGCTATGACTATTTTTCCCTCGTCGGTTTTTCGATGTGTCTAATTTCCTCATCAGGGAAAAATTGTCACTGTTGATCAGTTGGATTTTTGCACGACCGATGCTCACGTTCCTGCTACCAACAATATTAATTTCTCAGGAGACCACAAGATCACATATGAAAGTCTTGGTGTTGTATTACTAAAATATTCTATCCTCATGGGTACCTTCCCTACACCACTTCCATCGACTACACATCATATTTCCACCGTCGATATGATTTTGATCGCGACTTATCAATCTTTGGAATCATCTGACCCTTGGATTATACCTTGTCCATTGGAATTCAATGCACTAGGTGACATTGTGCCACTTAATCCAGCCGAACCATCATTTGTTTCTATCCAATCCGCTTCTCCCTCATCGGACGACCAACATCTATTGGCACCCAACAGTTCCTCGATGCAATCCCGATTGAGTTCCTTTTCATCTACAATTGACTGCATTTCCCCAATTTTTCCTTTTGATGAATCTATTCCAGAAATGCTTCACAGTGACAAGTTACCTCAAGATAATAACCATCACTGATCCTCTTTTCTTCCCCCTCGTGAATAAATTCGAGAAGATATACACTCTATCTCCCCTCTTGATGTTGATTTTCCATCGTCTCCCATGCCTTCGACTTCTGATGATTTGGGTCTAATAGTTGACATGGTGATTTCTGTGGTAGGGTTATTGGAGCCTAATCTCCTTACCCCTATCATGACCCTCGACATGTGTTCCTTCCTGAGTTATTATCTTCCATCCAACAAAGATATCCTAGAGGACATGACTGATTTTTGTCCCTTGACATGGTATCCTTCCAGAGCATTATCCTCTTGGAAGCCATAATCAAGAAAGCGGTCATGAGCATAGTTTTTCCTCTCTATAGAAATCTCGTTAAAAAAAGAACAGAGGTCTTGAGCATAGTTTTCCTCTCTGTAGCAAGCTCGTTAAAAAATGAAACAACAATCTGGGGATCGAACCCGGAACCCTGAGCATAGTTATTTTCCTGTGTCAAGCTCTTTAAAAAATGAAACAGTCACCTCTTTTGAACCTTCTTTTCATCCACCCTTCTCCTTTTTCTCATCTACTAGAGAAATTGGTGACAACCTCAAATTAGGTGTATGAATTGAAGCTTGGAGGGCATGTCTCCAACCTTTGATGATCATTATGGAGTTAAGCCACTAGCTTTCAAGCTGGGGGCATACCGAGCTTAGTCTTTGTTCTTTCTTGTTCTTGTAAATACATGAAAATGCATCCGGGTAAACTTTTATCTTTTTTTCGGACCTGTATGGATACATGAAAAAGGAACCCCATGGAGTCTCCTTTAAGTTCTTTTCATACTCTCTAAACATGAAAAGATTGCCGAGTGATCTTGCTTCCTTTCCCACTTGTTAAAAGGTTTGAAAGGGTGTCTTTCGAGTGATAATTTATCTCTTCTTCAGCCTCGCGAGACTAACATTACAAAAAAGGACAACATTGGAGTCATCTTTAAGTTCTTTTCAGACTCTCTAAACATGAAAATATTGTCGAGTGGCCTTGTTCTCTTCACGCTCGTTAAAGTATTTGAAACAAACGTCTGTTGAGCGATAGTTTATCTCTTTTTTGGTCTCATATGACTACTTTATGAAAAAGGAATTGAGAGAGTTCTCTTTTAAGTGTTTTTCCAGACTCTATAATCATGAAAAACCTTTGAGTTTTCTATCTTTGGACTCGTTAAACAAACATCGACAGGCCCATACGGGATCAAACCCTTACTTCTTCCAGTTCGTTAAACAAAGGAAGAGGAACTTACCGAAGGTGAGTTATATCGAGCATGTGTTACCCTCCTCAAGCTCGTTAAATTAAAAAGAGGTACTTGCCTATCTGGATGGGGGAAAAATTGAAGGAAGCAAGACAATAAGTTTTTGAGAACATTACCAAGTAACTCTTAGAGTCTCCCTTGAACATGACACTTTGTCTTTGCGCAAATATTAATCCGCTGAACCTATGCATTGAACAAATCTTCTGATTTTTTCTTACTCCTTTGGGTCACCTGACGAAAGTCACAGTATCCACTGCATCATCGTGTTTTGTTCCATGCCATGTTTCTGCTGTTGTGCCTCAGTGTTCAAGGGAAGTATCTGCCTCGAGAGTCAGCCATCACAAATATCTTGTCTCAATACCTATGTCATTCCATGATCATTTGATCTACCAATTACATCTCTGTTTTGGTTTCGTGTCGTTAATGGGGGATACATCAAATCCCTCCTTCGACGAATCTATTCCTGTTGACTTCGACACATTATCCAGGAACTAGACTTAGAAACCAGTTAGTACTTTGGGACCTTCATGCCTTAATGGAAGGCCTCCTCAAGTTCGACAGTGGGTTTACATCATTGACCTATGATCAAATGATTCCACGGATGTTTGACTTCAGCTCATCGATTCACATTTGTTGGAATGTACTAGAGTACCTTGGGAATCACCGACATTAATGGTGATCTCCCTCGTGCTTGTTAACAGTTTACATCATTGATTGGTAATCAAGTGGTTTCTACCATGTTCGAAATCAGGAAATTTATTCACATGGTTAGATTTGTACTACATCGAGATCGGTAAGAAGACCCTGGGTTGAGTGATCACTCTAATATGTACTTTGCCTAGGTTGTGATGGAGTTTCTCCTGAAAATAACACATATACTGTCACATAGATCCACTTTGTATTGGTAGTGGATATGTCTTGTCATCTCATAGATCCACTATGTATTCTTCATGGCTACGATTAGTTCAAGTCATGGGAGTATAGATCCACAGTGTATTTTTGGTGGCTATACCTTTTATCAATATAATTATGGATCCGCAGTGTATTTATGGCGGCCATACTTTGAAAGTCTCTATCACTCAAGCATAGGTATGCCTGCCTTGGGTTTGAAGCATGTCTTAATATTTGTTTGATGGTTGTATGCATCTTCTATTAAGTTCTTTGAGCCCACACCCTTGCTTGAAAGTCTGCAAAGTATTTCAGTTATCAGTTCTCATCTTCTAACTTCATACTTTGGGGGGCAATCTGTTACACCTCAAAATTACTCACTTCACAAGTGTCGCAAGTGTCGTCATTAGTGTTGCAAGTGTCGCATATTGACCAAAAGTTTTATAAGTATTTATAACATCATACTACCTTCTTCCCTATGTCATGCCTCCAACAACATGACAGGGACACCTAGGACACCTCAAATACTAGTTTTGAAGAGGAGGAATCAGTCTACTAGAAGTACAAGTTTCTTTCCATTGAAAGAACCACTAAAAAATGAGTTTCAGAGGAGAGTGCTCCCCCATATACTGTCAGGGAGCATTATAACACCCTGATTCCCTTTATGGGGAGCACTTCCACTATTAGGAGCACCAATGCTTGTTGTTCTTCTTTCAAGGAGTGTTATAACACTCTGATGTACTTTTTGGAGGAGCGCTACCTATTTCGGGAGAAATTTGGTTTGTTGAGAAGATTGAGGGAAAGATCCCCTCAATATCTGAAGGTGGTTGGTTTTGAATCCTTGGTCAAGCCATGATCTTAGAGGAGATTCATAACTGGAGGAGGAAAATCCTCAACCCACCCCAAAGATATCTCAAGTGGTTGGGCCTCCCCAAGCCTATATAAACATGCCTTCTCATGGTGAAAGGGGATGGAAAGTATTGTGAAGCATCCAACTTATGATCTCATGAAGAAGATTTCATTTGGAGCATCATCATTCTGTGTGTGGATTGTTTGAGCAAGGGTTCGGACAAGGAGGGCTTGACGAAGCTACTACACTCGCATCTATGGTTGTAAGTATTCTTCGCTGTTGTTCTCTTTAATATAATATGCTTGGCCTATTTCTTTCAATTCTGTGTTTTATATCACATGAATTTGTCTCTAATAGATAGGTCTATTTCGAACTAATCTTAGTAGAGTAGGAAGTTGTTTGTACTTTTGTTTGTCTACAGGGCTTATCGAGGAGTTTAATATTGGAGATCAACTTGGACTGTGCAGGGACAAACTCTGGTAAAAAGGTACTTCTTTTCTCCTTCCTCCTCACACATTAGTTTATCTAGATCTAAAAGGAAGTCAGTGTCCATGATAAGCATCTTCTTCCTTAAGAGTTAAGAGTCTAGCTCTCAAGAGGAGATCTACCTGTCTGCAGGGATATTTTCCTACAAGATAGATCTATTTTACCTGATCACTGTAGGCCTTCCTGGGAGTTTTCTTTCATACTTTGAGAACCTGTAACCCTTAACAACGCATTATTTCATGTATTTTCCCACATGTATGCACCCTATTAAATTGTCATTCTGCATACATACACGCCCTTCTCCACTGCAACCCGTTTACACCTAAAACAATAAGTTTTTTTTTAGTATTTTCGCAATTCCAAAACTTTAATTGTCAACCCTTCGTGCTACCTCAGACTTGCATAACTTCAGATGTATCAATGAGTACCTACAATAAACCTTACACAATAATAGATATTCAATGTGATCAATAGGTGCTAATAGGAGAGCCTTCCTCTCTTATTTATACTACCATGTAGCTTCCTCAAGGGGTTACCTTCTAACCAACTTAACCCAATTTCCTTATTTTAGGGCTAACCAACTTCTAACCACGTGTCCACTTATAACCACTTTATCCACAAATAGTAAACTCTCCACTTCTAGATGCAACTAATTTATTTTTAATTGTTTTCTTATTGCAACAACTTAACCCATGATTAAGTCCTAGTTTCACCCACATGACTAGTCAAATTCTTCTAGGAGATTCTAGAATAATTTGACTTCTTTGACCTTCTAGATAACTCATGAGGGTTTTCCAACTTTACAAGGCCATAAATATCTAACCTTAAGAAGTTATGTGATGTTCAACATATCATCAGAAATGGCATGACATGTACTATCCCTCTAGAATACTATTACCTTAAAATATATTAACCTTGATACCACTATACAACAAACAAGCTTAACTCTCTTAACCATATTGTTGGAGCTACCAGAATTTGCTACCGAACATTCTTAAAAGGTTGACATAAATTACAACCAACCTAATTAATAAACATATATGCCTCATTATATTGTCTTAGACCAAGATCCAAATTTCACCAATAATTTTTGGCAAGAATTTTTTAGGCTTTAGGCAACCCAATTACATCTCAACACCTCTTATCATCCCTAGAATGATAGAAAAACTAAAGTTGTCAACAAGTGTTTGAAAACATATTTGTGGTGTTTTTCATCCAACCAAAAATATCAATGGGATCAGTGATTAACCCTAGGTAAATGGTCGTACAACACATCTTACCATATTTCCACTTGCATGACTTGTTTTGAGACAGTCTACAGGAAAAATCCATTGTCGTTTCTCTCATCCATGATAGGTGTCTCCAAGATTCAGAGGTTTAAAAAAAATATTATAGTTTGAGTGGCCATTCTCCATACCCTCAAATAAAATTTGGTATTGGCTCATAATCGTATGAAGCAACAAACATACCAGGATCACTCCGAGTGCCAATTTGTTTAAGGGGACAAGGTTTTTTTTCATATGCAACCTTATAAGTAGACTTCACTCAAAGATGAAAATAGTCAGAAACTTTCCCCCAAATTTTATGGTATGTATACAATTCTCAAGTGAGTAGGGCCCGTGGTCTACTAGTTAGCTCTTTTTAGTCACTCTACACTCCATCCTATTTTTCATGTCCCATGCTTAAAGAAAGTGATTGGAACTAAGTTCCATAATCAAACCAGTCGCCCTGAGTCTGATGAAGAAGGATCCATTTGGTTGCAACCACAAGTAGTATTGGAACAATGATAGCATCATCTCCATCAACGCACCATCAAGGAAGTGTTAGTTTAGTGGAAGGGTACAATTCCAGAAGATGCTACCTAGGAGTAGGCTACCATTTTGTAACACTTTCCTCATCTCAAGCCTTGAGGGCAAGGTTGTTCTTCAAGGGGGAGGGAATATTAGGGACCAAACCTCACTAAACCCTCATGTAGGTAGAATAATATATTTTTCTTGTAATAAAGGTTGACATTAGTCAATAAGGCCTATTTAATAATGCGAACAAGTATAATGTAAGAAGACTTAATATAAGCTCCTGCTTCTAGAAAGATCTTCCTCTAGAATCTTCTTTAGAAGATAGAACTAGTATAAATAGGAGTAGAAGGCATGAGAAAGTATTATATTTAGAATTATTGTAATATAACTCTACTCTGCTATAGGTTTCCCCCTCGAAGAGGCAAGTGAATTTGGATTTCTATCAATAAAGGTATCATTTTTGGTGTTGTGATTCTCTATATTTTGTTGTTCCATTGGTATTTGATGAAATATTTTTGTTTCTGCATATTATAATATATCTGGTACCTTACAGTCGTGGTAAGGAAAAAACATCCCAAATTTCTTCATATTGGTTAGGGTAGGGGACACAATGGCCTTCATCCCTATATAACCTTATTAAGCTTGATCACCTTGAACGACACCTAGAAACCATGACATGAGCCATATTGATGGATTCCTTGACATCCAAGTTTAATATGGACATCATTATGAGGTATTAGGTATCATGGATGGATATCGGTTCCATGATCACCATATTCATGGTAGGGAAATGATATCTTCTATCCCCAAACCTTGCTTCTCATGCTCAATCACCATGGATGAGTCCTCAAACCTCCACATCTAAACTTTTTTGGTTAGAAATTTCCTCCAAGAACATTAGGGCACCATAATTAGGTTAGTTGTGCACTAGGATTCTGTCTAGAGGTGTATCCAAGGTCACATGACTAGAATAAGGGGCCTTGTACCCTAAATGATGCTTGTTGGGATCAATAACCATGGCAAACCCCTACTACCCTTAAAGTTTCTACATATATACTACTCAATGAATATTTGAACACCCACACAAGCCCTTTTTAGGATATGATTTTCTTACTAAAGGAGATGTGTACCATGACCAAACCACAACACATTCCTTGAATGAGAATTTGTCTTGGGTCCATACCATGAATCATTCCTTGGCCCATGGTTGGGGTTCTTTATCATCCTAGTGGAATACATGTTCCATGAGTAGGTTTTATGCATTGGAAATGGTAATGGAGATCTAAACATGGTCAATGCTAGAATCAAGGAGTCTAATCCTTAAATTAATCTCTTATAAATCTCTAGTGCTATGGTTAGGAGAGTAAAACACTTGATCCTTAAGCCCTAGTAATCGAATTTTTTTCTCAATCACCAAAACGAACACCCGCAAACCAAAATACAAACCCTCTCCAGGGGGTCTTTTGCATTAGGTTTGGAGAGTGAAGAAAAGGATCCAAATAATTATAAAAAAAAAGTTCAAATGATCTAATACTTGCTTGTCTCTCTATGCTATTTTCACAATTCATTAATCAAAATGCTATAGTACTTGCGCACAAAGAACAAAAGAGCAGACAAAAACATAAGAGGTAGAGAAAACATATTTCAAATGTATTCAATTCTGCTCACTTTCTCTACAACACACATATGGAAAACATTTACACATATATAAAGGCTTGATTCATACATTGAGTGATTGAGATGAATTTCACTAGAAATGTTTGGGAATTTAATGAATTACAATAATGTCCTAGATACTACCTTGACTATGTTGGGTGGTAAATGTTTATTCTTCATTGATTGAGAATTAGAATTTCTTCCAATAATTTCTAAATACTGCTAAATTTTTTCTTCGCAATTAACATTCTCCCACTTGAAGCTAAACAAAGGCTCATAGATAATAAAATGCAGTTGTTTATGAGCTCTTTCATGTTGATCATTTCCCAAGCCTACTAATCAAGTCACCCCAATCATGTCAAGCCTCGACATAGTGCTTACTTGTCTCTTGGTAGAATTTTAGTAAGCATATTAGAAATATTCTCATATGTATGGATCTTTTCCAAGTTAAAATTCCCTTCCTCCAATCCCTACCAAATCCATTGGTACCTAAGGTCAATGTGCTTGGTATTTGAATGATATTCTAGGTATTTTTCTAAATGAATGGTGCTCTAATTGTAACAATACAACACATATTTATTTTGTTTTATTCCCAACTCTCTCATGAATAGTTGCATCCACAACATCTCTTTGCAAGTGTAAGGTACCATATATATTATAATAAGCATAAATAGATATATAAGTGATGCAGAGAGGCAAGAAAATCTTAGAGAATTCAAACTTCTTTTTATAATTATTGGGATCCTTTGTTTCACTCTCTGTCGTGAGTATATAATTTTTTAAATGTGAAGTGTTTGTTCTATTTTCTTAAATTTGATTAGTTTTTCTAACTCGATGTGTTTCCTTCCACGAGATTAAACAATACTTAGATATAAATACACAAAAAATTATGATTTGTGGTACATTTAACTTTCTACGATATTTTGTGTTGGTGTTTGATGAAAAAACTATTCTTTTGTGATTATGGTGATAAAAGGAATTGCAAAATTTTTAAGGTATCAATATTTGGGTCGTCTTCATAAGTGTTGGAGTTGACCTACAAATACATTTGGTGATGTTGCAAAGATTCAAAGAATGACATAGATGGTTTGAAGTTTCGATCTTGAGATGGATTTTTTTAATTTTCAATGTGAGCACAAGTTTTCATACTAATGATGCCAATTTTGTTTATCTTGGGTGGTTGGGAGGAATGATTCTTATCCTCCCCACTCAGGTTCAATTCCCTCAAGTGACATGTTGAACTCATAAGGTACATGAACAACTTATCAGAATATGATAAATTTCCATAATATATGAATTTTATTTTTTCTATTTTGTTTTTGTTTATGTAACCTAAACCACTAGGATTGTCATTTTGAAGATAAAACCAAAGAAGCCAACTCATCCAACACATAGAGGAAAAGATCTTGTATTTTGTAACACACCCAACCCCCTTAACTTCCTTAGGCTAGTGGGATGTCAACATTTTATCTCTCCTTTAAACTAAGGTCTCGGGTTGAATCCCTCCACTTCCTATTCATCATGATTAAATGAGAACTTATCTTATCACAACATTCACCGAGGTCAAATTTACTCATTCAACACCCAACTTCCACCAAACTTGTTCCAAGGTTTCACTACAAGAACTAGGGACTTGAACATACCCAATCAAATGGATGGAGTTCACTATGCGCAAACATATCAACGGTTGGAAATGACTCAGACTCTCTCCTCCTCAGACTAACAAGTCACGAGACTCATTTTCCCATATCGATGAAGCCTCTCTGATGGATCACTCAGATACATCCAACGGTCCTTGTGAAAACAATTGGCGACCCTTCTCATATTGGTACCTAAATATAATCGATGGTTACTTTATTTCATAACACCTACTCATCACATGAATAGGTGGGGTCCTTGGAATAT
This sequence comes from Picea glauca, assembly GCA_000966675.3. Classification (NCBI taxonomy): domain Eukaryota; kingdom Viridiplantae; phylum Streptophyta; class Pinopsida; order Pinales; family Pinaceae; genus Picea; species Picea glauca. The sequence goes on from JZKD02S0030931.1 coordinate 195,275, forward strand.
CTACGATTGATATTTCTCCAAGATCTCTCCCATGAATTGATGGTTAAAAAATGATTGAGGTTCTTCTCCATCATAATGTAATCACTTCAAGCGATCACAAATCACTTTGATAAGGATACTACAATGGATCCAACGATCCTAGATATGCCCCATCTAGTGCTCAAGACCTTCTTAGGGTCCTATAGCATCACAGTAGTTAACCAACACCTCCCTTATTCCAAATCTTATTCATCAGAGTGGATCCTTATAGATCTGATGGATAGAAATCCATTGGTATCCCCTTCGATGTTTTGACAATGTTCATGTCCTTAGATACACTCACCATCAGACTCTCTCATCGGAGGTCCTTCCTTGATCCAAAAAGGATCTAGAGAAGACTAAGGAAAACTTTGAATTCACAGAAGCAACTTAGGAAGCTCAGAATGGCCTCAGTAGACAGAGAAAGGGAAAACATTCAGATTCCTCAAAATTCAGTGAAATTGGCATCATTGGGAAAAGTGCGTCGCAACATTTCCAATGCAATAAATGACTCATCAAATGGCATTACAGATCAAAAGAGATTCACAATCAAATTTTTGGTCAACCTAGCCCAGTGAGCAGGGATGAGTCAACATCTGTACTGCTAATGTCAGCACCAGTACAGATGACATCAGTGCCCATATAGTGTATGTGTCACACATAGGGGGTGACAAGTGTCATGTTGATGTCATCATGAGGCTGCTACGTGTCACTCATTTTCAGACTTTTCAGGTCAATCCGTGGACCAATGAGGAAGTTCCATGTGGCAATCTATACAATCACGTGGTAGACCATACAGGATGTGGCAAGATGACATGGCAGGTGACTGTGCAAATGGTTGGCATGGGCCAATGGTTGGATTCGATGGTTCGAATATATATATATACATATTGTTATAAAAATAAACCCAAAAGGGGAGGCTCATGGGATCGACCTTAGGACCTCCCCCTATCCAACCGTTGGGCCAACAGACTCCGTTAGTTAGTACACCCAACTTTTCATGTAAATTTTGATTCTTCCCATAGATGGAGGAAGGGCACTCGATGGTATGGCCTAGCATGATTTTCGAGATGCAGTATAGAGAATTAATCACATGTTGTAGGCACGGAAACAGAGACGAGATTTCTCAAGGGCTTGGGAGTGCTAGAGTCAGATTAAGGCATGGAGATAGTCATTTTTGGGTAATTCGATGCCACAAATTCAATGGTTTTGTATGTCTTCTGATATGAGAAAAGCTTCTATAGCTTAATTCTAGAATGAGGTATACTTATGTATTTTTCCAAATTCTTTTGTTGAGTTAATAAAAAGGCCTATCCATTTGAGAGCAGGACCCAGAGATGTAGTCTACCAGGGACGAACTCCTTTATCAAATTTTTGTGTTGAGATTTGATGCTTATGTCTCATCATTATTGATATTTTCTATATTTATGGTGCACTTTAATTTATTCTCATTTAATACAATTCTTTATAAGTCACTTCGATGAAAGGAACTAAGATCATGTTGGTATCAGAGAAGTCATCTTTGACTTGAATTGTTGAGTGTGAATTATTACTAGGTCCAAGAATAAGAAGGGTGAAGAAAATATTAATAATTTCAATCCCGAACTTGGTCATGCATCCCGAAGGAAGAAAACGACAGAAGAAGACAAGCGTGCCGAACAGGAGAAAAAATCCCATATGGTCTTTTATCGCATTTCATAAATGGTCGAGAAAATGTATGGAGACTACGAGAAGAGGATGAAGAAGAAAGGGAAGAAAAAGGAAGACAAATCTGATGATAATAATTCAGTAAATCAAGGGGCTGGAGGATACCCTCCTGAGCCTTCATCTTCGCCATCAAGTTATAGCTCTTCTTCCTCTGAGCATTCTCATTGTTATCACACTAATTTGCCTTGGGTCTTTATCCCTTAGTTTTAAATTTTTCTAAACCTTTAGATTTTTAATTTTGATTTGTTTTCTTAAAGTGTGATTTTCTTATGTTACCTTGAATAAATGAAAGCTTAAGTGATGACTCATTTTCACCCTCATATAGATTTTTGGCCTAGGGTCATTTTCTTGGCTTATGTTTTGACCCACTTCATGACTTGACACTAAGCCTGGCTCAGCCCATGATCAACTTGACTTGACAAGTCACCCTCCTCACTCATACCTTCGTATCCTTTCCATGTTGTCCCTTTGTCCTCTTATAATGGTCAAATTAACTTTTTGAAAAAGCAGCATTTCCAACTCACTAGGAGTTTCCATAGCGCACTCCCTGTCCTTCATCCTTTGCCATGATTCTTTACCATAATGCTGATGTTATGTCTGCCTTATTTTTATAACCTTGGTTAGTTAAAATATGCCTTCAAGGATTTTATCTTTATGAGCTTGCTAACGGTTTTTAATTTTTTAATGTTCAAAACTTGGCAGTTGGTAGTGGCGCTACAGGATTGGATGATGAGATGGACTTGGAGGATGATATGCTTGTGATACTCTCCTAAACATTTGTAGAAGTCCAATTTATCATCGACTTTCCAGGTATCCATGGTTTCCCTCCTCTGCATATCAATTTCGGGTAGTAATTATCTCTTGGAGTTTTGGTAGTGATCGTGCCTGGAGAATTGGAGGAGGTCCCTTCCCTTTTACTTTTCTATCAGTATTTATTTCACATAAACCTGTAGTCACCATTACCTAGTTTTCTGCCATGAAACATTCATTCACCTTGCTCCTGAGTTTTGAGTGCCCAAGCAAACTTTTCCTTTTGTATGCGTCATGTGCTACCTAAAATCATTGTTGAAACGATGTTTCCTTTTCCCCTGTTTCCTCTACCATTTGAATTTGAGTGTTTTCAACCAATTTTCAAAGACTATTGCAGTGGTATCCTTCTTTAGATTGTTATTCCTCAACTTTATTTGTAAACAATCAAGGGGATGGAAATTTGCAACCATTGTTTTCCAAAGCCAGCAAGTAGTTTGAGTTCAGGGAGAGTCCTGGGTAAATATAACCATTGTTCACTATCAATATCCTATTGAATTTTGACTCCAGTTTTTTTCCTAGCCTTCACTGCACCATAGCTTTTGAACTCTCATCCTGATATATGGAGACACCTCAGAAGAAGAAATCTCACAAGGGAGGTACTGTGCTCAGAACTGATCCTGCAGACATGCATTTATTTGAGGCAGATCCCATGGTTAGAGAAGTTTTTCAAAGGGTGGTATGCCTTGATTTCTACCAAAACATCCAGAGGGGTCATCTTGAGGTGGCAAGGCAATTTGCCTCAGATTTTGATGGCATGAAGACTAAGCTAGGGGACCTATATTTTGAGGTTTCTGAGGCCTCCATTTCAGCAGCAATAGGGTTTCCTATCATGGGAGAGAAATTGTTTAAATCCATGGATTTGAATGTATCCTTCTCCAAAGACTTCCTTAATCTAGAGTATGATACCGACAACCTATCCAAAGGGGTACCAAGAAGTCATTTAGTTGAATATTTTGATAAAATTTTGAAGATCATCGAAAAATATTTCACATGTGAGGGGAGGTTTAATACACTATACCAGTACCATATAAGGATTCTTCTTCATTTTACTGGTAAAAATGAAATGAAAAATCATTTATACTTGTTGAGAAGCATAGGGAAAATGTCATATAGATTTCAATCCAAATCTAAGGTTGTGGATACTAGTATTTTTCATTCCGGGTTGATTAGAATGTTGGTTTTAGAAGAAATGAGAAAGAGGAACATTCCATGGGAGCATTTCATTGTTTCTGCTCACATGAAGTTGGACATAGCATCCACCCCTCAATAAAAGGTACAAATTCTTGTGCCATCCACTAGCATTGCTCCAACAAGAACCATCAAGAAAATAAAGAGTAAGGCCCTTACTCAAGACCAGGAGATCATTAAGGAAGTTGAAGAGCTAGAGAAGGAGGTCTACCATTCTCCATAGAGAGACCTTTCACCCCCTCCTGCACCAAAATTATAAGAGGTCCCTTCCTCTACTAAATCCACAACCAAGAAAGGAAGGAAACTACTCTTCTCTTCATCTCCTTCAACAACTAGCACAAAGGTCGGAAATCATTTCACAAGATCATGAAGTCTCAAAGAGGTTGTTGAAATACAAGTCCTACCAAAGGCTTCCATTCTAAAGAAGAAGAGAGATAAGGGAAAAGGCATTGTGAAGCCTATTAATATGGTAGAGGTAGTCCCTGTGCAGCATGAAGATGAATCCATTAAAAATCATGTTGAGACTGTCCACATCACCACTCCACCTAGCAACCAGACTTTCAAAAGACCGATTAAACAACTCAAGGAAGCTAGGAAGGAGGTGTCTCGTTTGAAATCAGAAGGTCTATCTAAAAGGATTAAGATGAAATAACTCATGGATGGTTACAACCACACTCTTGATTTAGCAACATTTGCAGGAATAAGAGCCCACCCTCTCTATAGGAAACTCAATACCTTTATAGGAAAAACAAACACTTTCAGTCTCAGAATAGAAAACTTAAATCATAGTTGCAACAATTCAAGGATGAGATGGCTCAAAGAAATTTAAATGTGTTGGTTGAAGCTGCTATTGAAAAGGAGAAACCAATAGCCAAGAAAAGAATAGCTCCAGTGAAGAAGCATGTTACTACAAAAGGAAATCATGATGATGTGCCAAAAGGAAGCCCTCCTTCCCCAAGAAGGAGTGTCAGGTTGATGAAGTGATTGATGAAAGGCTTTACAGGCTCCTATCAAATGTAGCTCAAGATTTTTGTGCTTTTCAAAGAGTTAATATCTTCATATAGAAGTAGCATAGAAATTTTGTAGTTCTCTGGCGCTACGGAATTGTTTTATTCGCATATACTATTAGTTTGATAGCTTTAGTGATACTAAATATCCTAAGACTGGTGTAGCGATGACGCTACGAATTCCATAGGGTGCTACCAAAATTGTTAAGTAGTATGATGAAGGCACTGCTAATTCCACAAGGTGCTACCTATTTTTTTTGGTGTCAGGGGCTACACATTCAACAGGACCAGTTTAACACTGGCGCTACCGAAATTCACACAGAGAATGAATTACACAGGCTCTGGTGCTACCAAAATTTTAACAGAGGCTGAATTATGCACACAGACACACAAGCTCGACTCTACCCATTCTGCAGGCCTATTTTTGGAGGTTGCGCTATGAATTTATAGAGAGTTTGTGGAGGTGCTACAAAATCTCGTTACCAAATGATGCTACCAACAGGTACCTAAAATCAAGGAGTTAGAGTTATCATCCTTGTGAGTGGTTGATGATGTGAAGAATGGTTGAGATGGTAGCTGGCATCATGATGACAAGATTACAACCTCTGCAGGACACTTGGCATGCAAGAGGATGCACATCAATGAAGATCAAGTCAGTTTAAAGTTGGTTGGATCAGTGGCCAACATTTTCCCTTTTTATAGCATAGCTATTAGCTAAGCTATTAGATGAAATAACTATTTGGATAATTTTATGGGAGGAAGGCTAGCTCACACCTCCAGCTATTGCCTTCTCATTTTTTTATAAATAGACTTTCCAAATGTTTTAGTAGGTTCAAATGGTTGAGCTAGGCTCCCTTATTGTAATATTTTTATGAATCCATTGGTTAATTGGTTATGTAATTGATTTGAGACTTCTTGATTAATATTAGTCAGCTTTCTTATTCCATATTATTTTCCTCTGATACTGAAGTATTCATGAATGATTCACACGAATTTTTGTAGTTTTATTATGATGAATGTTTGATTATAGTAATGTTATGATGTTATTCAGTTTTCTTAAACTTTGAATTCAGGAAGATCTTGTGTTTCAGTTTTTCCTTCTTAAGCTTCTTGAATACCTGATGTCCATAGCATACCTCTACATTTTGCTCACCAAAGTATTCTCTCTATTCACCTTTACTCCCACTCATAGACTGAAGTTGATCAAGACCCCAATTTCTTGTGCATGCTAGCCCATATTTCTGAGTTAGAACATTATTGTCTTGAGTCTTGTCCATTTGAACTCTTTAAACTCATTTACATTTACATATAACCTGATGGGTACTAGGCTTACCTTCTATGCAATCTGAGGGTGATTCCTAGTGTTAACATTTTGGGGGTCGCTGTCGGGGAATGAATTGAAGACATTTCCCTGGGATTGAAGGACAAAGCTTACTAATTCTGAAGGTGCATTAGAACTCAGTACATCAAAGATTGCATCTTGCACATGGCCACTCCATTATTTCAACTGTGGATCCTAAAGGATGACACATAAGGTCCACTCCACAACTACCTTTGGTTCCACCTGAGGCTGACCCAGAGAAGATAATCAAAAAGGGAAAAACTTATTAAGAATTTTTTTCTGCTACTGCCACAAGTACTTTTGGTCAGTTTCCTAATTCCACTCTTAATACTCCAGTTGTTATATCAAGTAATCCTCCTTTACCTTCTGCTAAATTATCTAAGAATCTAGATTTTGAAAATTTCGCTCTTGAATACTCCTCTTTTGAACCTGAATTGAAAGAAGAAAATTTTGAAATCCTTGCCTCCCCTGACATTGTGAAGTGGTTCGAAATTGAGAGTCTTGAAGATTTTCCTACCTCAGGCTTTGCTACTCCTTCTCCTGTTAAAATTTCCGTAGCCAAAGAAGAGTAAAACTCATCTCCCTTGCAGCCTATACCATCTTCTTCCAAGACTCAGCCTTCTTCTATGAAAACTGAAATTCCTCCTTCCTACATTCCTTTTCCTCCTAAGATGCACACAGTCAAGTCTCCTTCTCCTCCCTGTTCACCTAGAGTCCAAAATCCAATGGTAGGTGCTAACCCTCCTTGAAATAGAATGGATGCAATAGTGGCTAAAAGTTACACCCCTCTTATATTACCTCAACCAATAAATCCTCTCCCTGCTGGAGATTATCTAAAATACATGCCCAAATTCACAGGAGAAGAAGACATAACTGTTGAAGAACACCTTTCTTCCTTCTACAATTATGCAAACAATTTAAAAATTGAAAATGAGGATGTGTGGGTGAGAGTATTTGTCCAAATCCTTGATGGTGAGGCTAGGAAATGGTTTAGGGGTTTGACCCATGGATCCATTGCTAGAATTGAGGCGTTAGATGATTCTTTTTTGAGACTGTGGGGGATAAAATATACTTTTTGTATTATATCACAGAATTTGGATCCCTAAAGAGGAAAGAGGGAGAGTATGTCTCTAAATTATCTAAAAGATTTAACAAAATGTAAAATAAGATCCCTGCTGAGATAAAGCATACAAAAACCTCTACTAAAATCACCTATGCTAATGCTTTTGACCATGAGTTTTTCCTTCTACTGAGATAAAGAAGATCATCCTCCTTAGCTCATATGCAATATGTAGCCTTGGAGGTAGAATCTAACATAGTAGCATATGAAAAACTTAGGGGAAGATATGATAGGGATAGGAGAAAAAATAGAATTGAAGCCTCAACCTCTGATTCCTCTATTGTCCATATTCAAGTTGATGAAAATACCAAATTAGTAAAATCTCTTTCTGGTGAGATGGAGAAGTTAAAACTTGAAGGAAAACAGACCTATAGAAATAATCAAAACATTAATAATAGAGGTAACTTCAGGAGACCTAATAATTCTCCTTAGATCCTTCCAAGAGATCCAATAAACAGAGATAGGGATGATAAAAAGGTCCAAACTCCTTTACAAAGCAACCTTTTTGTCGATGAAGGAGGAGAGGATGAAGAAGTCGATCATGAGATCCATTTCTTAGGTGACACCTCCCCATCCCCTCACTTGACCCCTTCTACATATGAGGAATCCTTGATGGATAATCAAATAAATCAATTGAGTAAGGGAGAGAAGGCAAAATAAAATCCTATTAGATATAATCTGAGATCCAAAAAGAATGAGGAAAATAATGATGCTTCTGATCAGCCTACCAAAAAAAAAATTATACCAAGGTTGTGAAAATTGGAAACAAAGAAAAATATGCTCAAAGCCCCCAAGTTTTGGTCAAGAATCCTACCCCAGAGGCCAAGGAGATTATGAAATATTCATCTTCCTTTAGCTTTGAGCGTGAGATCCAAAAAATCAAGATCCCTGTACCTTTTTTGGAGTTGATAAAAAATGAAGAATTCAAAAAATATATTTCCAAAATGTTGCAGCCCAAATTCTCCTCAAATGCCACTGATTCAGTAAATCTTCAAGACGAAAATCCGACAGTCATATTAGGAATTTTGATAGAAGATAGAGATGATTCATACCCTCCTTTATATACATCACTGAACATACATGAGAAGGTGTTGGATAATTGTTTGATGCACTCAGGGCCATCTCATAATCTCATGCCAAAAATTATCATGGATGAACTTAGATTAGAAATCACAAAGACCTACCATGAATTATATTTTTTTGACTCTAGGAAAGTGAAGTGTATTGGGGTCATCAAAGATCTGGTTGTGACCTTGTTTCAGTTGCCCATGAAAAGTGTGGTCATGGATATTGTGGTGGCTGATGTTCCCCCCATGTTTGGCATGCTCTTTTCAAGATCTTGGATCAAATGAATTGGGGAACCTTGGAGATGGACCTCACATATGATACCATTCCTTTGGTTGGGGGGGAGCATAGAAGACTTTATAGGGAAGCTTAGTTGGACTAAATTATTAGTGACGAAACAAACCCCAACAACCATCCTATTTTTTCACTTGATACTGATTTGGGATCCATTTTATTGTAGCTCACTGATGCTCCTGAACCTCCTCTTGAAATCATAAAATAGTCTATTATGTTTTGTGAAGATTCTCCTCCAACCACCTTTATTTGGAAGATGTTCTTTGATGGAGCCTCTTCTAGGGAAGGTGTTGGTGCTAGAGTGGTCTTTGTTTCACCTACTCAAGAAACTATATCTTTGTCCAACAAACTAGAATTTGAAACTACCAACAATGTGGCAGAGTATGAATCTCTAGTTTTGGGTTTGAGGGTTGTAAAAGACATGGGGATTGAAGAGATATCAGTGTTTGGGGATGTTGAATTAATTGTCCATTAGATCAGAAATCTTTATCAAGCTAAGCACCCTAGGCTAATAACTTATAGAAATGAAGTGTGGGACCTAGTTGACAGTTTCTTCTTAGCTTTCAACATTTCATTTATTCCAAGAGAAGAGAATACCATGGCTGATTCTTTGGTTGTTTCACCAAGTAATTTTAGAGTCCCTTTTCCACCTAAAATCAAGTATGATGTGGAAGTGAAATTTAGACACTCTATACTTGACAATGTCAAGCATTGGAAGGTGTTTGAGGATTATCTTGAGATCAAAATATTCCTTGATACTTTTGATGAGTTTTTTGCATTACATATTGATCAAGATCATGATTCTAAAAATAATCCTCATGATGATGTTTTTCTAAACAAAATTGCTAGTCATCATATTGTTCAGTTTCCTAGCAACCACATTCCAAAAGGACTAGTTCCTTTGGAAATATTATTTGATAGGAATGATGTGGCAGTGAAGGTTAAAGGGTCAACTGATGATGTTGATGTAACTGAATGCAACATGGGTACACAAAAGGATCCAAAATATGTCAAGGGAACAAAGGGTTAAATATGCTGAGTTGTTAAAAGATTTTGCTGATGTGTTCGCCTGGACTTATGAAGATCTCATAACATACGACACAAGCATCATAGAACACAAGATCCCATTGAAGGAAGAGACCAAAACATTTAGGAAGAAGTTGAGACAAATAAATCCTATGTTGCTGCCTATTATGGAAAAAGAGGTAAAAAATATTTTGGATGCCAAGATTATTATTCGTTTGAGGTATTTTGAATGGGTGGCCAACTTGGTCCTAGTGAGAAAAAAGAATGGAGAAATCAGACTTTGTGTCGATTTATGGAATCTGAACAGAAGCTCTAAGAAGGATAATTACCCCTTGCCCAAGATGGAGCACATATTAAAGAGGGTGACAGGTGCATATAGGATGTCTATGATTTATGGATTTTCTTGCTACAATCAGATCTTTGTCTTGCCAGAAGATAGAGAGAGTACAACCTTCACTACTCCTTGGGGTACATTCATGTACACTAAGATTCCCTTTGGATTGATGAACATAGGGGCGACCTTTCAGCGAGCCATGGACATAGCCTTTATTGGAGAGAAGGAAAAGTTTGTAGTCATCTATTTATATGACATAACAATGTTTTCGCAATATGATAAAGAACACTATGAACGTTTAAAAAAGGTCTTCTTGAAATGCAAAAAATTTGGTCTGTCTTTAAATCCAAAAATGTCATTGTTTGCCATCGAGGAGGGGAAATTATTGGGGAACATTGTATCATATGAAGGGGTAAGGATTGATTCCAGTAAGGTAGAAGATATCCAAACCTTGTCACTCCCTAGATCCAAGAAGGAAGTTCAGTCTTTCTTGGGAAAATTTATTTTTTTGAGAAGGTTTGTTTCAAATTTTGCTGAGTTGGTAAAGTGTATTACAACCATGTTGAGGAAGGGAAATGAAATCAAATGGATTGTTGAATATCGTAATTATTTTGATCAAATAAAGAAATCCTTGAATGAATCCCCTATGCTCATTAGTCCCGACTACTCCAAGGACTTTCTGTTTTTTTTTTTTCTTCATTTGACACAGTAGAAACTATTTTATTGCGAAAGAATGTTGAAGGGTTAGAGAATTCCATTTCTTTTTTCAGCAGGGCATTGATGGATGCTGAAATAAAATATGACTTCATGGAAAAATAGGCCTATGATTTGGTTAAATCCCTCAAATATTTAATATTCTATGTGATACACTCAAGATTCATTGCATATGTCCCTTCAACAGCTGTGAATGAAATTCTCATTCAGCCTGATATAGACGAAAAAAGGAGCAAGTAGATTGCCAAAATCCTTGAATTTGATCTTGAAATAAAGCCCAACAAATTGCTTAAAGGCCAAGGTTTAACTAGGTTGCTCGTTGAATCTAATTGAAAATCTTTGAGGGTTAACTTCATCAACACTTGCTTAGAAAATAAGCAATCTAAATTATCTGATAAAGGTTCTCAAGTTAGCCCTCCATTGGAAGAATGCACCTGGTACACGTATATTATATTTTTTATACAGAAATTGCAACCTCTTGATGGTATGGAAAACAAAAAGGTGAGAGCTTTGAAGCTGAAATAAATTAAATATTGTCTTATTGATCAAGTCTTGTATTGGAAAGATCCTTTAGGAGTGCTTTTGAGATGCCTAGACCCATAAGAAGCCCAAAATATTATGTTTGATTTTCATGACAGTTTATATGTGGGGCATCACTTTTGGAGAACCACAACATATAAGATTCTTAGGGCTGGGTACTTCTGTCCTAGTCTATTCACCGATGTTTGTGAAAATATCAGAGCTTGTGTCAAGTGTCAGAAATTCTCTGGAAATCAACATCTCAATTCTTTTCCATTGAATCACATGGTAGCTTCAGGACCCTTTCAACAGTGGGGCTTAGATTTTATTGGGGAAATTCATCCTTCTTCGAGTGGTCAACATAGATGGATCTTAATTGCCATAGATTACTTTACTAAGTGGATAGAAGCCATTCCTACAAGGAATGCCTCCCACAAGGTGATCATTGGTTTTCTTGAGGATATTATGGCAAGATTTGGTTGTCCGAACAGAATTTTCACTGATAATGTTGCATATTTCAAGGTTGAAACATTGATCCAGTTTTGTGAACAATTTGGAATCACATTGATTCACTCTACTCCTCACTACCCCCAAGGGAATGGACTGGCAAATTCCTCTAACAAGAGCCTTATAAAGATCATCAAAAGACTGTTAGAGGAAAACAATAAAGCATGGGATTCAAAGATTAAATTTTCTTTGTGGGCTGATAGAGTGACAACAAAGAGATCCCTTGGTGTCTCTCCTTTTCAGCTGGTGTGTGGAGTTGATACCATCTTTCCTTCTCATCTTTCCTTGCCTATGGAAAAACTCTTCCAAGACAACCAAGGAGAACCTGATGATAGGATTAGAAGAATACATTAGCTAGTAAAAGTTAGCAAAATAGGGAGCAACTACTGGATAAAGAACATGACCATCAACAAAAGATCAAGTAGGCCTTTGAAAAAAAGGTAAGAAAAGGGGATTTCCAGCTGGGATATCTAGTACTCAAGTGGGATGCACCCAAGTAGGACAAAGGAAAGCACGGTAAATTTGAATCCTTGTGGATTGGTCCCTTCAAAATGTTTGAGGTATTTTCAAATAACACTTACAAGTCACAGAATTTGGAGGATGTTGAATTTTTTGGTCGCCTTGTCAA
>JZKD02S0030931.1:207603-232903 GCA_000966675.3 Picea glauca
TATATATATATATATATATATATATATATATATATATATATATATATATATATATATAATAAGTGACCCCATAGGCCTAGGATAAGGCACTGAAACTACTTGTTCTTTGCAGCCCGCAGGGAGCATGCCATCCCCTGTGGAGCCAATGTTATCACACTAAGTTGCCTTGGGTCTTTAGCCCTTAGTTTTAAATATTTCTAAACCTTTAGATTTTTAATTTTGATTTGTTCTCTTAAAGTGTGATTTTCTTATGTTACCTTGAATAAATAAAGGCTTAAGTGATGACTCATTTTCACCCTCATATAGATTTTTGGCCTAGGGTCATTTTCTTGGCTTGTGTTTTGACACACTTCATGACTTGACACTAAGACTGACTCGACCCATGACCAACTTGAATTGACAAGTCACTCTCCTCACTCATACCTTCATATCCTTTCCATGTTGTCCCTTTGTCCTCTTATAATGGTCAAATCAACTTTTTGAAAAAGGAAGGCTGCCAACTCAATAGGACTTTCTGTAGCGCACTCCCTGTCCTTCATCTTTTGCCATGATTTGTTATCATAATGTTGATGACATGTCTGCCTTGTTTTCAACACCTTGGTTAGTTAAAATATTCCTTCGAGGATTTTATATTTATGAGCTTTCTAATGGTTTTCAAGTTTTGAATGTTCAAAACTAGGCACTACAAAAACTACTAGTTCAGACCAGTTGGTAGTGGCGCTATAGGATCATATGTTGAGGTGGATTTGGAGGCTGAGATGCTCACAATACTCTCCTAAACATTTGCAGAACTCCAATTTATCATCAATTTTCTAGGTAACCATGGTTTCCGTCCTTTGCATATCAATCTCGGGTAGTAATTATCGCTTGGAGTTTTGGTAGCGATCATTCCTGCAGAATTGGAGGAGGTCCCTTCCCTCTTAATTTTCTATCAGTATTTATTTCAAATAAACCCGTATTCACCATTACCTGGTTTTCATTCATGAAAAATTCATTCACCTTGATCCCGAGTTTTGAGTGCCCAAACAAACTTTACCTTTTTTATGCGCGTTGTGCTACCTAAAATCGCTGCTAAAATGACATTGCCTTTTCCCCTATTTCCTCTACTATTTGAATTTGAGTGTTTTCAACCAGTCTTCAAAGACTATTGTAGTGGTCTCGTTCTTCATATTATTATTTCTTAGCTTTAATATTTGTTAACAGTCAAGGGGAGGGAAATTTGCAGCCATTTTTTTCCAAAGCCAACAAGCAGTTTCAGTTAGGGGAGAGTCCTGGGTAAAGACAACCATTGTTCACTATAAATCTCCTATTGAAGTATGAATCCAGTTGTTTTCCTAAGCTTCACTACACCATAGCTTTTGACCTCTCATCCTATTCTATGGAGACATCTTAGAAGAAGAAATCTCACAAGGGAGGTACTATGGTAAGAACTGAACCTGTAGACATGCATTTATTTGAGGAAGATCCCATGGTTAGAGAAGTTTTTCAAAGGGTGGAATGCCTTGATTTCTGCCAAAACATGTAGAATGCTCATCCTAAGGTGGAAAGGCAGTTTGCCTCACATTTTGATGGCCTGAAGACTAAGGTAGGGGACCTAGAGTTTGAGGTTTCTGAGGCCTCCATTTCAGTAGCCACAGGGATTCCTATATAATGAGAGAAATGGTTTAAATCCATGGCTTTGAATGAAGCCTTCTCCAAATACTTCCTTAATCTAGAGTATCAGACTGATAACCTGTCCAAAGGGGTACCAAGAAGTCATTTAATTGAAGAGTTTGATAAAATGCTGAAGATCATCCAAAGATATTTCAGATGTGAGGGGAGGTTTAATGCACTATACGAGTGCCATATAATGCTTCTTATTCATTTTACTGGTAAATATGAAATGAACATTCCTTTCTACTTGTTGAGAAGCATAAGAAAAATGTCAGATAGAGTTCAATCCAAATCTAAGGCTATGGATAGTAGTATTTTTCATTATGGGTTGATTAGAATGTTGGTTTCAGAAAAAATAAGAAAGAGGAACATTCCATTGGAACAATTCATTGTTTATTCTCACATGAAGTTGGACATAGCATCCACCCCTCAATCAAATATACAAATTCCTCTACCATCCACTAGCACTACTCCAACAAGAACTAGAAAGAAAAGAAAGAGTAAGGCCCTTACTCAAGACCAGGAGGTCATTAAGGAAGTTGAAGAGTCAAAGAAGGAGGCCTACCATTATCCACAAAGATACCTTTCACCCCCTCCTACACCAAAATTAGAAGAGGTGCCTTCCTCTACTAAATCCACAGGAAAGAAAGGAAGGAAAATATACTTCTCTTCATCTCCTTCAAAAACTAGCACAAAGGTCAGAAAGCCTTTCACAAGATCATCAACTCTCAAAGAGGTTGCTGAAATATAAGTCCTACCAAAGGCTTCCATTCTAAAGAAGAAGAGAGATAAGGGCAAAGGCATTGAGAAGCCTGTTAAGATGGTAGAGGTAGTCTTTGTGCAGCAGGAAGATGAATCCATGAAGAAGCCTGTTGAGATTATCCACATCACCACTCCACCTAGCAAAAAGATCTTCAAAATCTTAATTAAACAGCTCAAGGAATCTAGCAAGGAGGTGGCTCATTTTAAATTATAAGGCCTATCTGAAAGGTTTAAGATGAAATAACTCATGGATGGTTACAACCACACTCTTGATTTAGCAATATTTGCAGAAATAAGAGCCCAACCTCTCCATAGGCAATTCAAGAACCTTTATAAGAAAAATAGAGACTTCCAGTCTCAGAACAAAAAACTCAAAGCAGAGCTGCAACAATTCAAGGATGATATGGCTCAAAGAAATTTGAATGTGTTGGTTGAAGCTTCTATTGAAAAGAAGAAACTAGTAGCCAAGAAAAGCATAGCTCCAATGAAGAAGCCTATTACTACAAAAGGAAATGATGGTTATGTGCCAAAAGGAAGTCCTCCTTCCACAAGAAGGAGTGTCATCTTGATGAAGTGATTGATGAAAGACTTTACACACTCCTATCAAATATATCTCAAGATTTGTGTGCTTTCAAAAGAGTTAATCTCTTCATACAGAAGTAGCATAGACATTCTGTAGCACTCTAGCGCTACAAAATTTTCTAATTCACATATACTATCAGTTTGCTACGAAATTTTCTAATTCACATTTAGTAATGTAGTGATGACACTACGAATTCCATAGGGCGCTACCAAAATTGTTAAGTAGTGTGATGACGACGCTATGAATTCCATAAGGTGCTACCTATTTGTTTTGGTGTCGGGTGCTACACATTCAGTAGGACCAGTTTAACACTGGTGCTACCGAAATTCACACAGAGAATGAATTACACAGGCTCTGGTGCTACCAAAATTTTAACAGAGGATGAATTACGCACAGAGACACGCATTCTCGGCACAACCCGTTCTTCAGGCCTATTTTTGGAGGTTGTGCTACGAATTTGCAGAGAGTTTGTCGAGGTGCTACAAAAGCTCGCTACCAAATGACACTACCAACATGTACCTAAAATTAAGGGGTTCAAGTTATCATCCTTGTGAGTGGTTGATGATGTGGAGAATGGATGAGATCATAGCTGGAAGCATGATGACAATATTACAACCTCTATAGGACACTTGGCATGCAAGAGGATGCATATCAATGAAGATCAAGTCAGTTTAAAGTTGGTTGGATCAGTGGCCAACATTTTCCCTTTTTATAGCATAGTTGTTAACCTAGCTATTAGATGAAATAACTATTTGGAGAATTTTATGGGAGGAAGGCCAATTCACACCTCCAGTTGTTGCCTTCTCTTTTTGTTATAAATATACTTTCCAAATGATTTAGTAGGTTCGAATGGTTGATCTAGGCTCCCTTATTGTAATATTTTGATGAAGCTATTGTTTAACTGGTTATGTACTTGATTTGAGACTTCTTGATTAATATAATTCATCATTCTTATTCCATCTTATTTGCCTATGATACTGAAGTATTCATGATTGAATGATTCACATGCATTGTTGTATTTGTATTATGATGAATGTTTGATTATAGTTCTATTATGATGTTCTTCAGTTTCCTTAAACTTTGAATTCAAGAAGATCTCGTGTTTGAGTTTTTCCTCCTTAAGCTTCTTGAAGACCTGATGTCCATAACAGACCTCTACATTTTTCTCACCAAAGTCTTCTCTCTATTCACCTTTACTCCCAATCACTGACTGAAGTTGATCAAGACCCCAATTTCTTGTGCATCCTAGCTAATATTTCCGAGTTAGAACATTATTATCTTGAGTATTATCCATTTTACCTCTTTAAAATAATTTACCTTTACATATAACCTGATGGGTACTGGTCTTACCTTCTATGCAATCTGAGGGTGATTCCTAGTGATAACACTCAGCATTCTCATCATTCTAGACATAAAGCTTATTTTAAGAAACCATTATTAAATATTGATATAAAATTTTCTTTATCTATGTTTAATGGAGATGCTAATCCTGAAAAGATAGATAATTGGATCCGACAAGTTGAAGTATATTGTCATGTTCAACAAATTGATGAAGAGGAAGTTAAAGTGAAATTGGATTCTCTTCGGTTGGAAGGCGACACTCTCATATGGTGGGAAAGAAAACTTCAAGACATAAGTAAGTGTGGTAATCTTCTTTCCTCATGGTCAAAATTTAAATCAACAATGAGGAAGCAATTTTATCCATTGGGTTATTTACATAAACCAATGATGGAACGGAAAAATTTAAGACAAAGTAAAGGTCAAACCGTACAAAGTTTCACAAAAGAATTTAGGAAGAAACCTCTTGGATTAAACATTCCTTTGGATTATTATGGAACTTTAATGAAGTATATTGGTGCACTTCATAGTTATATTCGTCATACTTTTCTATTGCTTAACCCCACGAGTCTTGACGAGGTTTGTGTGAAAGCCACTCACCTTGAGAACATGGGAAATCATGTTCAACAAGATCCCACAAAGAAACCTTCCAATCTCCCACATAACAAGTTTAAGAAGTTTAAAATAAAGGACAAGAATATCACTACTGTAAAGAGAGAAGAAGGAAAACCATCTTGCATTCATGGCAAGAAAAGTGGTCATGATGATGAACACTATTGGAAACTACATCTAGAGAAGAGATCGAAGCAGTTCGGTGGAAAGGGGAAGACAAAGACCATTGCTATAGTGTAACAAGATCTTGGTTTTGATTCAGGAGATGAAGGAAACATCACAACAGTTGGAGTACAAGGTAAAGATTCCCTTCATGCTAGTTCAAATTCCAATAATGAGTCTCATGATGATGAAATAAAGAGGAATGAATTATTTCATATAAGATTTGTTTCTAAACACACTAAGATAGATACATTGTTTGATCCAGGTTCCAAAGTAAACTTGATATCTAAAGCACTTTTCAAAAACATGGGTCTTGAAACTAAACCACATCCAAAGCCCTATCCTCTTTGTTGGGTATGTGATAAAGAAAAACTTAATGTCACCAAGCAATGTAGGGTCAGATTTTCTATTGCTTCAAAGTTGATCGATGAAGTGGATTTGGATTTTGTATCACTTGATATATGTGGAATAGTGTCAGGGAATCCCTATCTTTATGATAGAAAAGAAGTCTTCTTTCATCATGAGAACAAATATCATATTACTAATGGGGGAGTGGAATATATTTTTAGATCCCACAACATTAGGGTAAACACAACACTTGTTAGTGCAGGACAAATAAGAGACTCATAAACACTAATAAGAGATATGTACTCATGGTCATAAGGGAGAAATATGTCCGAACATTCGATGCTTTCCAAGGATGTGATGCTTCTCATAAGAAAGAAATAATTGATATTGCTTCTAAGTATGATGATATTTTCTAGGAACCAGATGGATTGCCTCCTAAGAGGGAAATCCAACATGAAATACATCTTCAACATGATTCTCCTCTACCTAATGTGGGCATGTACAGGATGTCAGTTGTGGACATGACAAAGATTAAGAAGCATGTACAAGGATTATTGGATCAGGGGGCCATCGGGCCCAACTCATGTCATTTTGGTTCTCCGATCGTGATGGTGCCAAAGAAATATGACACATGGAGAAAGTGTGTCGATTATAGGGCCTTAAATAAAATCATGGTGAAAAATCAATACCCTCTTCCTCATATAGATCATTTACTTAATCAGTTAAATAATGTTGTTTATTTCACTAAGTTGGATTTGCGAAGTGGATACCATCAGATAAGGGTTGCAAAAAAATATGCATGGAAGATTGCCTTTAAAATCAAATAGTGATTGTTTGAGTGGTTAGTTATACCATTTGATCTTTGTAATGCTTCGGCAATTTTCATGCGTGTGATGAATGATGTATTCATGCCATTTGTAGATGCTTTTGTGATTGTATATTTAGATGAAATTCTTATATTTAGCGGGACTTGGGATGAACATGTAAGGAATGCAAAGAAAGTATTGGATACTTTGCAAAGGGAAACTTTGTATGTAAAATTGTCAAAATGTGAATTTGGTAAGACCGCACTTGTGTACTTAGGTCATATTGGAGGAGGAGGATAATTGAAAATTGATCCTTCCAAGATTGATGTAATTGTAAAATGGCATGAACCCAAAAGTGTAACCAAAATACAAATCTTCTTAGGTGCATTCCAATATTGGAGGAGATTCATTTCAAACTTATCCTTTATAGAATATCCTTTGCATGCCTTGACCAATGTAAAGAACAATTTTCAGTGGGGATAAAAGAAACAAAATGCTTTCGACACTTTGAAAGAAAATATTAGTACCGCACCAGTATTAACATTGTCGAATCTTCAAAAACCCTTCAAGATTGAGACATATGCCAATAGATAAGCCATGGGTGCATTATTGATGCAATATCGTAAGCCTATCTCTTACCACTATGAAAATTTTAACCAAGTTGTTGTTAACTATCCTACATATGATAAAGAGTTGTATGCATTAGTTCAAAGAATAATGAAATGGAAGCACTACTTGTGAGGGAAGGAAAAAATCATACATACAGATCATCAACCCTTACAGTATCTCTAAGCACTGACCAAACTACAACAATATTGACATTACAGATGGATGGATTTCTTACAAGAATTTCAATTGGTAATAAAGTAAAAAAAGGATACGAATAACAAGGTAGCTAATATGCATTCTAGACCTCCTATTGGTGCTTCTATTATTTTGAATAATGCTTCTTTATCTCATGATAGCTATGTGGAACAATATGTCATTGATGAAGATTTTAAATAAGTATATGAGAAGCTAAACCATGGTGCATAGGTAGAGAAATATTATCTGCAAGGAAAAATACTCTACCATCTTGGAAAGCTATGTATTCCTACAAGTGAACGAGTCCTTGTAATACAAGAAGCTCACACTTCTCTTGTGTCTGGGAATTTTGGGGTAGGAAAAACTATGGCTCATCTACAGAGGTTTTGTTATTGGCCTCATATAAAATAAATTGTAACTAAATATGTAAAGGGGTGTGTGATGTGCTCTACTTGTAAGCCCACTAATAGAAAATTGGGGCTATACTCACCACTGCCTGTTCTGTCCTATTCATGGGAAAGTATCTCCATGGATTTTGTAGGGGGTTTACTAATGTTGAAAATAGGTCATGAATATTTGTATGTTGTAGTGGATAGGTTCAGCAAGATGTATACCTTAATTCCATGTAAAAATTAGATCACTGCTAAGAAGACTGATAATATCTTCTTTCAGAATGTTTGGGTTCACTTTGGGTTACCCACATCCATTATCTCAGATCGAGATACTTGATTCCTTGGGTATTTTTGGAAAAGTTTGTGGAGAATGATGGACAACAATTTGAACAGGAGCACTGCTTTCCATCCATAGACCGATGGAAAGACATAGGTTGTTAACCGGACAATGGTACTTTTTCTTCGAGGCTACTACAGCAAGCATCCCAAGTTATGGGATGAATATATACCCTTTGTACACCATTCTTATCACTGAGCCTTACATTCCTCCACTCAATGTTCACCTTTTGAGACATGTTTTGGGTATTTACCTAAGGTTCCTTTGGAATTGATGTATGGGAGAGATGCTAATTCAAATGAAGAAATAAATGAAGAAAAATACCACAAGTTCATCCATAGGATCCAATAGGTACACAAAGTGATCAAAGAATAGTTGGAGAAAATTCAAGCACAATATAAAGATCGGCATGAAAAAAACAGGGTTGATCATTAGTTCCAGGTTGGATACCAGGTATGGCATCACACCAGCAAGGAAAGATTGAAGGGTGAAGGAAAGAAATTCAAGCCCATCTATTATGGACCCTTCACTATTTTGGAGAAAAGTGGTACCAATGATTTTCGTCTAGATCTTCCACCTTATATGAAGATATACTCAGTTGTAAATGTAGAGAACTTGAAACTTTTTTAGCATCCCATGATCATGGATCAAGGTGAGGAAGTTTCAATACCTTCAGTTGATGAGTTTTCTCCTGAGTAGTTGGATAAGTTAAAGGAAGATATCATCTTGGACAGAAGGATGAGGACTTCATGTAGGGGTGATGTTGATTATATTTGAGTAGGCTTAAAGGGCACACATCCAAGAAAGGAAAAGTGGATTGAAAAGGACAAGGTGAGGGAATTATTCCCTCACTTATCTGTTGATTGATGAAAGATTTTGGTGGTCCAAAAATATCTCAGTGGGAAGGTGTGATCCAAAAAGGATCCAGAGAATAATAAGGACAACTCATAATTCACATAAACAACTTAGGAAGATCAGAATGGCCTCAGTATATAGAGAAAGGGAAAAAAACAAAACCTAAAAACTCAGTGAAATTGGAATCATCGCAAATAACGCGTCGCAAGCCTTCTAACAACATAAACAACTCGTAAAACGGAGTTACGGATCAAAATATATTCATGGTCAAACTTTTGGTCAACCTAGACTAGTCAAAAGGGATGAGTCAACATCGATACTACTGATGTTAGCACCAGTACTGATGACATCAGCATCTGTATAGTTTATGTGGCACATGCAGGGGGTGACACAGTTCAGGCTGACATCATCATGACGTTAGCTTGGTGATGTGGAAGCACCAAAGGTTGCCACATGTCACTCGTTTTCAACATTTTTGGGTCAATCTGTGGACCAATGAGGAAGTGCCACATGGAAGTTTGTACATCCACATGGCAGACTATATGAGATGTGGTAAGTGACATGGCATGATGATGTGGCAGGTGACTATGCAAGTGGTTGGCATGGGCCAATGGTTGGCTGCCACATGGTAGTGGGAAAATTCCCAATAAGGGCCCAAAACCAAATTTTCAAAAATAAAAAAGGGGCCCTCCAAATCTAGCGGAGTCCATCCAAATTTGGTGGCCAAACTACAACTCCGAAAAATCTAAATTGCACTCTGAACTTGGTGACGGTTGCAATATATATATACATATTTTTATAACAATTAAACATAAATCAACATTCTTTCAATTAACCACATTTATCACATAAAAAACAAACAAATTTATCCTCACCATAAAGCAAACATTAAACATAACAATCCAAAAACACTTATCTAATCAGTGAAGAATTTTAACTAGCCAACTGATTGAGGGGAAATGCCTTTCCACCCAACTGTCGATTATGTCTCACAGTGTGTTTATACAACATGCCACCCCCATGCTAGCCCATGATTACACTAGGGGACTAACTTAGATGACTGCCAACTTCATAAATTGTTTAGGAAGGTTATTCTCCTTCAGTCCATTGGAAACAACAAAAGTTTCCTTCTTCCCATTGAGCTCAAGACCTCCATGAGTTTATCATATCGCTTCTCAACTGGATTTCCTTTGCACAAGGGAACCCCTTCTCTAATACATAGTCCCTTGAAAACCTACCCTTCCAGTGTCAGTTTCTTTCCAGTAAGTACCAAGTCATATCCTTCTATTTCTTCAGTATGATTATGGGTCTTCTCTTCTCTAAGGTAACCTATTTTCCTTATAGAAAACTTCCCAACTTATTTGTTTCTCATAGTTTTATCCATGAGTCCCTACATTTACTGCACCATCTGCTTGTGAATCCGTGACACACTTTGTCAACAATGAAACTCTGTGAGAATCCATATACTTAGTGCCTTTGCACTGATTATCTTCTACCTCTTGGATTATGTTTTCCCTTGACCAAGTTTTGAGAGATCTTTGATCAAGTTTGAGCTATTTTGGGACTTCGATAGCCTATCGAAGGAGGAGCGCAAGATGAAGCAGAGATCATGGGATCTCAGCCCCTTTTTGGGTCCTTTTTGGGATTTGGGATTATGTAACGGGTGTGGGATGTCGGCCCAAGGGTTTACCCATGTTTAGGCTTATTTTGTAAAGTATATATAGAAGACTAGGCGATGTAATGAGAGAAGTGATAGGAATTTCTAAGTGCTAAAGTTGGATCTGTGTGATGAAGGATGTAAGTTCTCTGTGCATACTATGTGAGACTTGCAGAGCTAAGTGCAGGTCATTGTAAGAGGTTGTGTACTTAGATCTACTCAGGGAAGGAGGATCTAGCGAGCTACGCAGATCTCTTGTCCTATGCAGAGTAGGATTTTGTGGCTCTGTGCATGTAACTGATTGACTGAAGACAATAAAGAAGAAGAGTTGGGGGACATAGCCCCAGGGTGGGGGTGAACCACGTAAATGTTGTGTTTTCCTGCTTTGTGTGATGTCTTGATATGTTTATGTATTTACTTGCTAAAGTGATTTGATATAGATAGACAGATCTGCTTATGATTTGTGCTAATGATGTATATGGATGTAGATATGATCTATGTGAATGTTCTTAGTGCTTGAATCTGCTAGATTTAATCTACCTCTTTATGATAAGTTCTTAGATACATCATATCTAAGTGAATGATGCGATGCTCTGTTTTATCTATAAATATTGATGAACTATCAGTGCTAAGTGCTCTGTTAAGTATTACAATCACATATCTATGTCCCAACTAAGGTTGCAGACACCTGAGTCCTGCAACCACCCTTGCCTCTACCTCGAGTGAGACTTCATCTGCATCACAGGTGTTTCTGAAAGGGCTAGTAGTTAGGGTTTTGTTGGTACGTTGTTTTAGCGTTGAACCCTGGGTCTACCCCTGTGCTAACAATTGGTTCTATTGCAGGGATGTGAAACTATGATTACTGGGAACTAAGGAAGAAGAAGATTTGTGAAAAGACCCAAACTGAAACTATGGAAGCTCTATGCATAGAAATGTTTCTCTAGTGCACAGTATTCTACTTGATTTATAAAGTGTTGTGCTAAAGAAAAGAGGTCATATCTGAATAAAAGAGGTCAGATCTAAAGAAAAGAGGTCAAATCTAAAGAAAAGAGGTAAGATATGAACACTTTGTGCTTCGAGAAAGGTAAAAGTAAGAAGTTTTTCTTAAAAAGGTAAGATATGCAAGATCTATTCTTTGATAAAGGTAAGAATAGTGAAAAGTTCTAGATCTGAAGGCTTAGTTCTTTGTAGAAGTAAGATAAGTAGAAATTTTTGTTTCAAAAGTATGGATCTAGGTAGGGTTGATAGATTCTGTCCTAGCTTGAAAACTAGGGAACTAATAGATGAAAAAAGGTTTGATATGCATAGATATGATAAGAATAGTGAAAGATATATTATACCTATGCATAGAAAGAATATTTGGAATAACAAGTGTATACATGATATTAGAAACAAATGTTTGCAGCTTAACTACTATGATCCTAGCACGCATTACAGAAAGAGCTGGGGAGAATTTAAAAGAAAGAGAGGATTATCCCTCTGTTACAATTGTAGAAAACTAGGACATCTTGCTAAGGAATGCCCTGGGAGAAGACCTAGTTGTCTCTGCTACAAAGCTATGGACCATGAAGTATTGGATTTCCCTAGAATGATTGCTAAGATTGAAGGAATGAACATGAGACAAGAAAACCCTAAGGAAGACCCATAAATGGCAGAACCCCAGAAAGAATCATAGAAAGTATTGCTACAGATAAGAGAAGCCTTGAATGACCACCGACATGTCAGCTTATCATAAATCTTCAAAGAAAAAGAATTACTTGAAGAAAGAATAGGAGACTTCAACATTGACTATGTTCTAGATGAGGAAACACAAGTGAATATCATGACAGAAAGGACTTGGGAACTTTTAGGGAAGCCTGCTATGATTCCTTCATTAGGAGAAATAGGACTATTCAAAGGAAAGTGATAAACCTATGTGGAAAGCTCACCCAGATATCTATGAATGCCAATGGAACTTTGACAAATGAAGATTTTCATATTATTAAATTTATTGAGAACAACGCCCCATTTACAATGTTACTAGGAAAACCTTGGATTGAAAAATATTAGGCCAGAAGAAAAGAAGAAGAACAAATTTTAGAGCAGAAGAAGAAAGAGTTAAAATATTTTATGACTAGAAGGATCGCACACTTGATTAAAGAAAATAAGAACAGATCGAAGCTATTTAACACCAGAGAATCAGATGTTGAAGTTGCAAGAACACTAGAACACCCACAAAAGATTGAAGTACCTATTCCAGATAAAGAAGAAGCATCACCCTCTAATCTTAGGAAATAATATCAACAACGTGAAGTAACTATGCCACAAGAAGATAAGAATCAAAATGGAAAAAGGCATACTGAGGTGAAGCTCACTGGAAAGAAGGCTAGAAAGCTAAGTAAGAATAGAGCTAAGATCGACAAGTTACAGAAGGAACCTCGCAAATGGAAAATTTGGAAAATTGGACCTTTGTCGGGATAACATAACAACGTCACATGGCACTTCACCATGGCGAAGAAATATAGTTGTTGGGACTAATATAACCATTCGGCCAACCCTCTGAATGGGTCAGAAGGCAATTATGGTTTTCCACCAGACCATTGGATCACGCCCTAACGAACATAACAGAGTTAATGGAGGCTTCTTTCCCGTTTCTACCCATTGCAAGAGATCCATTACCAAGTTATCTATTTATCCTATCATGCCATGCCCCGAGAACACTTTTGATAACCATGAATCTAAGCCCACAACCTTGCTGATTTTACATAGTTCTCATTGCGCTATTGCCCTCTGTCGTATTTTCGTGTCTGAGTTACTCCCCAAACCCAAGATTTTCAATCCCGAGCATGTATGTCGACAGAGTTCAGCACTGTAGAGAAAGTTGTTGAAGAAGTTTTGATCGACCTCATGACTAAAAGAGTCATGTTGATGTCTACAGGAATACAAGCTTCATCGACGAGAACGGTGCAAGCTTCTCCGTCGACTGCTCGCAGAGCAGGACCATCCCAACTAGCAGCAAAAAAGAGAACCAAGCATAAATACAACCTCACGAATGCAAAACTGATTCCAACCATACTACCTGATTACATCCTGCCTCTGTCTAGCGTGGTGAACCGCGATAGTGTACCATGCGATTTTGAGTACACCATAATTACTGCATAGCTCCCTAAGGGGATACGTGCAGTTTGAACAGACCAGGACAAGATCACAACACTAAATTTTAGCGACTTCAACCTCGGAGATCGCAATATCTATGGGATTCTATCCCCATACAAGTACATGACCATAACTAAAGGAAAGAATTTGAATATCACCCCCCATTTGTGGACAATGAACCTCACGCAGTTCACCTTGCTAAACGTCATGAAAATCCCACACTTCGGAAGACACCAGGAAATCAATGCCTATGGCAAGATGCTACTATCATGTTACCATGGCAGATACTTATGGCTCGACCACCAAATTACATTTGATCCAACACTGATCCACAGGATCATAGGCCTGAGTATGCAAGGACCTGACCTGCAGGAATTTTATCCAGGAAAAGCCATAGATCACTCACTTGCACAAAATATAAAGGACACCTATGGCAATGTTGAGAAGGGAACAAGAGGATACAAGGTAGCTTCCATTCAGAGTGGCATAGTGTGCCTCACATGTCAATTGATAGATATGAAGTTAGTAATAAATAACCGACCTATGCAGGTCACCGACTTTGTTGTTGACCTTGCAGGGAAGTGCGCAGAAGGTCTACAGATGAACTGGGTGAAGTACCTAGTTAACCAGTTGGAACTTTATTGCCGAGAATCCCAGGACCAGGGTTACGAATTCCATTTCAGCTGGCCCTTGGTCCTCATTGCATTTGTTTCTTGGGAGATGCCGTAAGGAGCAACCTTCCCAGATATAGAGTTGTTCAAACCGCTTTCCGTGAAGTTTGGTACCCTGTGGTATTCAACATATATGAAAAAATAGTGGCAGTCGAATGCTATGTTTCATACATACTACCTTTAGTTGAAGCGAGCCATCGAATCAGAGCCTCGTATGAATCCAAACACATTACAAATGTTCTGACCACTAATGAAGTTCAGTGCAGATCAACACTTCACTTATATTACAACGCAGGCAGATGAACATAAAGAGCAGCTCCAGACATACTATAAGATTACAGAAGAAGACCTGAAGGAAATTATTAAGGAATGGTTCGCTGACCTCCTTGTCCTTGCCAACCTCATAGAGATATCTGATAATGACAACCCAGAGGACACCCATAAATAAAAAAATACACCCAGAACTAGTAAGTAGAAGAAGACTGAGGAAGTCCAAAACTTAAGAAGCACCTCAGGAAAGACTGCTTCCATGTCACCTGACTGAGGGGGTGGTGATGAATTCGAAGCTGAACAGAGGCCCAATGAAGTAAAACCACCTAGAGATGAGGATGATCCCTCAAAAAAGAAGAAGGTTTAGCCCATGAAACCTTCTTTCTGGAAGAAGTGAAAAGCTACCATGACCAAGATGCAGACCGTCCTCACCTCCAATAATTTTGATTTCATCATTGCAGCCCTGAACAATGCCTCACTTGAAATAACAGAGAAACAAATGACCAAGAAGTAAGAAATGTATGATAGGATTGAATTTGAAATCCAAGGGGTACAACAGGCCCTTCAGTCCAATCACGTAGTCTCCATTGCATCGAGAGAACCAGAGTTGGGAGATGCGCCAACCCAACTCCACCGACTAGCTGATACAGTCTAAGCTCACCTATGATGAGCACAGGAATAAACCAACCAAGCCACCCATGCTTTGAAAAAAGTACAAGGAGTAATGTTTGAAGAATGTCAAGCTACAGAACAGGAAAATATTGATCTCCAAGTGAAGTTTGATGAAGAAAAAGCACAGATGCAACAAGGAAAAGAATAGTTGCTCGCAGAGCAAATTGAAGTAAAATAAATGGTCAGCAGAGCACTTCGATCTGTGACAGTTGTCGAAATAAAGGAATAATATCGATTCATTTAGCAAGTGGAACAACTCGCAAAAGCTATCCAACAGTTAAAGCAATGCATAGTAGACTTAGAGCTCCATGTAGTTCCCAAGACCCCATAGGATGTAAGGGACCAAAGAGAAGCAACTTCTCGAAGAAAAGTTGAGAGAATAAAATCCATTACTATGGAATGTAAGGAACATACTGATCGCAGTGCCCATACCTATGAGAAACTCACAAAGATTCCATAACTAAAGGCACTGGAGTCCCAACTCCAAGAGGCGAAGTATCAAGCTGAAATAATACAGGCACAGTTGGAGCCTTTGTTAGTTGTGGAAAGAATGAAGTGCTCCTAAGAGAAACACATCGCCCAACAACAGATCCACACTATCCAAAGAAGAGTTATGGAAGTAACTCAGAGACTCCAACCTATACAAGATAAGGCCTACCAATTGTTCACAGAGGTAGAACGCCAAGGAGAAGAACTAGAGCAAGTTGTTATTGCAGCTAAACAATGCCTGGAGGGGGCCTGTGAATGAGGTAGTCATACAAGAGTTCGTTGAACAAAAGGTTGTAGAACAAAAACAAGTCGAAGCAGAACTACCTAGATCAGAGTGACTTGAGACAAGTCACAAGTGAGTTTTGGGGGCGTGTTGGCCCTTGACCAACTTTTGAGAGATCTTTGGTCAGGTTTGACCTATTTTGGGACTTCGACATCCTATTGAAGGAGGAGCACAAGATGAAGCAAATATCACGGGATCTCGGCCCCATTTTGGGTCCTTTTTGGGATTTGGGATTATGTAACGGGTATGGGATGTCAGCCCATGGGTTTACCCATGTTGAGGCCTATTTTGTAAAGTATATATAGAAGACTATGAGATGTAATGAGAGAAGTGATAGGAATAAATAAGTGCTAAAGTTGGATCTGTGTGATCAAGGTTGTAAGTGCTTTGTGCATACTGTGTGAGACTTGCAGAGCTAAGTGCAGGTCATTGTAAGAGGCTGTGGAAGGTTGTGTACTTAGATCTACTTGGGGAAGGAGGATCTAGCAAGCTGCGCAGATCTCCTGTCCTATGCGGAGTAGGATTTTGTGGCTCTGTGCATGTAACTGATTAACTGAAGACAATAAAGAAGAAGAGTTGGTGGACATAGCCCCGGGGTGGGGGTGAAACACATAAATGCTATGTTATCCTTCTTCATGCAATGTCTTGATATGTTTATGTCTTTACTTTCTAAAGTGATTTGATATAGATAGATAGATATGCTTATGCTTTGTGCTAATGATGTATATGGATGTATATCTGACCTATGTGAATGTTCTTAGTGTTTGAATCTGCTAGATTTAATCTACCTATTTATGATAAGTACTTAGATACATCAGATCTAAGTGAATGATGTGATGCTCTATTTTATCTACGCAGTAGAATAATGGTTAAATATTGATGAACCGTCGATGCTAAGTTCTCTATTAAGTATTATAATCACATATCTCTATCCCAGCTAAGGTTCCAGAAACTTGAGTTCTACAACCACCCCTGCCTCTACCTCAGGTGAGACTTCATCTTCTTCGCAGGTGTTGCTGAAAGGGCTGGTAGTTAGCATTTTGTTGGTGTGTTATTGTAGCATTGAACCCTTGGTCTGCCCCTGTGCCAATAGACTACTATCTCCTCTACGCATTTTCTCTTTGTTTCTTCTTTCCTTCTTATCTACTATGAACTATGCGATTTTTTTACACCTTCTCACTCTTCTTCCACCTATCCTAGGGATCCCCATTGTCTATTTTCAGAAGTAACCCTCTTGTCAAGCTCCTAAATTTGAAGGGGAAATATAGCACATCCTTCTATCTAAGGTCTCAGTTGACCCTTCATTCCTCCAAGTAACAAATATACCAATAATTATATCTACTCAACCACCCAATTCTGATCTACATAATTGATCACATGGTTCCATGCAATCCAGGTACATTGGTAGGTGGTGTATTCAATTCTTGTAGGTGTAGGCTGGAATGTTGAGCAAGATTCCTATTTTTTTCATTGAAACTTCTCATTTCCACTTCACCAATCCCACTTGTGGTATCATGACCAGTACTCAAGGCTTCATTCCCAGTCAATTGTTTGGTATGTTTATTAATTATAAACATAATTACATGCTTCATAATTACATTACAATAAGTCTTAGCATAATTACAGTCATGGGGGAAAACTCAGTGTTAAATTCCCCTACCCCTTAAAGAAACATCGTCCTCGGTGTTTAATACACCATATATATACAATTTATATAGAAAATGAAGATGTGTATGGAATTCTCATGGAATTTCCTAGTTCCCAAGTAGCCTCATCTACTCTAAAGTGCTTCCATTGCACCTTGACTTTCAAAATGGCTATATTTCAGAGCAATGTTTCCCTCTTGTCTAGGATGTGTTGAGGTTAGGGATGGAATTATACCTCTGGTTACACCTGTATCACAATCCAATCAATAACATTATTAGAATCATGAACATATTTATTTAAAAAAGATACATGGAACACATTGTGAGCTCTAACAATATATGGTAGGTGTTGGTCACTATAATTGCTTGATTGATTCAAACAACCAAGTGAAACATAAATTATCAACCCAGGGAAGTATTTTATTTCAAAGATAACCACGCACTATATATGCTCAATTCCAAATGCAACTTACAGTTGTAGTAAAAGAAACTATGCTAATCACACTTGCTTGAATATGCTGAAGTTCTGAATTAAATCACAGGAAAGCAACTTCCCTATTACAGATATTAAAGATTAATCTAAGAATCTTGGATTACATTGTAAATAATACTTGCAATGGGGAATAACATCTATTTTTCAATCAGAGAACAGGACCCTTACTCTCAAACAGAGACTTCAGTGCTGACACTCTTTCATGAAAACAGTAAGCAGAAGACAATTAACTCTATCTAACAGAGAACAAGGCTGTCTGGTCCCTTCCTTTCTAAGCAGGAGCCTTAGGCCCTATTTCTGCTTTATCACACTTGTGAAACTGAGGTTTACAGAGAACAGGATGGTATGATCCCTTCCTTTCTGAGCAGGAACCTTGCACCCAATCCCTGGCTTAGCACGCTGTAGAAGTAAATGAAATCTACAGAGACAAGGTGTTCTGATTCCTTCCTGTCTGAGCAGGAACCTTTAACCCAATCCCTGGCTAGCACTCTTGCAAAACTAAATGAAATCTACAGAAGACAAGGTGTTCTGATTCCTTCCTTTCTGAGCAGGAACCTTTAACCCAATCCCTGGCTAGCACACTCGCAGGATTAAATGAAATCTACAGAAGACAAGGTGTTCTGATTCCTTCTTGTCTAAGCAGGAACCTTTAACCCAATCCCTGGCTAACACACTTGCAGAATTAAATGAAATCTACAGAAGACAAGGTGTTTTGATTCCTTCCTGTCTGAGCAGGAACCCTTAACCCAGTTTCTGGCTAACCTCATAAAATCATCACACAAGGTTGCTGATAAAAAGAATTACGAATTTCAATTAATAAACTAAGACAGAGTTCAACCGTGTTTCAACAAAGAGGAATTCATTAACAGTAGTGTTTCAGCAAACAAAAGCTAATCAAATCATAAACACAGATTGAATTAACACACTTCTAAAACTAACGGGTGAATCTTGTGATGAAGTTGGGCCCTCCCTTCTTACAAGATTCCCCTGAAATGGGAAATCTTAGAGATGGATAATCAAAACGATTTTCTATTCATCTGTCAAAAAATCATATTACAATCTGAAAAAGTGAAGCACGTCCCTCTCTCTGAAGTGTTCAATACATAAAAACTTCGATCCCTCAAATGGTGATTTTTCTCTTATTTAAGGAGAAAAACCCTTCGATACAATTTGATCAAAAATTACAGTGTGTATCTGAGCCCTATCTTTAGCCGGATCTTCTTTCTAATTCAGAACAGGGTGTCCTAATCTTATGCAACAGAAATGCTATTACGGGAGCTGGATGATATGACTAAATAGCAGCTTCTTTTCGTAGCTGCCAACGCTGTTTCAGCATCGCAATTCACAGGCTGTTTTAGCCACGTGAACTGCGCTCTTGATTGTGTCGGCTTTGGTGCTTGTTGACCGCTGACTGTAATGGCTCGTGTTTCAACATCGTTAGTTCTGGCGATCTCCTCTGTGTTTCAGCATTTGCAGCTCTGGGCTATGTAACAGATTTGTGTTTCAGCATCTACGCCTCTTGGACTGTATGACAGTTATGTGTTTCAGCAACAGCGACCTTGGACTTGTATAGCCTCTTCGTGTTTCAGCAACAGAGACCCCGGACTGTATAGCCTCTTGTGTTTCAGCAACAGAGACCTCGGACTGTATAGCCTCTTGTGTTTCAGCAACAGAGACCTCGGACTGTATAGCCTCTTGTGTTTCAGCAACAAAGACCTCGGACTGTATAGCCTCTTTTGTTTCAGCAACAACGTCCTTGGACTTGTGTGACAGTTCTGTGTTTCAGCAACGGGGCTCAAATGCTAATCTGCAGTCTAATCAATGGTTAAGTCCAAAAGTGATGTAAAATATTATGCAAAACAGATTAAACGTATAGTAATGAGAAGGGACGTTGTATACCTTTGGAATGATCAGCTAAAGTGATAGTATGAGCTCAAATATGGGTGATCAAGAGTATAATAGTGGCAAAAAATTATAGGCAAAAAGGTGCATTGTGAGGTCCTAACATCTGCAACCTTAGCTGGGACACAGATATGTGATTATAATACTTAACAAATCACTTAGCACCATTAGTTCATCATTATTTAACCAATATCTATTTCAGAGAGAAAACAAAGCATCACAACATTCACCCAGATCTAATGTATTTAAGCACTTGGCATAAAGGAATGGATTATATCTGGTAGATTCAAGCACTAAGCACATTCACCTATATCAGATCTAACATCTAGATTCATCATAAGCACAAAGCATAAACAGGTCTATCTATCTATCTAGATCAAGCACTTAGAAAATAACACATAAATACACCAACACATCGCACAAAGAAGAATAACACAGTATTTACGTGGTTCACCCCCACCCTAGGGCTACATCCACCAACTCTTCTTATTTATTAGCTTCAATCAGTCACCTACATGCATAGAGCCACAAAAAACCTACTTCACATAGGATAGGAGATCTGCGCATGCCTCGCTAGATCCTCCTTCCCCGAGCTAGGTCTAGCACAAATCCTTTCATAGTCTATTACAACCACTTGCACTTAGCTCTACAGTTTCTCACAATATGCACAGAGCATCTACAAACCAAACTTACACTTAACACTTAGCTTATCGTCCATCCTACTTATATCACCTAGATACTTATTTATACTTTACAAAATAGACCTAAACATGGGTAAACCCATGGGCTGACATCCCATACCCCTTACATATTCCCAAATCCAAAAAATGGGTTGAGATCCTGTGATCTCTGCTTCGTCTTGCACTCTGTCTTCAATAGGCTGTTGAAGTCCCAAAATAGGTCAAACTTTGACCAAGGATCTCCCAAAATTTGGTCAAGGTCCAAAAAAATACATAGAGAACAAATATTCACTAAACTTGATCTCCGTTCGAGTTATCACCAATTTATAATGAAGTAAATAGATATTCCTAAAATTTATTTCCGCATACATAAGTCCATTACAAGTTCCTAGTGATTCCTTATGGTCTTAGCAATGGACCATCCACTTTTTCAGTCTCATGAACAAAATCTTTTGACCCCTTTTGCACCATTTTATCCTTTTCTTCTTTGATGATATCTTGATCTATAGAAAAAATTTGGAGACACATGTGGCACGTGTGGATCAATCCTAAACAATCCTCTAGAATCATTGATTATTCATCAAATGTTCCAAAGGTTCTTTTGGTGCATCAAAAATGGAATATTATGGTCACATTGCAAGTCAAGATGGAGTACATGTTAATCCTAATAAAATCGAGGCAATGAAATACTGGCCATGCCTAAATGATTTCAAAAGTTTACATGGATTCCTTGGCCTCATTGGTTACTATATGAAGTTTATGAAGAACTATGGTAAAATTGCAGTCCCCTTCACTATCTTTCTTAAGTAAAATTCATTTGGCTAGAATTTTTCTATAGAATAGGAATTTCAGGATTTAAAAGAAGCTATGTGTACTACTCTTATCCTAATAATGTTCGACTTCAATAATAATTTCATCTTGGAATGTGATGCATCAAGAAAAGTTAGTGGAGTAGTGTTAATGCAAGAGAGATTCCACTTGGCATTCACTAGTAAATAAATGTTTGATAAAACCTTGTGCAAATCAACCTATGAAACAAAAATGATGGTTATTGTTCATATAGTTGATACATCGAATCCTTCCCTGATTAGGTGTCATTTCTAGATTCAGACAGAGTGCTGCAGTTTGAAATGTACTTGAAATACTTCTTGGAGTAAAGGTTGTCTTCACAAGATTAGAAAACGTGGGTCACCAAAATGTTAGGCTACAATCATGAGATCATATACAAGAAGGGAAAGGAGAAAATGGTGGTGGATGATTAACTAATGCTTTATCTAGGAAGTATGAGGAGGAAGGTTCCATATTTTCTTTATCTTTACCAATGCTCGAATGGATAGAGGAGGTACATCAAGAATGGTTGGTTGATGCCAAAAGTGGTCATCTTTTCAAATAGCTCTAGGTATACCCAGATACACATATGGGCTACATTTGGTAGAATGGTGCTTTGCCATATACATGGTGTATATTTTTGGTCCAAAATCCAATATTCAAGTCATGGGTTATAATTGATATACATTAGTCTCTCATAGTGGATAACTCAAGGTTTAAAAAAATATATGAATGGATTATGTTTTCATTCATTTGGGATGGATTGAAGAATGAGATCTACACCTTTGTGGCAGAATGTGATACATGCCAAAGGAACAAGGGTGAAACAGTGAAGCCTCTAGGACCAGTACAATCTTTGCAGATTCATGCCACACTTTGGACTGAATTTTCAATGAATTTTATTGTTGGGCTATCTAAAGCAATAAAACAATGGGTCATCATGGTGGTTGTTAACCACCTTTCCAAATATTCTCAATTGTGTTCCATAAAACACCCCTTCAAAGCCTCAAGAATTGCATAAGTCTTCATGGAAAATGATTTTAAACTACATGGCATGTTATATTCAATTGTGTCAAATCATGATCCTACATTCACCAACATTTTTTGGCAGGAGTAGTTTAAACTACAAGGTGCCTAATTGAAAATTAGAATGGCATATCATCCTCAAACACATGGTTATACATAAGTGGTAAATAAGTGTCTCAAAACCTATTTGAGATGTGTTGCCTTGTAAAGGTATGCACAATGGGTTCAATGGCTACCTCTTGTTGAATGTTTATACAATACCACCTATCATGGTGCTACCAAAACAACATTATAAGAGATGGTCTATGGAAAAAAATCCCCATAGTTGTCTTGTAATTTCTATGCACATCCAAGGTTCAAGAGGAGGAAGAAACCCTAAAAACTTGTGTTGATGTTATTTGTTCACTCAAGGAAAATTTGGTATTGGCTCATAACAAAGTGAAGCAACATGACAATTTGCATTGATCTAAGCACCACTTTGAACAAGGGGATCAAATGTTTCTTCATATCCAACAATATAAGTAGACATCACTCAAGGAGTAGAGCCATAAAAAAAATTCACCTAATTTTTATGGATCATATCTAATACTCAAACATATTGGACATTTTGCTTAGAAGTTGGCTCTCCTATCCCACTATAAGATATGCCCAATATTTCATGTGTCCTTCTTGAAGAAAGTGGTAGGGACAAATGATAGAGTTCAAAGCCACTTTATTGGGATGGATTGAAGAATGAGATCCACACCTTTGTGGAAAAATATGACACATGCCAAATGAACAAGGGTGAAACAATGAAGCCTCTAGGACCATTACAAGATTTACATATTCCTACCACACGTTGGACAAGCATTTCAATGGATTTGATTGTGGGGATACCTAAATCAAGATAAAAAATTGGTCATCATGGTGGTTGTTAATCACTTTTCCAAATATTCTCATGTGTGACATAAAATACCCCTTAAAATCCTCAATATTTGCATAAGACTTCATGGACGATGCTTTTAAACTACATGGCATGTCTAATTCAATTGTGTCAAATCATGATCCTACATTCACCAACAATTTTTGGTAGGATTTGTTTAAACTACAAGGTACCTAATTGAAAATGAGCATGGCATATCATCCTCAAATATATGGTTAGACATAAATGGTCAATAAGTGTCTCAAAACGTATTTGAGATGTTTTTCCTCATAAAGGTATGCATAGTGGGTTCAATGGATAGCTCTTGTTGAATGGTGGTATAATACCATATGTCATAGTGCTACAAAAATGGCATCCTAAGATGTGGTCTATGGAAAAAATCCTCATAGTGGTCTTTTAATTGCTAGGCACATCCAAGCTTCAAGAGGTGGAAGAAACCTTGAACATATGCACTAATGTTCTTTGTACACTCAAGGACAATTCTGTATTGTCCCATAACAAAGTGAAGCAACATGCCAATTTGCATTGACCTAAAAAACACTTTGAAGAAGTGGATCAAGTGTTCCTTCATATCCAACCGTATAACTAAACATTACTCAAGGAGTAGAGCCATTAAAAAATGTCACCTAAGTTTTATGGATCCCTCTATCTAATACTAAAACATATCAGATATTTTGCTTACAAGTTGTCTCTCCTAGCCCACTATAATATATGCCCAATATTTCATGTGTCCTTCTTGAAGAAAGTGGTAGGGATGAATTGTAGAGTTCAAAGCCATTTTTTTGGGATGGCTTGAAGAATGAGATCCACATATTTGTGGAAGAATGTGACACATGCCAAAGAAACAAGGGTGAAACAGTGAAGCCTCTATGACCATTACAACATTTACATATGCATGCGACACTTTGTATAGACATTTCAATGGATTTTATTGTGGGGCTACCTAAAGAAAGAAACAAATCGATCATCATGGTGGTTGTTAACTAACTTTCAAAATATGCTCACTTGTGTGCCATAAAACACCCCTTCAAAACCCCAACAAATGCATAAGTCTTCATGTACAATGATTTTAAACTACATAGCACTTATAATTCAATTGTGTCAAATCATGATCCTACATCCACCAATACATTTTTGTAGTATTTGTTTAAACTACAAGGTGCCTAATTGAAAATGAGCATGGCATATCATCCTCGAATAGATGGTTAGACATAATTGGTTAATAAGTGTCTCAAAACCTATTTGAGATGTTTTTCCTCATAAATGTATGCATAGTGGGTTCAATGGATACCTATTTCTAAATGGTGGAACAATACCACCTATCATAGTGCTACCAAAATGGCATCCTAAGAGGTGTTGTATGGAAAACAAAAATCCCCATAGTGGTCTTTTAATTGCTAGGCACATCCAAGGTTAAAGAGGTGGAAGAAACCCTAAACACATGCAATGACATTCTTTGTACACTCAATGACAATTCTTGCAGTATATTAATTTTCTCTTATCCTCTAATTTTTTATCACGGCACATATTATCCTTAAATTTAGATATGATAATATTTTTAATATTGTCGGTATTCTGCATGATGACTTATTGTATTCCCCAATGATTTAACCAAGATTCAACATATTTATTCCATCCCCACTTGAGTTGTTGGTGGTTTTAGATAGAGTTTGAATCAAATTTTGGGAGCCTCTTGTTGTCCATGTTGTTTATATTCTTATTTTACATTAGGTACCTAATGAGAAGGATAGGATAGGGTGTATTTTCTTTAATTTTGAGATTATAAGTTATAAAATTATTTTGGATCCATTCTATCTTTCTCTAGGATTCTCTGGACATACTGCATCCCCAAAATTCACATCCATATGTTAAGAACCAAACATCAATATAGCATAGAAAAACCTCAAGAAAAGTACTCAACGCCTTGAAAAAGAGATAATATCAGATAATAAGCCTCTTCGAGGGGGCAACCTC
>JZKD02S0030931.1:251257-262638 GCA_000966675.3 Picea glauca
AATCTTTGGATCTTACAAATCTACCCTTGTTATCTCTATATCTATGCATAAAATGGAAATTTGATTCTTTAACTGAATTGAAATCCTAATTCTATCTAGAAGGTAATAAGGAAACTTGACTTCAAAGAACCCCGCTCTAGTGGCCACGTGGCTCTTCACTCGTGTCTTAAATGTTTTATCCTCCTCCCTCAAGAAGCCTTAAAAAAATTATACAAATAATCTAAGCTAAAAATCACTTCCTACCGTTTACAACTCCCCAACAACGGCTCCAAAATGTTGTGGCAATTAATGTTTAGTATAATCCACTCATTAATTATCAATCTTAGATTCGTAATCAACAAAGTTACAAGACACCAGTAAGACAGATAATTTCTAATGTCACGAGTATAGAATTAAACTAGATTATGCATGCTGGAAACAAATCAAAATAGCAAACTGCAATGCATTTTGGTTGTCTTTCACAGAGAGGCTATCCACTCCATTATGGCACATGAAAGTATGAGATGGATTTGGTTTGATAGATCAACTCTGCTATCTGACCCAGAAAACTAACTATGCAATCCACACTTCTGAAAGGGAAATCACACATCAATCATCAAGACATAGCATGGGTAGTTCAATAGCCAATATATTGACTATGTTGTGGTTCACAATGTGTTGTTGTGGACTTCACTAGTTCTCCTTCAAATATGTCTAACCACTACTGCCAACATTCATGTCTAAAAACCAAATTCATAAAAATAGAGCATATGCAAAAACAGAGCAAGTAAAGATCTCTAAGCAATTATATAATGGAAATCCTAGTCTAAGTTGTACTGTTATCATCTAATAGAGTTAAATCTTCAACTGATTTAATGTTTACACTACTGAAAACAGATTCTAATGCTAATCTAAGAAGATGATGACCTTTGTTGGGAGGTGGGCCCTTGCTGCTTCAGCAGGTCAGCTACTGAAGTCTACAAGAGGCTTGTCTTCAACCCACACATTACTCTCACTCAAATATCAAAACATAACATCAAACTTTTGTTAACAAATCAACTCATATTCAATCATAGACAATCAAGACATGGAGATAAATGACATTTTTCTATTAGTCTTCACTCAGAATATGTTCTGCAATATCACACGCTATTTCACAT
Organism: Picea glauca; assembly: GCA_000966675.3. Lineage (NCBI taxonomy): Eukaryota > Viridiplantae > Streptophyta > Pinopsida > Pinales > Pinaceae > Picea > Picea glauca. The sequence goes on from JZKD02S0030931.1 coordinate 252,397, forward strand.
GCTAGTAATATGCTAACTCTCCTACTCTTCCACAATTCTTGCCACGACTATTTAATAGTCTTAGTCATGAAACACAAGGAGGTGAAATGATTTGCAAATCAATCTAATGTTTAAATTTAATTATTCAGTTACATATTTTAGCTTCATCCTCATGACACGAAGTGCATGAGGATGAGGCAATCAACAAACTATTCTAACATAGCCTTGCTAAAGAAAATAAACATCCACCAGTTGTCTTGGGCAATCTAGGGCTAAACTTGGTACATTTGGCTCTCTATATTGGTACCAGATCGTGACAGGTAGATGGTACCGGATCACAACAATGCACAAATGGTGGCACCGGATCACAACAGTCCACGGCCATTGGTACCAAATCGCAACAGATGAGATTTTAGTACTGGATGCATTTGGTACCGGATTCAGACAGTGACAATCTTGGTGCACAAGTACCGAATAACTAAGATGGTACAGGAAGGTTGGATATCTAGAGGTCAAAGATTATACATGGTAAATTGAAGCATTAGTAGTTGAAATATTTAATTCCTTAACTCTATAAACCACAAAATGCTTGAATTAACCATACTTTACCTTATGACCTTATCATTGGCTAATGGTAGTGTTCTTGTCATTCACCCAAGCTTTAGGTAGGCCAAAAAGGTATAGATGAAGAGTATAATAGGGTAATGGGGATGCCAATTTCGGGTCTCAACAATGACTATTAATTCACTTTGTGGGTGAATTAGGAGACATAAAGTGAACTTAGGGAACTTAACCCAAAGTGGGGTTTTGAGTGATATTATTATGGGATTATCTCAATCTTAGATTGGATATGACATAGGATGATCTCATCCATCCCATCTTTAGGTTTCCTTATGGAGGTTCAAGAGGGGCACAAAGGGAAAAGAAGAGCTCATTCATTCATTTTCTCACTTGGAGAGTTTGAGGAAGAGTATGAGGATGAGGTTGGAGGCTAGATTTGAGGAAATATTGGGCTCCACTATTCATGGAGGTAGCCAAGAGGCTTAGAACCTCAGTTATTTGTTGGAGTTGATCTTGCTTGGAGGAGGGTGCATTGATAGCAAGGAGGACTTGTAGTGGTCAGATTATTTTGAGGACAATTTTAGTGGAGAGCTACTACACAGATTCATAGTTGTGTGTGATGGTTTCTCTATCAGAGCTTCCAACAGCTAGGGTGCTTCCATTTAGTGGTTTTAGAAACTTGTGAGGAGGGCACACCATCCTAGGGTGCATATCTACATGTTTGACTTGTGTCGCATCTTGAATCAAGCTGCTATTGTATTAGGTTCATCTTTTTATTGTACTTGTTGCATTCCACCTTCTATTATCCACATATATACACTCATATTCCAAACTGGTTTTCCTTGGGGGGGGTTTATCCATGGTCATGTTGAAAAAAAATACCTGTGTTCATTGTCATGTATGCTAGTGTTTAGAATAATAGTATTTTCAGCAGTAAATATCTCTAGGTGTGTTACATAATTTATGGTATGCATGTTATAACATCTTGGTGACAAAAACTACATGCTATAACACCTAAATGGCCTTGTAACTGTAACAAAACAAAAAAAAAGTTTCTAAACAATTTGTTGTTATAAAACAACAGGAAACCCTTGTTTGATAGTTGAAACTTAGAGCCAACTTGAGGTCAAATACAAACCTAGTTGGAAGCTTGTTAGGACCTAGAAAATCTTCTCTTGATGTATGCATAGATCTTTTTACTATCCCTAGATACTTTCAAATTTGTCTTATCTTGATCGTTGGTTTCTCCATCTCCTTCAATAATTTTAGTCTAAGTGTGATCTTGTCCACTGGGTTGTCCCAAATGATTCTAACTATTCATTTTATTCCATACAAATCCTCAAAGGGGCTAATATTCAATGATTCTTGATAACCATTGTTATAGGAAAACTCTACCAGGGATAAATATTCTTCCCACTGCTTGGGTTGGTGCATAATATGCATCCTCAACATGTCTTCCAACACTATTTTCACCCTTTTAGTCTGACCATCTATTTGAGGATGATATGCCATGCTAAATTCTAACTGCATACCCAGTTATGCAAACAAACCCTTTCAAAAGTTCAAAGTGAACTTCACATCTCTGTCTAAAATTATTTTCCTGGGTAGGCCATGCAATATGAAAATTTCCTTCATAAAACTTTCAACAACATCTATGTCTTTAAAAGTAGACTTAATGGGAATAAAGTGATCTTCCTTGCTCAACTTATCCACCACTACCATGATTGCATAATGTTTCCTAACCATCTTTGGCAAACCAATAATAAAATCCACATAGATTCTTTCCCATTTCCATTATGGAGATGGAAAGGGATGCAATAATCCCACATAATTTTTGTGTTCAACATTAACCTGCCAACACTCCAGACACTTAACAATATATTCACAATGTCTTATTTCATCCTTGGAAAATAAGACAACTACCTTGTTGTTGTTATCACTTTATGATAGCCACGATGACCTACATAAGGTCTACTATGGGATCCATCCATCATTAGATGTTTCATCTCTCCTGAGTCAAACACATACAATCTTTTATTATACAGTAGAAAATTATTATCTATAAGATGATACCCTTCATAAATTTTCTCTCTAGGTTCTCACTACAATTCCTCTCTTACCTGATTGAAAATCTCATATTTTTTCAATAGGATTCTAATTATTTGTTTTATGTCATATTGTCGTACACTTTCTGCTGCTTTTTGTATTATATGCACACTTCTCCTAAGTGCATTGACCACTATGTTTTCCTTTCCTTTTATGTGTTTTATTTAAAAATCAAACTCACTAATTAGTGCCATCCACCTAGCATGTCTAGTGTTCAATCGTGGTTGATCAAAAAAATAATTCAGACCATAATGGTCTGTCATCAAGAAAATAAATCTTCGAAGAAAGTAATGTCTCGAAATATTTAGTGCATACACAATCACTGCAAGATCAAAATCATGGGTGACATACCATTTCTCATTCTCATTTAGCTATCGTGACTCATAACATATCACTTTCCATTATTGCATAAGAAATCCATCGAGTCCTTCTTTGCAAGCATCACTGCAAACCAAGAAATCCTTTTCAGGGTATGAAATATTCAAAATAGTGGCATTAGTCAAAATAATCTTTAGTTGTTAAAAGTCGGCTTCACACTCTATCGATCATACAAATATCTTCCCCTTTATGTGTAATGAAGTAATGGGATGAACAATCTTGGAAAATCCCTTAATAAATCTCTTGTAATATCCATTTTATCCCATGAATGATATTACCTCCATTGCATTCTGAGGGGAATACCAGTCCATGATTAACTTGATCTTCTCAGGATCTACTGCCACTCCTTCTGCTGAGATTGTGTGGCCTAAGTATTGGATTTCATTCTGAAACAAGTCACACTTGATAAAATTGGCATAGAACTGGTGATATCTTAGAACTTGTAACACCATTTTAAGATTTCCTTTGTGATCTTATTTAGTCTTGGAATACAATAGAATATCATCAAAAATAAATAAGACAAACTTGTCCAGGTACTTTCTAAGAACACTATTCATCAAACACATGAAATTAGATGATAAGTTGGTAAGCCTGAATGGCACTACCATGAAATCATAGTGTCTATATCCCATTATAAAAAAATTATTGAGAATGTCTTCATCCTTGATACTACATTGGGGATATCCATATATCAAGTCAATATTAAAGAAAATTTTAGCTCCCCTGAACTGATAAAAAACATCACCAATCATGGGTAATGGATACTTATTCTTGATTCTCCTCTTGTTTAACTACATGTAGTCAATGTACAACCACAATGTACCATTATTTTTATTCACAAACAACGTGGGTGATCCCCTTGGGGATACACTAGACCTAACATACCCTTTATCCAACATCTCCTTTAGTTGCACTTTCAATTCCACCAACTCTGGTGTGCTCATCCTGTAGGGTGATATTGATGTTGGTACCGCTCTAGGTAGAATATCTATTGAAAAATAAAGATCTCTCTTTGGATGAATTCTAGGTACCATCTCTAGAAATATATTCTTAAAATCCAATAGCCCTAGATGATCTTCAACCTTAAACTCCTTTCCTTCTTCTAAGTTGAGAACTTGTATGGCATACAAGGGACACCCTTTTTGATTGAATTTCTTAAGTTGTAGTGATGATATCTACCTAACTGAAATTGGATTCCAAATACTTACATACCCCTTGTTTTACCTTCAGCATCTTCACCAGTCCATGCCTAACAACACTTCATATGATCCTAGGGGTAAGACATTCAAAGTTACTTGACTATGTAGCCCACTCATTTCAAATGGAAAAGCCTCTATTACCTCTGTCACTTTTATCTTAGTCCTTGTGGCTAATTGAACCAACCATGCATTTGTATGTTTTTTTTCTATGTAAGACACATGGTTCAAAAATTTGAGGTGATATATAACTAATATTGGATCCATATTCAATCAAAATAGAAATGGGTTTCTTGGAAAATATAGCTTCCAGCTCCACTACAAAAGCTTGGTGGTATGCTTGCCGATTTTCCACAACTGCATATATGCTCAACATATTTTTGGCCACATCATCCCCCATAGTAGCCTCCTAAACATGATAGACTCTTTTTCTGTCATGGTATATGTGAGGAAATTCTCTTAACGTATGTGCCTCTCCACAACCATAACATTGTAGAGGTCCTTTCCCTGGTTCCTCTACTCTTTCTCTTGCCTAATTTACTGGCCTATTTCCACTCTGAGATGGAAAGTTATGTTGGTGTACACTTCTTCTCGATTGACCAAACTAAGAACCTTTCTTCAGATTCTTATATGGGAATGATTTGAATACCTTCTTTTGAAATTCAATCTTATCTCTTATTTTCCAATCCCTAGAAGGTTTCTTCTTATGCTTGGACTGATCATAAAACACTTGGCCTTTGTAATGGTATCCCCCAAGGTATTACACTTACCAAACTCAACTATGTCTTTGTATGACTGTGGTGAAACACTATATCCTTTCCTTCTCATCCTTGAGGTAAGGTACACACCTCAATAGATCTAAGAATCTATAAGCACAAGAATTCACAATAAGTTTCCCCAACTTATGTTCATGGAATTCTTTAATATTTCCTTCAAAATACTTTTTTGATAAGTAGGAATTCCTGAGATACTTATCCATTTTCTTCTAGGTCATATTTCTTTCTTTTACTCCTTTGAATTTCTTGAGGTCCTCCCACCATATGGAATATCCTCCATTTAGATTGAATATGGTTATCTTCTCCTTTGTATTTTTCGCATAGTTGTGTGCTCGGAAATAATTTCTCATCTGCAACAACCAAGCCTCGACTTATTCTCCCTTATTGATTTATCCATCAAAGGTAGGTGGCTTAACGTTCTTGAATTCCTTTGTCAGAGAATTTTTTGAGTGTCTCTTTCTCTTCTTCCTAGGAACTCTTAATCCAGTCTCAATACTGGACAACTTATTCGAAGTAGTCTTCCCACTAGATGAATCTATGGAAATATTTCCACTAGCTCTAATTTTATTTGCATCTTGATGTGTCTTTTTGAAAGAACTCCTTCCTACATTTCTATGGGCTAATCCATGCTTATGGGCATCCGAAGTGGTTTTTGATCTTTTTGATTTCTACAATTTTGCATTACTAGTGGTTGGACCTTGTTGCTGATGCTTATGCATTTATGATGCTTCTGAATTTCTGACAAACTCTACAGTAGCACTGCATTCAACTATGCTTTCTCATCCTGATCTCTCACGAGCTTCTCATTGTCTGCTTTCAGACTTCTAATAGTGGCTACCAAATATGGAGTGATTTCTCCAGTCCTTCAACCATTAGATTCCTCATATCTGAGGTGTGATTTGTTTTCCATGCCATGTTTCACCATCAACCTCTACTTCATTTTCATTGTGTTATGCATTATGAAACAATAATACATTATTAGTTTATTATATCAAAATTATAAACATGCTTTCCTAGAAAAATAATTTTTTTTCTTAAACAATCATGTGGTCTTGGAAATCCATTCAAGCCTAGATCTTGAACTCTGTTCTGATACCACTTTGTAACATAGCCAACCCTTTAAACCTCCTTAGGCTGGTGAGATGTAAAAATTGTATCTCTCTTTTAAACTAAGGAATTATATTGAATCCCTCCACTTCCTGTTCATCACAATTAAATGAGAACTTCTCTTATCACAATATCCACTAAGGTCAATCTTACTCATTCAACACCCAAATTTTACCGAAATCATTGTAAGGGATAACTACAATAAATAAGGACTTGAAAATCCCCAATTAGATGATTGAAGTTCACTCTGAACAACTAGATCAATGAGCGGAAGTTACTCAGACTCTCTTCTCCTTGAACTAACAAGTCATGTGACTCATTTTCCCATCCCGATGACACCTCTCTGATGGATCATTATGATAGATCCTATTAGAACCCTATATAATAGGGGAATCAATATTCTGACTCTATCTATCTATTTCAGGCATTATGTTTTTTTTTTATGACGCATGGTGAAGGCAGTAGAAAGCGCTCGACACTGTCCAAGCATAAGATGAGTACTTGCACGCGAGCTTCAAGGCGAATTCCGATGCATTTTTAGAAAAAAATTGTGGATTGGTTTGAATGGAATTTTTTTTTATTCTTGTGGGTCAAATGCAAAGTTGGGTTTATTAGCCAAATTTGGGTTTTTTATAACCTATTTTTGGTGAATTGAGAAAAAATTGGCCCCTCGGCCTTTATGCAGAGTTTTATGCAAAAAATTGACAAATATTTTTCCAAAAATTATATTGGCCTAGGGCCAACCTCTGAATACTCGACACCGAGGGTAAGCGCCACTTTATGCACCAACAACAAACACACAAGCCAACGCCAGCACCAACACCAAACTCCAAAGCCCAGCCTCGGGCTCACTTCATCGAGACAACATGTGAATGTTGGCTCATATAAATGCCAAACGTTCAGTTTATCATGTGAATGTGGGATATTGCCCACAGAAAGTCAAAAAATATATAAAACACAGCTTTTCAACCCTGCGCCTAGGTGTTGACCAGAGTTTAGGTGTCAAGTATAGCACCCAAGCTCCAGCACAAAGCCACATGGAGTACCAGCACATCAAGCACCAAATCATATGTCCATTGTTAGATCCCCTTTCTGATACCTAACCATTCAATCTGATGTTTTCCACCTCTATATGCCCATTAGGCTTAAGTCCAGGATATTTACGTCTAGAGACTGCACAGGGCATTTTTGTGAACTTTAAGGACCTTTATTACTACAATGGAAACAAGCTTCCATTTGCAGCTGAACGGATTGGTCAGGCCTTTAGAAATGAGATATCACCTCATTAAGGGATCTTGAGAGTACAAGAACTCACTCTTGCTGAGATTGAACACTTTGTTAATCCTGACGATAAATCTCATCCAAAGTTCAAAAATGTTGTTGATTTGGAATTTTTCCTCTATTCTAGAGAAGAGCTAATGGCTCTAAAATCACCCATAAAGATTTGTCTGGGGAAAGCAGTTGCCAAGGGCACTATTAACAATGAGATGTTGGGGTACTTCATAGGAAGGACTTACTTGTTTCTAACATCACTTGGAATTCATAAGGAGCGTCTACGTTTCAGGAAGCATTTACAGAACGAAATGGCTCATTATGCAGCAAACTGTTGGGATGCAGAAATAGAGTGTTCTTATGGATGGGTTGAATGTGTTGGTCTTGTAGATAGATCTGCTTATGACTTGAAGGCACACACTGAAAAAAGTGTTGTTCCTCTTGTGGCTCGTGAAACATATCCAGAACCCAGGGAGGTAGAGAAATTAGTTATAACTCCAGGAAAGAGAGAGTTGGGGCTGGCATTTAAGAAGAACCCGAAGATGATTGTTGAAGCTTTAGAGGCCATGAGTGAAGTAGAAGCTATGGAACTTAAAGCTCATTTGGAGTCCGAAGGGAAGGCACCATTTCAAGTTTTCACACTTGGTCAAATTGTCACTCTTACAAAGGACATGGTCTCTATATCTAAAGAAATAAAAAAAGAGCACCAGAGAGTTTTCACACCTTCTGTGATTGAGCCATCGTTTGGTGTTGGTAGAATCATTTACTGCTTGTATGAGCACTTCTTTTATACACGACCAAGCAAGGTTGGGGATGAACGATACAATGTTTTCAGTTTCTCGCCATTATTAGCACCAATAAAATGCACAGTGTTCCCTCTGGTGCAAAATGAGAAATACGAGGTAACAGGTCAACTTCTTTCAAAGTCATTAACTGGAGTAGGTATATCCCACAAGATAGATATAACAGACACCTCCATTGGCAAGAGATATGCAAGAACGGATGAGTTAGGTGTGCCATTTGCGATAACGGTTGACTCAGAAACATCAATAACCATTAGAGAGAGAGACTCAAAGAGAAAATATGAGTTTCAATGGAAGAGGTGGCAGAGCATCATTGTTTCGAAGCATTGTTTCAAATGTAGCTGGTAGTCAAGGGCATGTGGTAGTAATTCAATAACTGAATATCATATCTAGATCCTCATATCAACCAATTATCCATCTTTCTAGGCGCAGATCATCATCAGGTGGCGAATCTGTTCAATATTTTGGATATTAGCAGAGCACAAGTGGCATTTTCCAGCAGGGTATTCAAATTACAGTTGAAAAATTACAGGAGGAAAGCCAACAAGAAGAATATCATCTCCAGAATCCAAGGCAATCAAAGGGACAAGTGGCCATTATTTCCAAGATTCGAGGGATAGGCATCACAACCTCTCAGCAAATTTGAGACGACCAACTAGCAGTTTCTAAATTTAGTTTTTTCCTTTAATTTATTGTTGGGTTTGTTCTAGAGATAGTCTACAGGTGTCAATATTTTGTTGTAACTGTTTTTCTATTCTTAGCAAGTAGAGCTAAAGCTCGAGTCTTCTGAAGACTAAGATATTTTTGTATTTATACACATGTAAAAGACAAAACAGGGGTTCGACTGGGCTGAGTAGGAGAGGGTTCGACCTGTGGAGTGTTTTTCCATTTGGTTGGACCTGTGAGAGGTGTTTTATTGTGCTGGACTATGGGCTATGCTTGGCTAGAAAAATTTTCTCTGTAATTGTTAAAAGACTGATCAGTAAAGGATATGCTTTTTACAGGATTCCTGTGAGGATGTGTTGGTGAAGTTTTTTCTCTATTAAAGTATTTTCCTGTTCTCTTTCCACTTGGTTTTCAATTCTCATTGTCAGAAGATAGTAAACAGAGCAGAATTTATTGGCAAATACTCTACATCTGTCCTTTTGATAATATGTATGTTATTAATCTAAAGAGCTCAATTAAGGAATTCTTAGCTACTCCTTTGCTTGGCTTTTTCCTCCCCTATTTCTTCCTCAAATCGACACCATCAAAACTTAATTTGATCCAACATTTCTGCTACCTTGCCCTATGTAAGAGCTTTGTCTATATCTGAGAGTGAATCACATATTTAAGCGCAGACCCCATTTTCCCAATGGCCCTCCTTGCTATCCCAAAACAACCATTTAAAAACCCCAACCCCATACTTTCACTACTTTCATAGCTAGCCTAACATCTATCCTATTCCATACCAAGTTAATTGAGAAAGAGAGATCCCTCTCTGAGTCTTGGAGGGCTAGATCCAAGAATCCAAGTGGTTCAAGGTTACCTCTGTGATTTCCTTCATAGCCTTAGGCAAATTACAGAGCGCTAACAGATCCAATGGTCCTAGGGAATGGAAATCGTCGGTCTTGATAACACTGGTACCTCAATATAATTGAGGGTTACCACATTTCACATCACCTACTCATCACACAAATAGGTGGGGTCCTTCATAGATCTACAAATGATATTTCCGAAGGCTTTCTCCCATGAATCGATGGTTCACAATTGATCAGGGTTATTTTCCATCATAAGGAAATCACTCCAAGTGGTCACAAATCACTTTGATCAATGCACTCCAATAAGACTATTCTTATTGATCCGGATTATTTTCGGCACGAAATGAGAGCGGAGATATAATAAAGAAATGCATAGAGATATTGAAGATATTCAATAATATAACAGAAATGTATCAGAGATGCAACCACAAAAACAGATATACAGTAATACACGATTTCTATTAATCAAAGAAATGTACAGAGACTGTAAAAATACAGAGTGAAAGACTCGCTAGAATGGTGGCAGCTTATCTCTGAGAAGAGA
>JZKD02S0030931.1:280141-306121 GCA_000966675.3 Picea glauca
TGAGAACCTCTATCTCGAAAAAACTTCATTTAGGCCCTCAAAATGGCCCCGGAAGTGAAAACCTGCTAAAAATAGTAAATTGCCAAAATGGCCAGAAAATTGTTTTGAGCCATTTAGAAAAGGTGGGTGGCTCCCAATATCCACCTGGATCACTTATGGATCCAACGATCCTATATATTCCCCATCTAATAATCAATACTTGCTCAGGGTCCTATGGCAGCACGATATTTAACAGACGCCTCTCGTCTTCCAAGTATTCTTCATCGGAGTTGATCCTTCTAGATTCAATGACTAGAAATCCATTGGTATCCCCTCCTTTATATATATGGTATTTGTTTCCTCAGAAACTATCTCCATTTAATTTTCCCATCGGAGGTCCTTCCTATTCCTCCTATCACACCTCTATGACTGTCACCATTCGATAGGTTTGTTGGTGAAGCATCGATCATATACAAACTAGATCTCATCAGATTACCCTCTAATATATCAATGATGCTTGATTACTTAGAGTCCTCCCATCAAAGTTCCATTACAACCTAAAAAATCAGACACTCTAATGGTATCATCCTCCGACCAACGATCAATATCTCCTTTCTCCACCAAATCAAAAGTCGTTGATCCTTTTGATTCAAATAAGGGTTTTCATCATAGTTAAAGGTTATCTCTAAGGATTAACATACTAGAGTATTTTCATGATTATTCACTAAGGATTCTACCTATCTTCCTTAGACATTCCTCACCTCTACAGCCAACTAAGGGCACCTTTACTCCAAAATCCCATTGAATGTTTTGCATCCTACAAACTTTCCATTCCAAGGCAGGAGGTCAACAAGTTAAAGGGGATGCTAAAATCACACAGGGACTTCACTAACATTTATGGGTACTCTTTTACCACTCTTCTAATGAATATTTGTATCTTGCAAGATTTCCATTCAAGGGGATAACAATTTAGAGGGATACAACCTGTATTAACACTTATCATTCATGTATTCATATTTACATAATTAATAGTGAAAACAACTATATTTAATCCATTTTAATCAGGAATTATAAATTCTTTCAATTAACCACATTAATCACATAAACAACAAACAAATTTATCTTCACTATCAAGAAAGTATTCAACATAATAATCCCAAAATACCTTATTTTATTAGTGAATAATTTTAACTAGACAAATGATTAAGGGGAAATGCCTTTCCACCCAATCGTAGGCTATGTTGCATAGTGTCTTTCTACAAAATTCCACCCACGTGTTAGGCCATGATACCACTAGTTTTATAACTAAGATGATTGTTGGCCCTTGGTTATGGAAGCAAGTGAATATTAAAGGAGAAAAGGAAAAATGTGAACTGCATGGAAGACACAGTGACTGATACTAGGTCGAAGTGAGCAAAAGAGAAGAAAAGATAGAGTGGAGTAAGAGAAAGAAAGTTGTTGGATGAGGAGATCAAGGATGCCAAAAAAAAAGGAAGAGGGATCGTGGACAACTCAACAAGAAAAATAATATGTCAACAGATGCTTTGAAGCACTGCATGTGAAGGAAGGAATGATAGGCTGGCGAAACCCTGAAAATGAGGGTCAAGTTGACCTAGGGTTTTGGCACTTAATTTTTAACCTAAGGGTGTTCGAGAGATATTGTAATATATAAATAAAGGTCTAAAAGACCTGGGATGGGTTGGTGCTAAGTGGGTTGAGAGTTCATTGTTATTGTATGATTAAGTGAGTACTAATGTGTGAGAGAGAAGTGTTGAGTGTGAGAACCTTCTGTTATTGTAAGATCTTCAACTGGGTGTGAATATCAACCCTGGAGTTGGGTGCGCACCGAGGGGAGAGAAAGAGAGACAAGAAGAGAAGATCTGCTAGCTAAGAGGAAAGATAAGAACTGTATGCTTTCATATTGATATATTGTAAATAACAGTTCTATGGATGTAGCTCTAGAGAGAGGATGAACCACATATATATTGTGTTGTGTGTGATTGATGTTGTGTTCTCTGTCATTTGATATGCTATTATTTTTTTACTGTGTTAGATTTGACAGATAGTTGTGCGGAGTAAATCTGACCTAGGATTTGATATATATATGTTATGTTGTTCTTGAAATATATCCACTTGGTATTCCCTTTGGTTGTAGACATCCCTATCCTGCAACCCCCATAGCTACTTTGGGTGAGACTGCATCTGCTTCGCAGGTGTTGCCAAAAGGGCCAATAGTTAGGGCTTGTTGGTGCGCTCTTGGAGGCTGAACCCTGGGTCTGCCCCTGTGCCAACAAATGGTTCCATTGTCGGGACCGGAATCTTCTTGAGGGAATGTCAAGGTGGTTTCCATTGAAGCCAAAGATTCAGAAGTGGATAGAATATCAAGAAAATGACTTCACTGAATCCCAGAACAAGAACCCTAATCTTAGTACAGAGGATTGGTTGGGAAGATATATATTTACTGATATACACGAGATTTTATTTGGAGGAATCCATCATGAGCTATATGAGTGGCTAGCTAGGTTAGCAGATACCCATTTCGAAGTTAGACTCAGATCACCTATGGTTTGGACGTCGACACTGATCAAGAATGCCAAGAGAGTTGATAACGCCGTGTCAAGAGTAGTAGATCATTGGTTTGATAGTACCATTGGAGGGTATATCATTGATTTTGTTGTTGACATAGTGGAATTGTATAGCCAAACAAAGAGATATTTCTTTAAGGGACCTAGAGGAAAATTTATACATTTTCTGAGGTTGAAGATCAAGATGTTATTTCATGATAAGAACATCTTGAAGGTACAGTAATTAGTCAGATCGGAAGAAATAAATGTTCAAAAATTCAGACAGTGATAGTGACACATAGGATGGAAATACGCTCACGAACCTATCCTATTTAAGAATAACTACAGAGACAAAGGGTTCTACAGTGAAGAAGAGGAAGATCCGATAGACGAAGAGAATTTAGAATCCATTAGGGAAGAGGAAGGGAAAGTTGAAGAACCTCACCAAGAAGAGCCAAAAAATTTAGGAACTACGCTGACTGTCGAAGTAAGTACTATTATTCTTCATGTTACTTCAGCAATGTTAAGTAACCAGAGTAAACTAAGTCATCAGAACACTCATATAACTGTCACTAGAAGTCCACCACATACTCAGTCAGGAAACCTAGGGAGATCTATGGAAGATGAGATGAGGTTACCCACCTTTAGAGGAGATGGATCTAAAGATCTTGATCAACAATGGTTTCTATGTGAAGTTGTGTGGAGTATTAAGAATATCACCGATGAAGCTATCAAATGGCCTCAGTTCAACACTACCCTAAGAGATCACGCACTAAGCTAGTACATAAAATTTGTCCAAGGTGCTACACCTAAACCACTAAATACCATTAAGACTGCGCTAATTTCCAAATTCAATAAACCTAAATCAGAATCACAGTGCATTACAGAACTAAAACAAATCAAGAAGAGAATAGTTGAACCTATGTGGGAGTTTGATCAGATATTTAAGACCTTGACAGGCCATTTGAGTTTTCAGATCCCAGATGAGAAGAACAAGGAATGGTTCATTTCTTCCCTCTTGCCAGAAATCAGAGTTCCTCTGATGCAACAAAAGATTACTACGCGGGCTGAGGCACTGGTTATTGCCATGAAATTAGAATCATCCTCTATGGGAGAATCCAGCTCAGGTATGAGTCAAATCTTGAGTAAGCTAACTAGCTTATCACTGCAGGTCGAAGATATGAAGAAAGACAAGGGAAAAGATAAAAGAGAAGATATTTGGTGTATTAGATGCAATTCATAAGGCCATGACAAGGAACAATGTCCCTTATTTTAGTAATACTTTTCCTGTAGAGCTCCGAGCCCTTTGAAGCAAGTTACCCTACCCTGGTGTGAGGTATGTAGAAATCGAAATTGCCCTGGTGAATGTTACTATCTAAAAAAATATGTACAGACACCCACAAATCTGTATTACACGTTTTGTAAGTCGGTAGGACATGATGACAGGTATTTTAGGGCTTATGATCTCATGCATGGAATATCAAGGGATATATACAAAGTTCAAGGTGAAGTACAACAAGAAGGAAGCACTGTGCAGTATAATTCCATTGGGAGAGGAAACTTCAACCCTTGGGGTGGATTTCGAGGAAGAGGAAGAGGAGGAGATATGGGTCAAGGTCGAGGAAATATCATCTGTTATAACTATGCACAACCAGGACACTTGGAAAGGGTCTTTCAAAACCCTTGTACCACTTGCAGCTACTGCAACTCATTCGAGCATGTTATCAAGGAATGTCCAACATTTTTGGCTAAGCTTCAGGAGAAACGAGAAGGAAATCAACAAATTCAACTAATCAAAGCAGAACCTCATGGAGCAGATCCCAGATTCATTGTTATCACACAATGAGTCATTGTTACAGAAGAAGACAGAGTGATACAAGGAAATTCTACAGAAGAATCAGGAGTCAGGAAAGCTGCAGAGAAGACACAAGAGTTTGACCCAAGGAAAGAGAAGCAGATATTTGAGGAAGCAAGAAAGGAATTCAGAAGAGATTAGACTTCTTCATCAAAGGCTCGACTAGAAGTAAGAGAATATGGAATGTCTCTGGAATTTAATCGGTCTACTTCACCCGAAGAAGGAAAAGAGGTGAGAAAACATGTTAGTTTCTTGTATACATGTATTGAGTTGATTAAAGATGAAAAAGCCATACGAGAACTACAAAATTTTGTCAGACAGTATGAGATAGGAAGGGTAGATCCATTGCCGAATAAAGTAGTACATCAACTATCCAAGAAGAAAAGGAAAAATAAAGAAATACACCTTAATGCTCAGATTGGAGAGTACGATATAGACTATGTGGTCCTCGACTTAGGGTCAGAGTTCAATGTCATGATGAAGCATACCTGGGAACTGAGGAGAAAACCTCAGTTAATCTATTCCCCTATCAGGCTTAGGATGGATAATCAACAAGCTGTAAGCCCCTTTGGAATACTGGATCATGTCCCTGTGGACATCGATGGAGTAAGGACGTTTGCAGACTTTGAGGTGATTGAGATAGTTGACGATAGTTGTCCTTACCCTGTGCTGTTAGGAATTGACTGGGATTTCAATAATTCCACTGTGGTTGATTTAAAGAAAATAAGAATGATGTTTTAAAGATATGGCCTTAGGGTCATTGCACCTTTGGATCCCGATGAAGGTCAGAGATACACAAAACCCATCAGAGAATAAGACCATGCATATGAACAAGAAAACATATACAAATTGACAACCAGACAAAAGGACTACATTAATCCTACATAAGATGGGAATTTGAGTTGGTGAAGTGACAACGCATGCTCATCATATTCAAAAGAGGCACTGGAGAACTGGCAGAAAAAAATGTACGAAGTATCTACAAGGAGATGTGATATATTAACTAGGGAAGTCCGTTGGATCGGCACAACAATAAGTAACTTGCCCACCTTTGATGGTCTGAATCATTTAGAAGCATTCTTGTTGGACTTTGAAGAAATTGTACCACTACCACAAAGACTGTTAGAAAAGGATGAGGCCCTGAAATCAACTCCATCAAGATGGTGGGGGACACACAAAAACAATATTACAGACTAGGTACAATGTCGCACTTTGATGAAAGCGCAATTTTTAGAACAAGTAGAAGGCTACGAAGTTAGGTACATGGTTCGAAACTGTCCTAAGGCCCACATGCGCAGTTGCGAGGAAGCCTGGAGAAGTATTCTTCAAGATTAGTGGGTGCACAAATTCATTAACACACTGGACACAACTCCCATCAACTGGTATCTTTAAGAAGAACTGTGCCTCATCACTACGGATTGGGAAGGTATGACCTAGAACTTTGCAACTACCATTTTGTTTGAAATCCAATATCCTATAGTAGATCAATCATTATAGCTTGTAAGACATAAAGTGTTTGAGGAGGCACCTAGCCTCCCTTTGGAGCAAGAAGAGGATGAATGGACTATGCCTCTTTAGAAGTTGCAAAGATGTTACAATATCAGTGTTGCTAAAGACGATGATCCTAGGAATGTGAACATCATAGAAACAAAAGGCCAAAGAGATGTAAAATGACTAGGAGTTGAACTACCTTTTTTTGGACAACTGATCAAGATAAAAAAAGTCAACATTGGAACATAACAGACACCAAAGATTGCAAATGTTGGAGATTATTGGGACGCTACCAGTATTGACAAGATCATAGAATTATTGCATTAATATCAGGACTTCTTTCCAACCAATTTCATTGATATGAAGGGAATTAAAATGACCATGGGAGAGATGAGGATCCCTTTGAAACCAAATGCAATCCCATTCAAACAAAAACCCTACAGATTGAACCCTAAATATAAGGAGAAAGTGAATATCGAGCTTGACTGAATGCTGGAAGAAGGAATCATAGAACCTGTTGAAGAATTAGAATGGATTAACCCTATGATGGTACAAGATAAGAAGACATGAGAAATAAGGATCTGTGTAGATATTAGGAAGATGAATGATGCCTATTTTCATGACCCATTCCCTACACCATTTACTGATGAAGTCTTAGATAATGTAGGAGGAGAGGAGGTATATTCTTTTACAGATGGATTTTCAGGATACCATCAGATCCAGATTACCAAGGAAGATCGCCATAAGACCACATTTGCAACAGAATGGGGATCCTACCAGTATAAAGTTATGCCATTTGGATTGAAGAATTCTCTGGCCATATTTTCCAGGGTGGTGGTCGAAGCGTTTAAGGAGTTTTTATATAAATTCCTGGAAGCATACTTTGATGATTGGACCATTTTCATCAATTTGGAAAAATCATGTTGAATGTTTAAGACTAATGTTGGATAAGTGCAAGAAATGTTAGATTTCCTTGAACCTGAAAAAGTGCATCTTATTTTCACCCTTCGGAGTGCTGCTAGGCCATATTGTGTGTAAGCAAGGATTGCTAGTAGATCCATCCAAGATTTCCATTATAGTCGATCTACCCCCTCCTACTTTAGTTAAACAATTGTGCACTGTGATGGGACATACTGGATACTACAGGAAGTTCATTAAGGGATACACACAGATTACAACACCCAAGGAGAATATTTTGAAGAAATACTATCAGTTTCATTGGACAGAAGAATGCCAACAGAGCTTTGTCATGCTGAAATAGAAAATGGTTATTGCCGCTATCTTGGTTTTTCCAGATTGGAGTAAGGAATTTCACATGCATGTCGATGCATCTTCTATCACATTAGGAGAAATGTTAGCACAACTGGGAGATGGATACACAGACCACCTATTAGCCTTTGCTAGCAGGAAGCTGTCGAAAGCTGAGATTAATTACACCACCATAGAGCGAGAAGGATTAGCCATGGTGTATGTGCTACAAAATTTTCACCACTACTTGTTGGGAGGACACTTTAAAATGTTTACTGATAAATCCACGCTGAAATACCTAGTCATCGAGCCATTGTTGGGGGGAAGGATATGCATATGGCTTCTGCTATTTCAGGAATATGATTTCGAGATCGTGGTTAAGCCAGGAAGAATGAACAAAGGTCCTGACCACTTGTCAAGGTTGGAATATAGAGAAGAGCCTACTAGTTTGGAGGATACACTACCGTATTCATAGTTGTTGGCCATTAGAAAAATTTATGATCACTTTGTAGAAATAGTCCAGTTCCTATCAATAGGAATGGCACCTAGTGAATATATAATCACCTAGAAGAAACAAATAGTAGTGCACGCTGCAGATTTTTCACTTATAGTTGGACAAATATACAAGATGGGACCTAATGAGATATTGAGAAGGTTTGTTATGGAAGAAAAGAGACCATTGATCCTCATAGAAGCACATGAAGGTGTCACAGGAGGACACTACGTAGGGAAATTAGCAACACAGAAGATTCTTAGGGTTGGCCTTTGGTGGCCTACTCTACACAAAGATGCTAAAGATTACTATAAGGCATGTGTTGTATGCCAAAGAGTTGGGAAGCCATCCAAAAGAGACGAGATGCCTTTAGCGCCACAAATGGATTTATAGGAATTTGAGAAATGGGTCATTGACTTCATGGGACCTATCAACCCACTAGGGAAGCACATAGGAACTAAATACATAATCACTGCAACAAAATATTTGACCAGATGGGAAGAAGCAAGAGAAGTTAAGAATTGTAGTGAAACTACAGTTGCGCACTTCATATTCGATGATATCATAACCAAGTTTGGATGCCCAAATATCCTTATGAGTGATCAAGGCACACATTTTATTAACAAGACTATTGAAGCCTTGAATCAGGAATTTGAAATTCACCATCAGAAGAGCACGCCCTATCATCCACAAGAAAATGGGTTAGTCAAAGAATTCAATAAGATCTTGGAGACAACGTTGATGAATGGGATTTGAGAGTGTCAGCAATATTATGGGCCTATAGAACCTCTTGCAAGAAACTGACCATGCATACCCCCTTTAAATTGGTCTATGGTATAGAAGAAATTGTACCTATGGAATATTTGGTTCCTAGTCTGAGAATTGCAGCCTTTACAGATATGGATGACACTGGTGATGTGAAAGAGAGGCTTGCGCAGTTGGTCGAACTGGAAGAAGAAAAATTTATTGCAGGATTTCACTAGCAGTTTTAGAAAGAAAGAGGAAAGGCCTACGATGATAGGCACATCAAGAAGAACGATTTCAAGAAAGGAGATTTGGTATTGGTATATGAAATTAAGTTCATGAAGCATCCAGGGAAGTTCATGACGCATTGTCTTGGGCCATATGAAATTTCCTATGTTACAGAAGGAGGAGCTACGTAGTTGAAGACTTTGACTAGAGAATGGAAGGAAGGTTTGGTGAACAGAAGCTGGTTGAAATTGTATTATGAAAACCAACTGCCTCACAACTCTCAGTAAAAGAAAAATGAAAATGGTCTAGGTAACAAGTGCAGATGAAACTGGGTACCAAACATAGAAAAGATAGTCTACACAAGGAAGGAAGGGAGGAATAGAGCTGGAAGAATAGGTTGCCCTACACAGTATGAAGTCGAAGTAAAACAAAAGGATCATATCTAAATTTCCTTAGGACGAGTCACAGGTGAGTGTTGGGGGCCTGTTGTCCCTTGGTTATGGAATCAAGCAAAGATTAAGGGAGAAAAGGCAAAATGTGAACTGCGCAGAAGACACAGTGACTGATACTATGTCAAAGTGAGCAAAAGAGAAGAAAAGATAGAGAGAATTAAGAGAAAGAAAGTCATTGGATGAGGAGATCAAGGATGACAGAACAAAAAGGAAGAGGGATCGTGGACAACTCAACAAGAGAAAGAATATGTCAACATATGCTTTGAAGTACCACGCATGAAGGAAGGAAAGACAGGTTGGCAAAGCCCTAAAAACGTGGGTCAAGTTGACCTACGGTTTTATATACCCATGGTTTTGGTATCTAGGGTTTTGAAACTTAGGTTTTAACCTAAGAGTGTCCAAGAGCTATTGTAATATATAAATAAAGGTCTAAAGAACCTGGGATGGGTTGGTGCTAAGTGGGCTGAGAGTTCATTTTTATTGTGTGATTAAGTGAGTACTACTGTGTGACAGAGAAGTGTTGAGTGAGAGAGCCTTCTGGTATTGTAAGATCTTCAGCTGGGTGTGAAGATCAACCCTGCAGCTAGGTGCGTAAGGAGGGGAGAGAAGGAGAGAGAAAGAGAGACAATAAGATAATATATGCTATCTAAGAGCATAGATAAGAACTATATGCTTTCATATTAATATATCATAAAGCACAGTTTTGTGGACATAGCCCTAGAGAGAGGGTGAACCATGTATATCTTGTGTTGTGTGTGATTGATGATGTGTTCTCTGACATTTGATATGATTCTATTGTTTTACTGTGTTAGATTTGACAGATAGTTATGCGGAGTAAATCTGAGATAGGATTTGATATATAGATGTTGTGTTGTTATTGTAATAGATCCACTTGGTATTCCCTTTGGTTGTAGACATCCCTGTCTTGCAACCCCCCATAGCTACTTCAGGTGAGATTGCATCTACTTCACAAGTTTTGTTGAAAGGGCCATTAGTTAGGGCTTGTTGGTGTGCTCTTCGAGCCTGAACCCTGGGTCTACCCCTGTGCCAACAATGACTTCCAAATTTAGAAATGATTCAGGAAGGTTACTCTCCTTCACTCCACTAGAAACAACAAAAGTTTCCCTATTCCCAGTGAGCTCAAGACATCCACAATTTTATCATATACCTTCCCAACTAAATTTCTTTTACAAATGGAGCCCCTTCTCTACTACGTAGTCCCTCGATGATCTCCCCTTCTAGTGTCTATTTATTTCCATGAGTACCATGTCGTGACCCTCTATTGCTCTAGTCTAGATATGGGTCTTCTTTGCTCTAGGGTAACTATTATTTACTAGGAAAGTTTCCTATTTTCCTTAGAGAAAATTTCCCAACTTCTTTGTTTATCAGAGTTGTACACGTGAGTCCCTCCACTCACCACACCATCTACTTGTGAGTCAATGACTCACTATCTCCACAATGGACCTCTATGAATCTATCTTCTTAGTGATTGTGTGTTGGTTATCTTCTTCTTCTTTGACTGATATATCCTATGGGCATTATCTCTCTATTTATTCTTGTCTTCTCATATTATATGAACTGTGTGAATTTTTTACACCTTTTGCATCTTCTTCAACCTATCCTCAAGATATCTATTGTCTGTTTTCAAACACAACCATCCTTTTAGGCTCCTATATTTTAAGGGGAAATATAATGCGTCCTTTTGTCTGAGGTCTCAACTGACCCTTCATTCCTCCAAGTATTGAATTTGTCAGCAATTATAATTACTCAACCACCCAATCCTCATATCCATAACTGATCATGTGGTTCCATGCAATATAGGTACGTTGATAGGCGGTGTATTTAGTTCTTCAGGTATAGGATGGAATGCTAAGAAAGCTTCCTATTTTCCTCATTGAAAATTACTAGTTCCACCTCACCAATCCCACTTGTGGTATAATGGCTAGTACTCAAGGCCTTGTTCCTAGTAAGTTGTCTGGTATTTTAGTTAATGATAAACATAATTACATGCTTCAAAATTACATTACATGAATCTTTAGCATAATTATAGCCATGGGGGAAAACATGATGTGAAATTCTACCATTTTTTTTAATTTATAAGAACACGCATGTGTTCTTATTACATATATTCATAACTTTGAAAATATTCCATCGCCTTTAGCATTAGGACCTATGTTTCATAAGTAAAACTTTAACATTAGAAAATATTTTTCTCTCCTATGCATAGTCCCTTTGGGCCCATCCTCTTTTCTCAAAACCACCTAATGGTTCCCAAAATACCACTTGGAGGTGAAAGACCCCATAAAGACCCCATAGAGAGGCTATGTGTTGTGTTTGGAGCCTTTTTTTTATAATATTTGATGCCTAGAATGTTCATTTTATTGTGTGAGACCCTTATTTTCATTTTTGACCATGATTTAGGCCCCTACACCCCTCACTAATACCCAAACCAATGAATGGTATCGATAGCCGATATCCAACGTAGAGGACACATGTATTGGCACAAGAACTCATCCAAGGCTATTGAGACCAAGTAGATTCAACAATATCTCGAGGTACTTCTTTCCCTTTATCGACCATGCTCAAGGCCCTTCAACCCATCCTTGGTGTACAAAATCTCATAATGGAATTCATATCCAAACCTAATGCCAACGACCCCCTAGAGAGGGTTTTAATTTTGGTTTGCATGTGTTGTTTGTGGTGATTGAGAAAAATTGTTGACCAATAGGGCCTAAGGATCAAGTTTTTTCCTCCCCTAACCATATATCTAGAGATTTATAAGAGATTAATTTAGGGATTAAGCCCCTTAATTCTTCCCTTGAACGTGTTTAGATCTCCAATACCATTTCTAATGCACAAAACCTACTCATGGAACATGTATCCCACTAGGATGCTAAAGAACCCCAACCATGGCCCAAATAATTATTTATGGTGTGCACCCAAGACAGATTCTCATTCAGGGCATGTGTTTTGGTTTGATCATGGTACATGTATCCTCTAGTAGGAAAAAGTTATCTTATAAGGGTCTTTTGTGGGTGTTCAAATATGCATTTAAAAGTATATCTATAGAATTTATGTGGGAAGTAGGGGTTGTTCATGGTGATTGATCCCAACAAGCATCATTTAGTGCACAAGGACCATTATTTTCTTCATTTGACCTTGGACATACCTCTAGACACAATCCTAGTGCAAAACTAGCCTAGTGATGGTTTCGTAGCATCCTTGGAGGCGATTTATAACAAACAAAGGTGTTACACACCTATTTGTCTCACTACCAAGTGTCTCACTATCAAGTGTCACACTTAAGAATCACACTTTATCAAGTTTTGCACTTAAGTTTCACAATTTCATCACCATGTGGGAGTGTTTTTCATAATCCCTAGACATGTTGGAGGGGAAACCTATCGTTTGGAGGTCGAAATACTATCTTTCACCTTGAGTTTTTAGCATTGTTTTAGGATCATTTCTCCCCTTCCCATATAGAGAGGAGGATGAACCCTTGTAATAAATCCTTTCCCAGTTATATGAGAGTGATAATCTCTCCCTATGCTCAATTATGGGGGGGGCGATGAAGTAGTTACACATATCATGACTTATTGTGAGAGGTGGTTTATGGGAGATTTCAGTTGGTTAGAGGTTGGTTCGAGCTACCCTCTATCCAAGGAATGATCGATCTTCCTTTTTCAGCTAAATCCTCACTTGATCCCATACTCTCATCAAAAGTATCCTATAGGTGTTATGCCTCAACTCCTATATAATGGAGGTGATTCCTGGGTGAAGGGGAATGAAGAAATTTGGAGTATCATATTGTTGATCTTGTGACATTCAAGGGGATGGGAAGGAGATATTGGAGGAGTTGTTGTAACATCAATATCAATGTTGTAAATGCTTCACTATTTATCTCTTTTTATAATATAACTTGGCCTATTCCCCTCATGCTTATATTGTTCACTATATGCATGTCTATTCTTGTCTAATTTGATATAGATAGATCTATTATGATTAACAATATATCGAGGAAGAAGGAAGTATTTCTTTGTTCCTTGCAGGAATTCTCTTGCACCAAGATATTGGACATCAAGATCAAGGGCTAGAGCAGCGAGGACAACTGAAGGAAAAAAGGTAATCCATATATCCTTCTCTTCTCATTCTTATTATTTACATATATAATATATTTAAGGGGAAAGTAGAAAACTATTTTTTACCTTCTGTCTTGGATCAAATGAGTCTTTATCTAAGGGGGGTTTCACCTGTCTGTAGGGGAAAATTTTCCATAAAAAAAGGTTAGATGTGGAGGTTTGAGAACTCATCCATGGTGCTTATTCATGAGAATCATGGTTTATAGATAAAGGATATTGTTTCCCTCCCATGGCTATGGTGATCATGGACCCAAGATCCATCCATGATACCTAATACCTGATAATGATGCCCAGATTCAACTTGGATGTCAAGGACTCCCTAAACATGGCCCATGTCATGGTTTCTAGGTGTTGTTCAAGGTGATTGAGCTTAAGAAGGTTCTATAGGGATTAAGCCCATTGTATCTCCTCCCCTAAACAATGTGAATACCTTGGGGATGTTTTTTCCTTACCATGACTATAAGGTACTAGATGTATGATAATAATCATAAACATAAATATTGCAGTAAATACTAGTGGAATAACAAAATACAAATAATAAAAACACCAACAATGATACCTTTATTGATAGAAATACAAGCTCACTTGCCCCTTTGAGGGGGAAACCTCAAGAAGAGTAGAGATCTATTACAATAACTCTCAAGAAAAGACTTTATCATGCCTTCTACTCTTCTTTATACTAATTTAATCTTCTAAAGAACATTTTAGAGGGAGATATTTATAGAAGTGGAAGCTTCTATTGAGTGTTATTACATTATACTTGTTCACATTATTAAATAGGACTTATTAAATAATTTTGGCCTTTATTACATGGAAAATATATTATTCTACCTATGTGAGGGGTTAGGGTGGTTAGGTCCCTAACATTCCCTACCCCTTGAAAAACAACCTTGTCCTCAAGGATTGAGATGAGAAAATTGTTGCATAATGGTAGCCAACTCCCAGGTAGCATATTTTGGAGGTGTATCCATCCATTGAAATAACAATTCCTTGATGTTGTGTTGGCGTATATGATACTTTCCCTGGTCCAATACTACTTGTGGATGCAACCAAATGGAACCTTATTCATCCAACTCAGGGAGACTGGTCTGAGTTTGGCACTTGTTCCAATCACTTTCTTTAAGCATGAGACATGAAAATTGGGATGGAGATTAGAGTGATTAGGAAGAGCTAACTTGTATGCCACAGACCCAACTCACTTGAGAATTGTATAAGGACAATAAACTTTGGGGGAAATTTTTTGATAGTGTTCATCTTTGAGTGAATTATTTTTATAAGGTTTCATTCAAAGAAACACTTGATCCCCTTCAATGAATTGACGTTCATAATGACCCTAATATACTTGTTTCATCATGTGATTCTGAGATAGGAAGAAATTTTATTCGAGGGTATGGATAATGGATGTGCAGACTGTAATATTGTTTTCAACCTCCTGAACCTTGAAGACACCTGGTATGTATGAGAGAACTGATGTTGGATTTTTCCTGTAGACTTCTTAAAAGGGAGTCATGTGAATGGAAATATGGTAAGATGTGTTGTAAAACCATTCAACTAAGGGAAACCATTGATCCCCCTGATGTTTTTGCAAAACTATGCAAACAAATTACTAAACACTTACTAACAACTTCAACTTTTCCATCATTATAGGGATGATAGGCGATGCTGATATGAAATTGGGTTCTCTGGAGCCTGAACAATTCCTACCAAAAATTGTTGGTGAAAGTTGGATTACGGTCAAAGACAGTAGAGTGAGGCATTCCATGGATTTAGAATATATTATCCATAAAACATTGATCCACTCTAGATGTGGTGAATGGGGGTTGAAGAGAAGATAAATGATCATATTTGGAAAGACGATCTACTACCACCATGATGACTGACTTATTTCCATTTTTAGGTAAGACAATAATGAAATCCATATAAATATCCCTCCAAGTAGTAGGTGGAATCTAAATTAGTTGTAGTGTGCCTAGAGATTTGACTATTTATCCCTTATTATGTTGAAAGGTATCACATTCATCCACAAAGGTGCATATGTACTATTTCATGTTGTCCCTGAAAAAAGAATGCTTGAACCATTCATAGGCTTTGCTAAACCTTGAACTCCTATTTGTCGGTGAAGCATGAAACTGAAATCTCACTGTGGATTTAAGGTTCAACTATTTTCTTAAATATAGGTGGCCTTTATAATGAAGCTCTTCATTGTGCCAAGAGTACAATGGAGAATCTTGAGGATCCTGCTACAATTTTTGGATCAGGATATAAAGTTTGGGGTCTTGAAACCATTCTTGGTGAATGGCGTGAATCCAGTTTGCTACAATGAATGATAGGGAAAATAGGTACCTTTGTTCTTCATACTTCCTTGAAAGTGCATCAACACCCACATTTTATTTTCCCTTCTTGTATATGATCTCATAATCAAATCTAGAGAGCTAGGTCAACCATTTTTGTTGCTCCGAGCATGAAATTATTTGTTCTATAAAATACTTGAGGCTATGATGATTAGTTTTAATTTGGAAGCATTTCCCCAATATATAAGAACGTGAGAGATCCATTGCATGCATAATAACCAACATTTCCTTTTCATTGGTTGATTGGCCCAAATGTCTCTCTGGCAGTTGTTTTTTAGTGAAATCCAAAGGTCGACCATATTGCATGAGGATTTCCCTAATTCCTTTCCCAGATGCATCACATTTGAGGAAAAAAGTGTCAACATTTTATCGAAACCTACATAGGAGATCTAGATAAAGAACGTAAAAACAAATCTTATCAAGAAAGGAAGAGAGATTCAATATGGAAGAATGAGAAAATATATTCACACTACTCCAATGAGTTGATGATTGATACATACATGATGATCAATATGATAAAATGAATGAGTGGAATACACTTATATATAGGAAATAACATGCATAACATCATAATGAATGAATTAATAATAGGATAATAGCGATGATCTAAAATAGAAAGTCTAAAATAGAACTAGTCAGTTAACTCCCACTGAACTAGTGTGTCGAAACTAGAAATTTCTCTAACAACCCCCCTGAACATCACTATGGAGTAAAAAATGAGTCCCGACAACTAGGCCATATTAGGTACTCATGTACAATGAAAATAATGAAAACTGAATAAAAATTAGGAAAGAGGTAAAACCATCTGGGAACAAACCCCCCCCTCAAAAGACAATGCATCAAAAGAAGAAAAGGAAACTGCTAGGAAAATGTGTTCTTCATTCCTCGAATCCAATGGATTCTCTGCAAGGACACCTGTTGCCTGAAGTGTGAACTGTACCTTCTTGGGAATTTGTTGATGATTCATCGTTGGCTCCTTATTTGTCTATACTACTTGCTTATTTCCATGTACAAAATCTAAGTGTATGGAATCGTCTTTGATGTCTAAAACTGATGAAAGCACAATAGTATATGCATGTTGCACTGGAAGTGCATGAAAATTACTCTCCTTATGTGTAAGTAGAAAAGAGGAGTCATCATCAGAAAACTTAGTGAATTGATACAGCCTTCACTTGTGATCCACCTCACAAAATGAAATAATGGAATTGTCACGAATGTCAAGTACATAAACTAAATATGATGTAAATTCAACCTTCTTACCTTTCTGAGTGTTCTGATAAACTAAGAGCAGATTCATAGAAATATTTGGAACATGCAAGACATTCCAAAAACTTCCATTATAAATTTCCACTCTCCCCTATCCCACTACTACTACTAGAGTATCATCCCCCATGAGAATAGGGGGTCTAGAGCATGAAATAAGAGAAGTAAAAACTTCCTCTTTCGCTACCATATAATGTGATGCGCCAAAATCTATAATCCATGAATCGGATGAGGAATTAATTGCAACAAGAGAATGATGATTACATTTCTTGGGAGAAATATATTCTTCCTTTTGCTTCTTTGTTGGATTACTGAGAGGGAGGGTGAATTAGTAATGGATATTTTTAATCCTTTTAACCACAGTATGCAAGTGTTATTTATCTTTATTATCAATATAGAATTATCATCCAATAAATGAAGAGTAAATAAAATATGAACAAATGAATAATCATACACATACACAATACACCCGTATTTTTTACATGGAAACCCAATGCAGGAGAAAACCATTGAACTCTTTTTCTTATTTGTATTTAAGAATTAAATTCATTGGAAGCATCAACTTCCTTTGTTTCCCAAATGCAACTAGAAGGACGCTCTGAACCCCTATTTTTAGGCTACAATCTGAGGGAAGCTCCAACTCCCCAATTCTCTAGATACACCCCCTATGTTCTCCAACTACAAACAAAAGGTGGCTCCAACCACCTATCCTTAACCCGTCCAATTGCCCTAAAATATAAGTGCCAAATGTAGAAACAGAATATGTCTCTTACACCTCAAAATTACTCACTCTGATAGTGTCGCAAGTGTCATCATTACGAGTGTTATAAGTGTCGCATATTGTCTGCAAGTGTCACATCTTGACCACAAGTGTTGCAAGTGTCACAAACACCATACTTCCATCTTGCGTATTTCATGCCTCTAACGACATCATAAATACACTTAAGACACCTCAAAGGTTAGTTTAGAAGAAGAGAAATCACTTCACATGAAGTAAAAGCCTTTTGAAATTGAGAAAACCACAAAACAATGGATTTTGGAGAGGATCACTCTCCTACCCACTGTCAGGGAGTGATGGCACTCCCTGAGCCTCTTTGGGGGATTTTTTGAGCATCCTGTGCACCCTTTTGGGGGAGCACTACCCTTTTTTTAGCGAATTCTAGGTTTGTTGAGGCAAATAAGGGAAGAATCCCTCAATTACTGAAGGTAGTTGGATTCGAATAGATGGTCAAGGCATGATCTGAGGGGAGATCCTCAACTGAAGGAGAATAATCCTCAACTCATCCCAAATATATTTCAAGTGGTCGGACCTCTCCAAGTTTATATAAGGAGGCCTTCTCATGGTGAAAGGTAAAAGGAAGATTGAGAATTATACATAACTTATTATCTCATAAGACGGTATTGATAATGGAGATTGGGAATTACATAAAACTTATGATATCATGCGTGAGATTCCATCAAAGCAATCAGTGGATATTACTTGAGAAAAGGGGTTGGACAAGGAGAACTGGAAGAAGCTGTTGCACCTTCATTCAAAGAATTGTAAGTATTTTTACTTGTTCTCATTAATAATCAATGCTTGGCCTCTTTCCTTCAAACTTGTGCTTGTTCCATATGAGTTTTTCTGCAGTATATGGATCTATGATTGAGCTAATATCAGTAGAGTAGGAAGTCCATTGTATCTTTGATTGTCCTACAGGACCCATCAAGGAGCTCAGGATCGAAGCTCGGCTAGGACTTTGCAAGGACAAATGTCGCTAATAAGGTATATATCTTTCTCCTTATCTTTCATTCATTAGCTTGATTAGATCTAAAAGGAAGTCAGTGTCCATGTTAATCACTTTTCTGTCTTGGTCTTAGGAGTCTAGAGACCAAGAGGGAATCCACTTGTCCGCAGGGGGATTCACCTACAACAGAAATTGGCAACTCCACTAGGGATGGAGCTCTGATTTTTGTTTTCATTCTCATATATTGTTTTGTCCCTTTTCCCACTGATTTTATCTTCTCCACATTATCTTTTTTATTCTTATATTTGTTTGATTGCCTCATTATGTCATCAGGATCACCCTGATTGACTGAATTTCCTTCATTTTTTGAGTTTTTGGGCTTTTTTTTCTAAGTTTTTGGAGAAGAGTGCTCCCCTCCTATTGTTTTCAAAGTGCTATCACTCCCATGTAGCCTTACACAGAGCACTGGAACGCTCCGGTGCCCCTTACACCAGAGCGCTACGCCATTTTTGTGAGAAATTCTCCAGAATTTTCATCTTCTGAAGTTATTTCTTGGTTTTGGATTTTGCTCAAGGTCCCATACTCTCAGTTTCATCTTGGTATTGGCTTTCAAACACCTTCTTTCTGAGAATTCATTCTCTTTTGTTTGGATTTTTTGACATTTGTCCTTACTTTGCAATTTGTCCTTCATGATTTGGAGTCAATTTATCGTTTTCTTCTCGTTTATCTGAATGAGTGAAAACTTTGTAAGAGGTTTCAGAGGTCTTTTTCACTTTTCTTTTTGATCTTTGAGTCATCTTGTCCAATATCTTTCTTCTTCCTTTTTAGTTTTTGGATTTCTTTTTCTTGTTTGATCACAACAAGGGTGTCTTTTGGTTTATCTGAAGTTTGCTTCTAGATTGCTTAAATCTCACAACTCTTGAAGTCCGATTAGCATAAGAAGATTTACATCTATTGGTTACTAGTCACATACAAACATTTTAGCATTGCATTGGATTCCCTATTGAGGACTATTGCATGAGGTCATTTCATCTTGGTGTTTGACAGTGAAAGGAAAATCCTTCTCCTTCTCTTAATTAGACATTCATTGAAAGAAAATATTGCTTATCATTTCTTATGCATGTTTTGGGAACTGAGTCATAATATCATCAGTCTTCACTCTCATACACCTCTAAGTAAACAACAACCACTAAAATCGACACTTAACAAAAATTTATCAGACTTTTTACATCTTTGTTAGCAAACCTACATTAGTTTAAGGTGTAGGGATTTGGAATAGGTTGAAAGGATAAATTTCCAAATCTATCTAACAAACTTAGCATCTTACGATAGGGAGAGAAAATCCAATTGTCGTATAGGCTTTCTGGGATCCCCCTCTCACACAGGGCTTGTGCACGAGGTCGCATTCAGGATAGTTACAGATATTATCCCTCCATGGTTCAACTGTTTGTAGTGGTCGGATCATATATTGGGGGTCACTTGAGGTTATACCCATGATTATGTGTGGGAGCCTCTCGAGTTGATTTCAGACTTGTTATCCTACCCATATGTTTGGATCAGACTGTCGACTACACCCACCCAGGGACTGACTATGAATTGGTGACCTTAGTAGCCATAATCTTTAGGGTCTCACACAAGGTGACAGTGAAGGGAAGTCTCACTATACCTGGAATAGACGTTGGTCAAACTCACGCGAGCTCCTTGGAGGGTAAATCCACAATTGTTGTGTGGAAGCTTGAACCAAGGCGTAAGTTTGTTAAGCAGGTCGCCAATGTAACTGATCCACCCGCTCTATCCCTGGCTCTTCCTATTCTGATCTCATGACATTGGATTTGATCATTAACTAGTGGTTTCATTGGGAGAAGGTTTTGTTTGATTGTTTGCTTCTCAGATTCATAGCATGTGTTGGTTGTGTTAATTAGTGGACCTTAGTTCGAGTCAGTGTTAATGGCATCAAATCCTGAGAGTACCAATGGAGGAACCCCTTCTCCTGGGGAACCTTATACCTTTCCTTCTTTTGGAAACTTAGGTCTTCCGTATGTTGCCACACTGAGTCTTCCAGAACTCACCATCGGATTACCAGTTTGTTTGTTCCCCACTCCGATGATCTCAAATCCTCCCAATGTTTTGACTACGCCTAATACTTATAGGTCAGTACACCACCCACACATCAACCTCATGTCGAATTTTCACCTTCTTCGCCCATTAAGTCTCTTTCCATTTCTTCTTCTTCACCTAGTGAAAGGTCTAAAGCAAGTAGCCAGGTTGATCAGAAGAGGAAGAAACAGAAAGAGAAGAAGAAGAAGAACCCAAAAAGGACCAAGGCCACAACAACATCAGACATTGGATCTAAGAAATCAATTACTATTAATAGTACTGGGAGTGTTGATGAGGTCAACAAGATTAAAATGAAGAATCCAAAACCCAAATTCCCTTGCAGTCCTTATACGGGTGACCACTTTCTGAGGGATTGCCCTGGTATTCCCATGGTCTTAGAAATGTGGTCCTCCATGTCATCGGCCTCTGCTAGACATGCCAGTGATACCCCATCACCTAATGACGTCAAGGTTGGTAAGAACAATACAACTATCAAATTTCCTTGTATGTTATGCAAAGGTGATCATTATTCTCACCTTTGTCCTCGTATGGACGAGGATTCTTCTCTTTTGGAAAAAATTCAACTTCCAAAAGGTTATCATAATCTTTCCCACAACCCATCATTAGTTGATGGACTGGTCAATCTGGTTCCATCCCCAGCCAGTCTGGTTGATCAGTTGGACAATCTAGTTTCATCCTTGATTGAACCACAAACCCAAGTAGCTCATCCAGTTCCATCATCGATCAACCCTACTATTCATCAAAAGAGTGTAACCCAAGTAGTCGATCCATTTTCATCCTTGGTCAACCCCACTCTCCCGTTAGAGAGTGACACCAAAGAGGTCGATCTGTTTCCACCCGTCGACCCCATTCTTCCCTTGGAGAATGAAACCCAAGTGGTCGATCCGGTTTTGTCATCAGTCGATCCTATTCCTCCTTTGATGAGTGCCAAAGTGGCTGATCCAGTCCCTTCCTCAGTCAATCCCACCCTTCCTCTAAAGAGTGAATGCTTGGTTGATTTGATCCCATCATCAGTCAATCCCACTCTTCCTCTAAAGAGTACATGCATGGTCGATCCGATCCCATCATCGGTCGATCCTACTCTCCCTCTAGAAAGTAAACCCGATACTGCCCACATTTTTCTCATTGATACATAATCTACTGTGCTAGGGGGCATTCCTCATTCTCCCGTGAAACCCCCTCCAAGAAATGAGGCCATCCTTTTTTATTGGGGTATGCTAACTAGACCTCGTCTTCCCTCTCACATTCCTTTCCAGATTATAGTACAGGTTTGTGGTCGGGACATTCCTCAAACGTTGATAGATGAAGGTGCATCCATTAGTATTTTGTCCTCTATTGCTTGGAATTCTTTGTATTTTCCTCATCTTGCATCGATTACACAAAATATGTTATCTTTTAAAAGAAGAAATAGTTAACCTTTAGGGACCCTTCCTTAGTTTTTGATAAGTTTGGTAGGGAAAACTATCTTTATTGATGTCACGGTAGTCCAAGACCCCTTGGATTTAACTTTACTCCTTGGGCAGGATTATGTCTATGCCATGAGAGTGATTGTATCCACTCTTTTTCGTGTGATATATTTCGATCATGATGGAAGAATGGTGATTATCGATCAACTTTCGTTCATTGGTCCTAACTGGATTACCTCCCTAAATGGTTCTTACATGCAGACAGTATCGTCTCCGCCACATGTCAATTATGTGGCATTATCTCCCATGCCTTCAAATTTTGACAATTTGGATCTGGTAGTTGACATGGTGATCTCTTCGGTAGGGCTATTGGAGCCTGATCTCCTTACCCTTGTCGCGACCCTCAACATGTGTCCCTTTCATAGTGATTTTCTTCCATCACGTGAAGATCTCTTGGCAACCATGACCGAGTTTTGTCCCTTGACGTGGTGTCCTTCCATAGCGTTATTCTCTTGGAAGCCACGATCAAGAAAAGTCCACTAGCATAGTTTCTCTTCTTTGTGGAAAGCTCGTTAAAAAATGAAACAAAATCTTTGAGCATAGTTTTCCTCTCTGTAGAAATCTCATTAAAAAATGAAACAAAAATCTGAGGATTGAACCTGGAGCCCTGAGCATAGTTCTTTTCCTATGTCAATCTCATTAAAAAATGAAACAGTCACCTCTCTTTTCAGGTTGATTCTTTCGCCAGATCTCGTAGATGTCGAGTCGAGTCTTTCGTTAGCTCTCATATTTGAACCTTCATTTCTTCCACCTGTATCCTTTTTCTCCATCTAGTAGAGAAATTGGTGACAACCTCAAAGTCGGTGAATGAATTGAATCTTGGAGGGCATGTCTCTAGCCTTTGATGATCATTCTGGAGTTAAGCCACTAGATTTCAAGATGGGGGCATACCAAGCTTAGTCTTTGTTGTTTCTCATGCTCATAAATACATGAGAATGCATCCAGGTAAACTTTTATCTCTTTTTTGGACCTGTGTGGTTAAACGAAAAGGAAACCCCTGGAGTCATCCTTGAGCTCTTTTCAGACTCTCTAAACATGAAAATATTGCTGAGTGATCTTTCTTCCTTTCCCACTGGTTAAAAGGTTTGAAAGGGCATCTTTCGAGTGAAAATTTATTTCTTTTTCAGCCTCGCGAGACTAACATTACGAAAAAGGACAACATTGGAGTCGTCTTTAAGTTGTTTTCAAACTCTCTAAATATGAAAAACCATCGATTTTACCTTCTCTAGACTTACTAAACAATCATACATTGAAGGGCCCATACGGGACCGAACCCTTACTTATTCCAGTTCGTTAAACAAAGGAAGAGGGACTTACCGAAGGTGAGACATATCAAGCATGTGTTACCCTCCTTGAGCTTGTTAAATTAAAAATATGTAATTGTCTATTTGGATGGGGGAAAAATTGAAAGAAGAAAGCCAAATAGTTTTTGAGAACACTACCAGTAACTCCTATAGTTTCCCTTGAACACGACACTTTATCTTTGCAAACATTTTAATTCTTTGAACCTCTGCATTGAGCCAATCCTCTGAGTTTCTTTTACTCCTTTGGGTCACCTAAGGAAAGTCACAGCATCCACTGGATCATCAAGTCTTGGTCCATGTCAAGTTTATGTTGATGTGCCTTGGTGTTCAAGGGAAGTATCTACCTCGAGAGTCATCCATCACAAATATCATGTTTCAATACCCATGTTAGTCCATGTTCATTCGATCTACCAATTACACCTTTGTGCCTTTTTCATGTCATTGATGGGGGATACATCAAGGCCCTCCTTCGATGAGTCTATTCCTGTCAACTTCAACACATTATCCAAGAACTAGACTTAGAAACCATTTATTACCTTGGGACCTGCATGCCTCAATGGCGGGCCTCCTCATGTCCGACAATAGGTTTACATCATTGACATATGATCAGATGATTCCATGGATGTTCGACTTCATCTCATCTATTCACATTCGTCGGAATGTACTAGAGTACCTTGGGAATCATTGACATCAATGGTGATCTCCCTTGTGCTTGTTAACAATTTACACCATTGACCGGTAATCAAGTGGTTTATGCCATGTTCAACATCAAGACATCTATTCACATGGTTAGATTCGTACTACATCGAGATCGATAAGAATACCCTAGGTTGAGTTTTCACTCTTATGCATACTTTTCCCAGGTTACGAAGGAGTTCTTTTGATCTATGACACATATACTGTTACATAGATCCACTTTGTATTGGTCATGGTTATGTCTTGTCATCTCGTATATCCACTGTGTATTCTTCATGGCTATGATCAATTCAGGTCATAGGAGTATAGATCCAGATTGTATCTGCAGTAGATATACCATTTTTTCAATATAATTATGGATCCACAGTTTATTTTATGGTGTTCATACATTAAAAGTCTTTATCACTCAAGCATAAGTATGCCTGCCTTGGGTTTGAAACATGTCATAATATTTTTTTGATGGTTGTGTGCATCTTTTTCTGGTTCCTCTATGTCCATACCCTTTCTCAAAAAAGTATACAAAGTACTTCAGTCATCATCGTCTTCTAACTTCATACTTTGGGGGGCAACCTGTTACACCTCAAAATTACTCACTCTATTAGTGTTGCAAGTGTCATCATTACAAGTGTTGTAAGTGTCGCATCTTGTCCGCAAGTTTCGCATCTTGACCACAAGTGTTGCAAGTGTCACAAACACCATACTGCCATCTTGCATATGTCATGCCTCTAATGACATCATAAATAAACTTAAGATACCTCAAAGGTTAGTTTGGAAGAAGAGATCACTTGATAGGAAGTAAAAGCCTTTTGACATTGAGAAAACCACAAAAAAATGGATTTTGGAGAGAAGCGCTCCCCTACCCACTGTCAGGGAGTGCTGGCACTCCCTGAGCCTCTTTGGGGGAGTGCTTGAGTGTCATGTGCACCCTTTTGGGGGAGCTCTACCATTTTTTTAGAAAATTATGGGCTTATTGAGACAAATAAGGGAAGAATCCCTCAATTCCTGAAGGTAGTTGGATTCAAATAGATGGTCAAGGGATGATATTAGGGGA
Source organism: Picea glauca (assembly GCA_000966675.3). Classification (NCBI taxonomy): domain Eukaryota; kingdom Viridiplantae; phylum Streptophyta; class Pinopsida; order Pinales; family Pinaceae; genus Picea; species Picea glauca. Next base: position 305,311 of record JZKD02S0030931.1, read on the forward strand.
GATCCTCAAATGAAGGAGAAGAATCCTCAACTCATCCCAAATATCTCTCAAGTGGTTGGACCTCTCCAAGGTTATATAAGGAGGCCCTCTCATGGTGAAAGGTACAAGGAAGATTGAGAATTATACCTAACTTATGATCTCATAAGAAGGTATTGACAATGGATATTGGGAATTACATGAAACTTATGATCTCATGAGTGAGATTCCATCAAATCAATCAGTGGAGATTACTTGAGAAAAGGGGTTGGACAAGGAGAACTAAAAGAAGTTGTTGCACCTTCATTCAAAGGATTGTAAGTACTTTTACTTGTTCTCATTAATAATCAATGCTTGGCATGTTTCTTTAAAACTTGTGCTTGTTCCATATGAGTTTGTTTGCAGTAGATGGATCTATGTTTGAGCTAATATCAGTAGAGTAGGAAGTATTTTGTACCTTTGTTTGTTTTACAGGACCTATCAGAGAGCTCGGGATCGAAGCTCAACCTAGACTTTACAAGGACAAACATTGCTAATAAGGTACATATCTTTCTCCTTCTCTTTCATTTGTTAGCTTGATTAGATATAAAAGGAAGTGAGTGTCCATGTTAGGAACTTTTTTTTCTTGGCCTTAGGAGTCTAGAGACCAAGAGGGAATACACTTGTCCATAGGGGGATTCACCTACAACATGAATCATCATTTCTGAAGGAGACTGGTCTATCTCTTGTTGATTAAGGTTGGTTGTCATTGATGTCAACCCTTGAAGAAAGACCCGTAGCACAAAGTTTTGGGTAATGGACCCAATAGTGTTTGATGTAAATATGACTCATTATT
>JZKD02S0030931.1:321454-343192 GCA_000966675.3 Picea glauca
CACAAAATAGATATTCAATGATATTCAATAGGTTCAAGTGTGATTAAATGAGAGAGCCTTGCCTCTTATTTATACTTTCATGTAGCATCCCACTTTCCTTATTTTAGGGAGTTATACATTAACTTTATTGTTTAAATAATTTCTTTTGCAAACACTTTGACTACTTTGACCTTTTGGGGCTTCTAGATGACTCATGAGGGTTCTCCAACTTCACATGGCTAGAAATCTCTAACTGTGAGGAGTTATGTGACATTCCACATACCACCGGAAATGACATGACATGTACTATCCATATAGAATAGTCTTACCTGCAAATATATTAAAAATCATACCATTATCCATCGAACAAACTTGGGTCCATTACCCAAACCTTTATGCTATCAAAATTCACTACCAGACTTTCTTCAAGGGTTGAAATCAATGAAAACCAACCCAATTAATCAACACTTTTCCTCTATTATTACTATGAGTAAAACAAGACCTATGATTTGTGTGAATTACTGCATTTTATATCTTGTTCAAGGGTGCATATTCTATTTTTCTTTTATGGTAAACAAGGTGAGAATTATTTGTAATTGATACCTAACTTTGTTTAATAGTTTTGTGAATCTTTCTACATCATTTGACATTATATTTGTGACTCAGATAATGAGATACAACCTTTGTACTGTCTTATTATTAATTTCATTTAAACATTATTTCTTAGAAAACTGGAGGTAGAAAAAACACTCATAAAAAAAATTCATTTAAAACCTTTGATGCCTGAAATTATTCTTTGAGCCTTAGAATCAATCCCAGGAACATCTTTTTGGCATCATTGTCGAGGATCGAAGAAACAAAATAATTTTTCCCTGGGAGAACGACAAGGTAAATTTTGGTCTTTGATGGTGAACAAAGATTGAATACATGAGTAAGTCTTACTTTACATTTCACCTCACGACTCCACCATAGACGAAACTGGAATTCAGTCAAAAGACTACCAAGAAAAACACAGACGAAAAGGAGACTACACTAGTTTTAGAGCCCGAAAATTGTTGAAACTAAAGGGATATCTTAGACAAACTTCTTCATCGGTAGGTAAGGTTCATCAACCTAGAATTATCCAATTTAATGTTAAAATTCCCACTGAAGAACAAACTCTTAAAGAAAATTTTAAGCAAGTTCATTATGCAGTAACATCAACAAGTAAACTTGAAGTTAAGCTTGAAACTCCATAGGTAATTGTCCCTGAAATAAAATTTGAGATTGACCAGACCAACCTTGTTTCAATCCCCACTATCATTAATACTCAATCGATTATTTCTCCTCCTGAAGTGAAATTTTATGTTTCCCAAAACCCTAAAGATTATTTTCTATGAATCCTCCTATGTTACTTACCCTATCTATACACCAGGTAAACCCGACGAGCTGAGATCAAGTTTTTCTTTCCCCCCTTATCTAAATCTTTTGTCTTTTCATGATCACTTTCCAGATCTTCATTCACAACATCCCAAAGTAGTTGAAAGGTCAGTCTTTTGAAGTTTTCAAAAATCTCCTTTTTATCCCTCGAGTTTCGTCTCCTAGGATTTCAATGGCCGATGTTGGAGGTACTGGTGTCGTGGGTGCAAGGGATGTTGGAAAATCTCAACCCGCTAGGATATTTTCCATGGTCACTGCTATATATGCTCTTGTAGTCCTCCCTGTTGTCCAACATGATTTACCCGAAAATTACATGGAGAACCCCCCAAAATTCATGGGAGAAGGGGACCTAACGACAACAAAGAATATAGCCTTTTTTGATCAATTTGCTGATATTATTGGCATTGAGCACGAGGATGTTTACACAATATTATTAGTACAAAATTTTGAAGGACAAGTAAGAACTTGCTTCAGGGGAATTCTAGTAGGTTCTATACGATCATATGACAATCTAGAAACTTCCTTCCTAAGGAAATGGGGTGAGAAAAAGGATCATCTTTATTACTTAACCGAATTCACATCCTTGAGAAAGACGAATTCTGAATCAGTCCTAGAATTTATCCAAATATTTAATAAGCTTTATCACAAAATCCCATCTGAAGTTAAACCTTCTCAACCAACTACAAAAGTCACTTTTGCAGGGGATTTTGATTATGATTTCTCTCTACTTTTGAGAGAAAGAATATCCACTACTTTAGCAGGGATGCAAGATGATGCTATAGAAATTGAATCCAATATGATGGAATCTGGGAAGTTGAAATCTAAAGTTGAGATAAGAGCCACAAAACCCAGGCATTTAAAAGAACATGTAGGACCCTCTGGATCTAGAAAGTACGTGGAGGAAAAAATGGATGAGATGGCCAAAATTATTAACTATTTATCAAACAAGATTTTCAGGATGGAAATAGAGAAAACCAAGCCTGATCCATACATAGGAATCAATTCAGAAGAAACCCTAATCCTTAGAAGCAACAAAGACAAATAAAAAATGAGGATCAAAAAATTCAAGCTCTGTTTAAAACTAATAATTTCATGTAGAGAGATGAAGTGAAAGAGTATGAGGAGTTAAAGGAAGATATAAACAACCTCATCGATGATGATATTGAGCCTCACCTAACCAAACAAGATTATGAGAAATCCTTAGACCTTTAATCTTTGTTTAATAATGATGAAAACATCAACAATATGGGGGATTTTACATCCAAAGGTCTCATTGACTCAATAATGGCCGAGCTTCAACATAAATATGATTTAAGGCCAAGATAAAATAGTTCTACAAGTACTCCACTGAAAAATATTTTATCATGAAACAAAGTAAATGAGGTAACAATTACTAAACCATCAACTGAGACACAATTTTCCTGAATAAAGAAGGTTGAAACGAAAGAAATGCAAACTAAGAAGCCAAAAAATACAGAAGTTGAGTTTCCGACCAAGGAAATTGAAAAACCAATTGTGAGTTTAAATTTAGAGAATGAACTAAATAAAATTAAAATTCCAATGCCTCTGGTTGAACTTGCTTGGAACCCAATCTATAAAAATCAAATCACTAAAGCAATAATTTTTTCTGATGTTGAATGTCAAGATTATGTTATCAATTTGCAGGATGAAAAACCTACAATCATGTTCAAACCACACATTGAAAACAATAAGGATTTTGTTGCTCCGTTCTATATTACATTGACCATGCACAATAATTTAGTTCACAATTGCATGTTAGACTCAAGAGCCTCGCATAATTTAATGCAGAAGATTATCATGGAAAAATTAGGCCTTGAAATCACTAGACCTTATCAAGATTTACACTCGTTTGACTCTAGAAAGGTTAAGTGTCTAGGTATGATTAAAGATTTAGTGGTAAATCTTGCTCAAGTTCCTGTGAAAAGTATCCTTATGGATGTGGTTGTTGTTGATGTTCCTACCAAGTATGGTATGCTTCTATCTAGATCTCGGGGTGCCAAGTTAGGAGGATCAATTCAGGTAGACATGACCTACTCTACAATTCCATTTTTTGGTGGATAGTTCACTCAACTGTATACAGAAAATAGACTGGCATATACTGTAAGTGACCCTCAAAACCCAAATAACTACCCAGTCTATGTTGTTGATCAAGACTTAGGAAATTGTATATTATCTATAGATGATGATTTTGAAGAATGTATAGAAGAAGAAAATAATAAAAACATAAACTTCAAAGAAAAATATAAATGTTATATGAGTGATGTGGAAAATGTTCTTCAATGGTGCTTCATCATGCGAAGGAGAAGGAGTTGGAGTGTTATTTGTGGCGTGAGGCGATGAGTACAATATTCCTTTCTCTTACAGATTACAATGGGGCATTTATTATATCATTAATGTTTGTGAGTATGAAGCTTTAGTCTTAGGATTAAAAGCTGCAAGAAAGTTAAAAATCAAACATATGATAGTTTATGGTGATGCGGATCTCATTGTAGAACAAATAAAATAACAGTATCAAGCTAAGAATCCTAGATTGAGGTCGCATATAAATTGTTCCTGGGATCTTATAGAGAATTTCTTCTCATCCTTCAATATTCACTCTATTCCCAGAATGCAAAATTAGCAAGTGATTCTTTGGCCAAATTTGTTGCGACTTTCATACCAGCTACTATTTTGAAACTGAATTATCACATCGATGAGACATAGACCTTCGATTCTGAACAATGTTTAGCATTGGCAAGTGTTTGAAGACAATAGACATATCAAACAGTTATTGGAAATGGTTGATGATTTTTCTGAGACCCACATAGATCAAGAAAATCAAAATGATCTTGCTTGGATTATGTAGAAAGGAGAGAACCCATAGAATTTCCAAGATAAAATTGGAAATCACCACATGCTCTTACTTAAGAAAAATCAAATTCCCAGAGGATTGATCCCCTTAGAAAGGTTGTTTGACCAGGATGATATACCTTTAAAGTCTACTTTGTGACCTCAGCCCGAAGAAGTTGAATATTGTAATGTAGGAACTAATGAGGATCCCAAAATGGTCAAAATATCAAAATACCTTCTGTCCCAAATAAAGAGTAAATATGTTGAGTTACTTAGACAATATAAATATTTTTTTTCATGGTATTATGATGACCTGAAAACTTATGATACTTTTGTTATTGAACAAAATATTCCCTTAAAACATGGTATTAAACCTTTCAGGAAGAAACTTAGACAGATAAACCCAATTCTTCTTCCAGGAATAGAAAGGGAGGTTAAAAATCTCCTTCATGCAAAAACTATTGTTCCCCTCAGATACTCTGAATGGGTGGCCAATTTGATCCCTGTTAGAAAGAAGAATGACAAAATAAGACTCTGTGTTGATTTTAGGAATTAAATCAGTCTTCCCTTAAAGATAACTACCCACTCCCAAAGATGGACCACATTCTAGAGAAGGTAGTATGAGCTAACAAAATTTATATGATTGATGGTTTCTTAGGATATAACTAGATCACTTTTCATGAATATGATAGAGAAAATACTGTATTTACCACTCCATGGGGAACCTTTATGTATGATAAAATGCATTTTGGTTTGATGAATGCTGACACAACTTTCCAGAGAGCAATGGATATCGCGTTCATTGGTGAGAGAGACACAGTTTTTGTTATTTATCTATACGATCTGAATTTTTTTTCCAATTTGGATGTAGAACATTTGATGTGTAAATGTGTTGAACCTGCACATTATATATCTATCTAAACAATAATACACATTTGCAGAGATAATTGGAGAAAGAAGAAGAAGGAGAAAAATAATGGAAGAATTCTCATTAACCATTTTCCACACTCAAAGAGTGAATAATTTAAAATAGATATAGGATACATGAGTAACTAATGAGGCATAGTGGTGGTATATAGTGATTTGGACACACGCCAACAGTTATGGGAGTAAACTTCCACCTAATCTAGTCTCTCAGGTAGTTACGGGAGTGAACTGCCACCTAGTTGAGTTAACTAGTCAACTAGTCTTCAGTTAACTGACTGAACATAGAGTAGTGAGGAGTTAACTCAGGAAATCAAGGGTAATGTGATAGTATGGTGATAATCCCAAGGCAAGTGCGCATTATCATGGTGATGATCCCAATGTTTCACGGTGACAAAACCAATGCAACATCTAAACTCAACTCAACTAGTCAAACTAAAGTGTCAACTAAAAGAGAATATTATCTTGGTGGAATATTTTCCCCTAAAATATAGGAGACTAGATAATGACTAATTATGACTAATAAACAAGGAAAAACCTAAGGAAAAATAAATCCTAGGTGTGTGTGAAGTATCTCCAACACCCCCCTTGAACATCACTATGGTGAAAATAAAGAATGGGTCTCGACAACGAGGCCATGTTAGGTACCCAAGTATAAAATATACACTGAAAATAAAGTGAGGAAAGAGGTAAAACCTCATGGGAAAACCCCCCCTCAAGGTACAGTGTATGTAAAGAAAATGAGAAGGAACAAAAAAAGAGTTGCTAAGCAACCATGTCCTTCACTCCAAGAAGACCTCGCAACTGTGCAAGTTTGTGCTCGTTGAAGATTTTTTTGAAGATGTATATGTCTACACGGATCCGATGAAGTATATGAAACATTTATATATCCACACATATCCATTTTATATTCTTGTAGTGAAAAATATCCAAATAAATTTTGGATGAAAGTTTGAAAATCGTGCGGCCGTTTATGGAAAAAATGATGAAATTTTGTTGATTTTAAAAAGATCATAACTCCACTTTCCGGACTCCGTTTCGGAAGATGTTTTTTTTGAGATTGGATATTTACCTGAGAGGAATTCAAATATCCAATTTGTTTATGAAAATTTGGCTCAGAAAAAATCAGAATGGAGTTTGATGTGCGTGACTCTCTTTTTGTCTCCTGAGATGCATGCATTGCACATGGAAAAGTGTCTGCATGTGACTCCTGAGATGCATGCCATATATCTTCCACATGAATTTTAGAAAACAAATCTGAAATGGAGTAAACATCATCTTCAATTATTGGAATACAAATTTATGCAAAAACATTTGTAGAAGACTCTTCATAATAAGAGACTTGATCTTCTGATGGCTTCTCTTTTGACTCTATCTGTTCAACCTCCTGCATGAAATATTCACAATATTATTTATTCCCAAATAGAACCTCCAATATGGTCCATAATTCATTTGGTGTGAATTCTCATGAGTCATCATATACTTGATGGAGATTTTCAGAAGAAATAAAATAGAGGATACATCCTATGGCCATATCTTGTTTATTGAGAAAATTGTTTTTCTCATCAGCAGAATCATGCTCTACTTTCATTTCCATATTTATTTGGTAAAAGCCTTTTCATATAAGCATAGGAAATTTTTTTGGCTTCCATTCCAAATAGTTATGAGACGTGAGAAGTATTTCTGGTGAATAATCCATCTTTTTGTTGTCTTCAATCTTTTGTACCTGCAAAAATTTTGGTGTAGCTTTTTCTTAGAATTCCGTCGGATATGATACCATGTAAATGTGTTGAACCTACATAGAATAGATATAGTTAAACAATAATACAAACATTTTCAGAGAGAATTGGAGAAAAAATAAGAAGGAGAAAAAGAATGGAAGAATTCTCATTAACCATTTTCCACACTCAAAGAGTGAATAATTTACAATAGATATAGGATACATGAGTAAATAATGAGCCATAGTGGTGGTATAGAGTAATATGGACACACGCCAACATTTATAGGAGTAAAATTCCTCCTAGTCTAGTCTCTCAGGCAGTTACGGGAGTGAACTGCCACCTAGTTGAGTTAACTAGTCAACTAGTCTTCAGTTAACTGACTGAACAAAGAGTAGTGAGGATTTAAATCAGGAAATAAATGGTAATGTGTCAGTATGGTGATGATCCCAAGGAAAGTGCGCATTAGCATGGTGATGATCCCAATGTTGCATGGTGAAAAAACTAATGCAGCATCTAAACTCAACTCAACTAGTCAAACTAAAGTGTCAACTGAAAGAGAATATTTTCCAGGTGGAATATTCTCCCCTAAAATATAGGAGACTGGATAATGACTAATAAACAATGAAAAACCTTAGGAAAAATAAATCCTAGGTTTGTGTGAAGTAACTCCAACATGATGCACCTCAGATAGACTTTTGAAAAATGAAGAAAAATTGGTTTGTCTCTTAACCCCAAAAATCCACACTTCGCTATGAAAGAAGGTAAACTTTTAGGTCATATAGTTTCAAAAGATGGAATCAAGGTTGATCCTAAGAGATTTGAGGCTATTTACCTGATTAACATTCCTAGAAATAGAAAATAAATTCAACCTTTTTTAGGTAAGATGAATTTTTTGAGGAGATTTGTTCCTAACTTTGCTGAAATAAGCAAATTGATTACAAATATGCCAAAGAAAGACAATGAAGTAAAATGGACTGCATAAGCCAAAGAATCTTTCAGGTGTGTTAAGAAAGATATAGGATAAGCACCGGTACTAGTAAGTCTGGAGTATACAAAGGAATTCTTAATCTTATCTTTTGCTTCTGAACATATTGTTACAGTAGTGCTCCTTCAAAAGAACGAAGAAGGATTCAAGCAACCCATATCCTTTTTCAGCAAGAGCCTCAAATATGCAAAGCTAAGATATGATATTCTTGAAAAATTGGCTTATGCAATGGTGAAGCCTCTCAAGTCTTTCAGAACATATGTCTTACACTCGAAAATAATTTCTCATGTGCCAACAAATGAAATCAAAGCTATCTTGGTTCAACTAGATAGTCATGGAAGAAGAGGCATATGGTTGGCTAAAATTCCAGCGTTTGATCTAGAAGTGAAACCAACCAAACTAGTGAAAGGTTAAGGTGTAGAAAGGCTCTTAGACAAATCAAATTTTAGAGCACTTGGAATAAATAATTTGAATTCACATGATTCTCTCCTGGATATAGAGGAAATTGACGATCAAGCACCTATAGTTCAGATTGAAGATAATTTTTTTTCCTCTTCTTGGTACCATGATATTATTACATACCTCCTTACTCTTCAATTCCCAAATGATATGACTCCTTCTAAAGAAATAACTTTAAATCTACATGCATTTAAGTATTTCATTATTGATGGAAAGTTGTACTGGAAAGACCCTCTAGGTTTCTTGTTATGTTTCCTGACAGAATCTGAAACAAAAGGTGTCATTGATGAATTTCATGAAGTAGTAAGTGGGGGACATCACACATGGAGATCAACAACTTAAAATATTTTAAGGGTAGGATATTATTGGACAAAGTTATTTACTAATGTGAATGTTAGGGTCAGAGCTTGCAATTCATGCCAACTGTTCACTGGTAAGAAAAATCTCCCTTCTTTACCCTTAATGCTAGTAAAATCAAAAGCTCATTTTCAATGATGGGGCCTAGAATTCATCGGAGAAATCCATCCACATTCAAGTGATAAACATAGATGGATTCTAGCCACTAATGATTATTTTACAAAATGGGTTGAAGCCATTCCAACTCGGAATGCTACAAATTTGGTAGCAATAAACATTTTGGAAGAAAACATCCTAGAAATATTTGGTTTTCCTCGAAAGATAGTTACTGATAATGCTCATGATTTTAAATCTATGGAAATGATCAATTTCTGTTAGAAATACAATATTGTTTTAGGTCATTCTACAACTTATTATCCTCAAGGAAATGGCTTGGTTGAATCATCTAACAAGAGCTTGATGACTATAATAAAAAATGTTTTGACAGAAAATAAAAAAGTTTGGCATATCCACTTAAAGTATGCTTTATGGGAAAACTGAATCGACACCAAGAAATCTATAGGTATGTCTTTGTTCCAATTGGTTTATGGTACTGACATCATCCTTCCTATCAATCTTTCTCTTCTTGTGATGAAACTTTGGAAGGATGCAAACAAAGATCCAAATGGCGTTACAAGAAGAATGAATAAATCATCAAAGTTCAGTAGAATAGAGTGGAAGTGGATGACAAGCTTCAAAAGTACCAAGATAATATGAAACCCCTTTTCGATTAAAAAAATCCAAAGACGGGGAGTTTCTTCCTGGTGATTTAGTTTTAAAATGGGAGGCCAGAAAGGAACATGTAGGGAAAAATGACAAATAGATCATCTCTAGTTCAGACCATTGAAAATTGCAGTTGCTGAGGGAAAAAACTCATTCTCACTGGAAAATCTCGATGGAGAAATTCTTGATGCTCCTATCAACAGGCATTATTTAAAACATTTCATGCAATAGTCACATTTCATAAATTCTTCGATTTGGTTATTTTTTCCTATCCCCAAGATCTTATTCACTTCATATTTTCTTTATCCTTTCTTAGTCTTCATAGAAAGCGAGAAACTTACCTTGACTCTGAAAAGTTAAAAACATATTTTCAAAACAAGATTAGGCAAAAATCTTTATGTTCCTTTGATTTTAATTGAAAAAGTATGTCTAGGATAATCCTGATAATTTTAGCTCTTCTATCAGAATTTAAACTGACTAATTCTCTCAAGGTTGATCCCCGAAAACATTAATATTTCCATAAAAAAAATTCCTATAGGTGAAGGTGTATTGAGAATTGGAAGAAAGTTAGTTTCAGAGGACAGACCTCCTTTTCAAAATTTTAAAACATATATCCTCCCTTGTATGTGACATACAGATTGATTGGCTCCCCTTCAAAATGTTAAAATACAAGACAGATGGTGAAAGTAAATTCATAATTTGATTTCTCCCATCTTGTCCAAAATAGATGATGAAAGGAAATACATATATTGATTGCCCTCATCTCAGCAAAGTGCAAAAGTGCTAATTGAAGTGGTGAAAGGAAATTCAATGGGAGAAGTAGATAAATTCACTGGGGTACTGAACAGGATTTCTGGGAACGAAGAAATATCTATGATATATGTAAGGTTGTCATACATATCCATATAACATACTATGTCATCTAGTTCTCTTTCCGATGACATTTACATCCTGAACCAACTAGGGATTCCCTAAATAAATTGTTACATCTCCTTAACCTTGAAGAAAATGAAGTCAGTCGAAGAGTGATATTTCAATTAAAGTTAGGTTGATTATCTTACACAACTATAAAATCAGTTTTAAGAAAAGGAAATTTTGAAATAGCCTAACTTGAAATCAATCATTAAGTATGTTTTGAAGATTTTTGAGATTTGGTTAAGTTCGTTTTTCTATGTATGATTAATTCTTAAATAAAACTAGAAAATGTTTTTCAAAAAGAAATAATGACTCCATTTACCCAATAAAGGAACTTGGTATGTTGTTATTTCGCACCTCACTGGGAGCCACAATCCCCATATGGATCCTATGTTGGAACACAAATAATTTTAAAGTTTTGTGCTTTAATATTTTTCATCTCTTAGAAATAAAATTTTACCCAAAAAGGGAAAAACTTAGAGAGTTGCCTTTTACTTTTAAATAAAACCCATTGGTTGTTATTTAGCAATAAGGCGATTACAATATCCATCGTCGATGAGTTTATGTAATTTGATCTAACAATCCTAATAATCTATGAATTTTTGGAGTTGCATGGGTTTTAAAACAAAGCCTGCAACGGTTGCTTCATAGTTCTGCACTTCGGATGTTCCAGCAAACCCAAACAATGAAAACCATGAAACTCCAAAACCCAAAGATAATCGCTCGTGACTTTGCCTAAAAAAACTCATGAACATGAGTCATAATACACATGTCCTTTAAAAATATTTCATTGAGTTGACACATGGCACTCAATTTTCACATATACATCGAATGATTCACACGTTTTCAAGTGAAACGTGGCATCTCGTTTTCCTTGACACATCATCAGAATGATGTCACCCCTGCCACATCACTCTAAGAGATCACTCTTCAAGAGTTATTTTTTATTTCACAATCCCCAGATCATCAAATCGTCAAAGTAAAGTGATTACAAAAAGTGAAAAAAAAATCATGGAGTTAATAAAGCAGTTAGTGGCTTTAATGAGTCATGATTAAGAGTTAATTAATTAATTCATGGTTTTGGATTTCGAAAAGTTTCCCTTGTGCTATATTCAAATATTTTGAAATCCTAACTTTCAAAACACTTAAACTTAATACAACCTTTTAAGCATAATTAATTAATAGTTAAAGGTGACTACTGAGAAACTAATTACTTCACAGTTTCAGATTTCGGGAAATTTCTCTTGTGCTATATTCAAAGCTTCCGAAGTCCGAACTTACGTAACACTTAAAGTTTTTTTTTTGTAATTTAGGTTTTGTATTAAAACCTGATCAACAAAACAGATGCCTGAGAGTTATCTAACTACCTGGAATTAGTGCATAGTTGGGAAACCACTTCTGCCAAGTGTCCAAAGTCAAAAGAGGGGTAATGTTGCCCAGTTGGGAAACCACCATTTCCTGATGTCTAGTTTGTAAGATGAAATTTTGTCTTTGTGACCACTCAGGGCTAGGTGTCAAATGCAATAAGGAATACATTATACTATGCCACGTAGGGCCAAAGTAATGACTAAGAAAATATAAAACATGGGAAAGAATTAGTGACCTAGACCAAGACGCGGTCCGGCATAGACCTGTGCTACCTGTGATTTCCCTTTTTCTCAATCGGCCATGGCCCTTATCAGATCTTGAAGAAATGTCATCACGTTATCCACCCTGTTCCATCTATCATCTTCCCTTGACTACACTTCACGCATGGCCATTTTTATGTCCTCCAACTCCTGTTTGATGCTTTCAAGAGTGATCGAGAGCTAAACCCACTCTATGTCCCTGAAAATCGAGGGAGAAAGTTGGTGGGAGAGAGGGGAGGATGAAGAAGAGTCCAAGTGAGGGGATGAGGGAGAAACTATGGGGATAGGATGATTTGGGGAGGGTGGAAGAAAGGGATGGGTTGGGGGTGATGGGGGAGGTGGTGCATAGCCAATTGAATTACCCATCAGATCAAACCATTCAACTCTACAACTGAAGGGGTTTGAGAGGGGAGGGAGGCCAGTTTTAGGGTCCACTTTCAGATTTGACAAAGAAGGGATGACTAAATGGGTAAGGGGAGGGGGAAATGCTTCTCCTAGTGGTTGGGCATCCATGGGATCCATAGGAGGGGGAGAAGCCGAAGTGTAGTGGGGGGGAAGGGTTGGAGAAGGGTTTTGGGTCGTACGCGACTGAATTGAAGGAGGAGGTTCCCTACCCCGGGCCTGATACTAGGCTACAACATGCCTTAATATACCCCTGAGTCATGGCATGAAGGGAGGGTCTATGCACACCATAAGCCATCAAGAGGGAGGGTAAGCACCATTGAACTCCAAAATTTTCCAGTAAGAAATGCACCAGGTCTATGAATCAGAGTTGTGAATGAAATGAGCTCCCAGGAGGTCACTTCGAAATAAGGGAGAATGAGAGAACTCCTCATTCTGGCACAGAGGTGACCAATATGTCTCGTCATGCATCACCATGAAGATTTGCATGAGGGAGGTAAGGTGATGAAGCATGTAATTTGTCGGGTGTGCATGTGGGAGGTAAGGTGACGACAGAGAATTTGCCAGCCAAAAAATGCTAAGGTGACGGGATGTGAGACTGCCACCCATGGACATGTGGCCTGGCTGAGTCGTTCTTTGCTGAGAGGATGGACGTGACATTAGATTTCCAGCTATGGCCATGTGTCTTGGACGGGTGGCTCTATGTTGTGTTGCATCCTTCATGTTCGATTAGGCACCCTATTCAGGGGTCATTATTTAGTGTGAGCTAGTTTCCTGCAAGAGATGAAAGTAGGGTTCGTGGGATTCGTATCATGGGAGAAGGAGAGGACCTCATCCCCCAACTCAAACCTCATATTAGCTAGCCAATCAGCCACTTGATTGGTTGTTCTTCTAACATGTGACGAGAGGATTACCCGTCGATGCTGAAGGATTGATTTTATTCTGCAAAGACCATTCAATAGTCTCCAGCTTGGGGATATTTTCTCTAGGTCTGTACCATTAACCAGGTGCTTGAGAAGGTTTATCACAATTTGTGAGTCCCCTTCTACTATGAGAGGAAAAAAAACTAGCTCTACAGCCACTTCCAATCCGCAAAGGAGACTCCAAATTTCCGCAACATTGTTGGTATTTTGTCCCATGTTACCTACAAGAAGATCGATTATTTCACCTTTTTCATTCCTGATGATTGCCCCATAGCCTGTTGGACTCGGGTTCCCTTTGGAGGCACCGTCGAAGTTGAGTTTGAACCAGTCTTTGGGCAGAGCCTCCCAGTGGGTCGGGCTTGTGTGACTTCCTGCAGCTGCTATTGTTCATTCAAGCGTGGGAGTGAAGTGAATATTCCAATCCCGGAGGATGAGTATTTCATTCAGAGGGGGTGTGAGGTCCTGCTCTATCCACTATTGTAGCGAGAGGGTTTCATTGATATTTTTTTGGATTAAATTCCAAACCTCCTGCCAACTTCGGGTGGTCGATCTGAAGATTCTTCCATTTCTTTCTTTCCAGGTGTTCCAAAGGATGAATCCTGGGAGTAGTTGCCAAATTCTGTTGAGGATGGGTGACTGGTATGTCGAGCATCCCCATCCCTCTATGGTTTTCTTTAAGCCTATGTGATTTCTATTTGAAGTTCTCATGATATTGGCACTCTGATCCCAAATACAAGAGCTGTAAGGACAAAGATTAAGAAGCTGATTTTGTGTTTCTTCCTCCTGTCCACATAGATGACACCAAGAAGGACTAATGAATCCTCTTTTTTGGAGATTGTCCCAAGTGAGGATGCTATTGTGTGCCACTAACCAGAGGAAGGTGCTAATTTCCAGCCATGTTTTCATATCCCAAAATTTTCCCCAAACATCCTCTTGAGGTATGGTTTTGTGTCCCGCTTTTATGTGGTAAGTTTCTAAAATGTTGAAAGCGCATGTGGTTGAATGGCCCCATTTGAGTATATCCTTGCCATGATGGCTAGGATTTTTTCTCACAGCTAGTTGTTCTTGTAGGGGACAAAGATTAATCTGCAGTGGAATGTGCAGGTGCTCATGTGAAGTTTTCCAAGCGCGCCAAATAGCTCCTAGATTGAAAGGTCGCCAAAAGTCTATTACTTTGTGAAGGCCAGTAGAAATTGTATAGGGGGTGAGGTTTCTAAGAGTCTGATTAGTGTTTAGGGGTGGGAGTTTTTGCCAGGACTCACTCCAAAAGTTGGCTGAGGTGCCATTTTGTAGTTCCCAGAATGAGTGGTTAGTGATGAGTTTGTGATTTTTCCTGGCCGCATTCCAGATCAATGACCTTGGGTTTTGTCCAGTCCATCTAATGAGATCTGATTCTAGCCAAGTTGGAGTGTATTTGTTCCTCCATAAGTGTGCCCATAAGTCTTATGGTCGCTTCAGCCATATCCACCAGATTTTAGCACCCAGGACCTTGTTGAGTATGGTTGGGTCCCGTAGCTCTAGTCCTTCATTCCTTTTCGGGGTGCAGACCTTTTTCCAGCTAACCAGGGACATTTTCCGTCCCTCCTTAAGGAACTTCCACATAAATATTATTTGAAGCATTCTTAGAGTCTTTAGAATGAAATAAGGGGCTACTAGGGATGATAATATGTAAACAGGGAGATCTTCCAGGACCGACTTGAGAAGGATCAGGTGACCAGGAATATTGAGGGAACGAAAGGTCTAGAGAGAGAGCCTTTTTTTGAAGTTGGATAGTAGAGAGTCCCGGGAAGAGTTTCTGAGTGGGTTTTCAATGAGGGGGATTCCTAGGTAAACAGAGGGAAGGGTACTTCGAGTGAAACCTAAGAGGTGTGTGAGGTGACATTGGATTTCCACAGGAGTGTTAAAGAAGAACACCTAAGATTTTCGTAGATTCACCTCCATTCTCAATGCTTCACAAAATAGGTCTATAATGGCTTTGAAGCACGTAGCTTCTCTGGTTGTGGACAAGCCCATGAGAAGAATTTCATATATGAATTGACTATGGGATAAGGGAGTAGAAATGTCATGGGATGTGATTAATACAACTTTTTAAGAATAATTAATTAATACTTAAGAGTGATTACTCAAAAACTAATTACTTCACCATTTCGGATTTCGGGAAATTTCTCTTGTGCTATATTCAAAGCTTCTAAAGTCCAAACTTCCAAAACAATTAAAGTTAATAAACATTTTAAGCATAATTAATTAATACTTAAGAGTGATTACTCAGAAACTAATTACTTCGCACTTTCAGATTTTGGGAAATTTCTCTTGCTCTATATTCAAATCTTCTAAAGTCCTAACTTCCAAAACAATTGAAGTTAATACAATGTTTTAAACATGACTAATCAGTATTTAAAAGTGATTACTCAGAGATTAACTCTTCCATGAATTCAGACTTCGGAATATTTCCACCCTATCACATCCAAAACTCTCGAACGCGAACCGTTGAAGTATTAATGGAATTTATGATGGATTAAGGTTAATGATTTCAAATAAGGATTGTGAATCGCTAGGTAATGAATTCCATTAAGTTTAATAAATTATTCATCAGAAAAGATATACAAAGATCAATAGATTTTTTTTTAATACAGAACTTTGAATTTCAAAATCATTTCTACAATTTGCAATTAGCATTTTTTTTATTTAGTGTGGATCTTATAGATTTCTCTTGTCATAGGTAGACTAATTATGTTTCCTTGAATATTATGGCACCACAAAAAGTTCTAAATAAATTTGACATGTCAGGTGATGATTCAAATCCAAATGAAGATATTCTATCAGACACAACTCTGTGAGTTGCCGACTACATTAAAACTTGGACACATGTCTTCGATGTCTTAGAGCATGAAATCATCAAATGTCCAGATGACTCTATCGAAGAAGACAATGACTCTTATACAACTAAGGTCAGACATGTAGCACAGTCAGAGCTGCATAAGCTCATTGTGCAACCAATAATCATGCCCTATAACGATATCATAAGCTGGGCTTTGGAACATGTAGACATCCAAAACAGGAGCATCATCAACCACCAACAGGTCTCCATCGGTTCTTTCTAACCAAAAACGATACAAGTAATGTAAAAACTTTCTCCTACTCCTAAATAAACTTACAATTTTGCATTCCTTTTAGATTTTGAGAGAAAGGAGTGCACCCAATACACCAAAAATGATCATGATATAGTCAAAACCTGGTGGGGACATCTAGAGAAGTTCAAAGTCGATGCTCATGGTATGTATGCCACGATGCCTTTAGACATTCATATGTTGTATGTAGCCATGATTCTATGTCCCCTATTCAGGAAGAAGAACCCTACACATTTATCAGTTGAGTGGGTATCCATCTAGAATGAGGTAGTCGAGGGTTACACCTTTTATTGGGCCAAAATGTTGTCGGATAATTTGGCCAAGGAAATTGTTGATTATAAATCACCAAAATCAAAAGGGCATCCTGGCCCTTTTTACATGTTAGCATACGTTATGGATGACATTTGTTTCACAATCCCTTTTCCCCTGATGAATTGGAGTTGGACCCCAACCAATTCTGAGCCAATTCATTTTTATCACTCCAATTTATGGGTGGAGAAGGCCAAAGATTTCTTCTATGAAATCTGTCACAATGTCATAGTGCATGTTCATATAGCCATTTATGGTAACCCGTCACCCCAAATTTCATAAAGGATTATGGGGAGCCTAGGAAATATTGTATACTCATTCATTGACGAGATTTTCTCATATATCAAAGTATTCAGTCGTTCGGTTCCTCCTCATGCTCTCCCACATTTTTCACCCGACAGGTTGGTGTGCAGAGAAGTGGCATACTAGACAGTGGCAGGAGATATCAACAAAGAGTTAAAAGAAACACAGAAAAAGGTCTGGACAACTTTCCCCATTCATGTTGGCATGTTTCAATTGTTATATTTCGGTTACTCTAAAGTTGAGGCCGTAGCCCTAGATGATGTCAAATTAGTTGACATTGATTTCAAGAAGCATGATCCACATAAGATAGTGGAAAACCATCTGGATCAGTTTAACATGAAGCAATACATACATGATAATTCCCCTTATGATGAAATGTTCAGGGGAGTTAGATGTTATGAGGAAGTCTGAAGCAGATTCCAAACCCTGCCCCCGGACCAAAAATTTGGTTTCATTAGCTTTCAAAACCACATGCAGAATACTTTATCGAAGATATTACATTGAGGGTCGGATCTCACACCTCCTTCACAGGAATCCAGACCAACAATATCAGAGCCAAGTTCCTCCACTAAGAAAAAAGATGAGGAAGTCCCAAAATACCCATAAGTGTTATTCCATGAGATAAGAGAATCACTTTCAGGACTGAAGGATCCACAATTAATGGCTCGGTTCGAAGCCTTCATGAATCTGGGACAATTTGTACCTTAGTCAACACCAGCTAGTCCTACTGGAAACCTAAATACAAAAGGATAGGAACCTTCAACCAAAATTGGTTCTCCTATCAGATCATTAACCCCTTTGCAGACAACCTTTGAAAATCCTATTTCTGAACTTACTTTCTTAGTTTATCTCACTCCTATATTTAACGAAGAGATGCCTCCCTCAGATTTATTTTTTATAAACAAATGGAAATTGATCATAAAGAGGGAATCTCACCAAAAGGATGGATTTATCACTAAGAGGCAAAGACCGGTATATGATGGGAAATACCATGATGGTCCAGAGTTTGCAAAAGAAGTTGCATGTTTGTTGGGGGATTTTCCCATTTCCAATCAATGGTCAGTGGGAAATTTGACTGAACAACTGCATCATAACTGCATCTTGGTAGAACAATTGGAAAATCAGATATATACTGCAGACCATACTATCAGAAGCAGGATGAACCAGGACTTTGTGAAAATTAGGGCTAGTGATCAACAACAAATTAAACAACTACAAGAAAACCTTGAGTTACTCTACGAGAGTTCAAAGACAAGCAAAGGACTAATAAATCAGCATGACAAGTTGATAGAGCAGTTGCAGGTCAGATTAACTCTAATAGAGAGAACACAATGATAGACATTTCGGCCTTCAAAACTCAAACATCGTAAATCAATGAGAGGATGGAAGTTTTTGAGAAAGAACTCTATCAGAAAGTAGATGTTATTCAAAAAAGTTATCAGGTAGTGGACCTTTCTATAAAATATATTTATGTCAAGGAAAAAGAGGCCTACTCATCCTGGTCTAAGTTTCAAGAAGTTATATTGATGCAGAAAGCTAATGCCCCTGGTTTTCCTCTTATCTCTCATTCTGAACAAGTAAGAGGTGAGATGGCCCTAAAATCCTGGGAAACAAATATGGAAGAAGGAAAGAAACTTTCCAGATATGTGAAAGAGGCTTGTCTAGAGGCATTATCATCATTAAATAAAAATATTATTGAGTTGGAGGGGAATAATATCTCATAGGCCCTAGGGAAAATTGAGATAGAAATGAAACAACAAAGCTCCAGAAAGAACAAGGAATCTACTCAGGAAGCCATCCAAGAGATGAACCAGATCAATATTCTTAAAATCAATGAATGGTAGGTTAATCCAAGTTCACAGTACCAGGTCACTGTCCAAGAGGTGAACAAGATCCAGGAGAAGTTACCACAAATACAAAATAAAATTTTTTCCTTCAAATTAAATGAATGGATTGAGCCTATTAGCACATAACGTTGTCATGGGTCATATGTAGTTATTGTTAAGACCTAGGTACACACCTCTGTCGAGTATCTCTTTTTTTCATACCTTCCCATAATTTTTTCCTCTTCTGGTTGATAAAGTCAGGTCAGTCAAGTATGTTTTATGCACAAGGAAAAACTATAAGAAAAATGTAGCGTTCAGAGCAGTCTTTTTCAGGTTCGAAATACAAGAAGGAAGCGGGTTCAATTTTCAGTCATCAGATCAATAGTGCATATCAATCCCTCTAATAACGTGCATCTTCACATTGTGGGAATCATAAAACAAATTAAATTGTGTGCAAATTGTGAGCCTGCAATCGCTCAGGATCATTGATCCTCAAGCAAGGGACATGTGTAAGGAGATCTCATACTCTAGGAGGAAGCAAGAATAAAATAAGTGAGTAAAGGAATCCCAAGGACCCAAAGCTCGGACTTCATTTGGACCATCCATCAACGAGGACACACATCGCCAGATCTATCACTTCAAAGACTTAGCACTCCATAAGGTTTATGGAGCGAATCACTAGAGAAATGATTTCCCAAAGTCCCGAAGTGAATCTCGGCCATCCAAATCAAGAGGACACGTGGATACAGATCTCTCACTTTAGAGATACGACACTTTGGAGGATTGTAAGAGCTATGCCTTGAAAATGCCCAAATCCTTAACTCTTGAAGTGAATATCGGTCATCCAAATCAAGAGGCCATGCGACTCCAGATCTAATACTTCGGAAATATGACACTTCGGAGGATTGTGTGAGAAATAAGAAGAAACAATCCCAAATCCTGAACTACCAAAGTGAATTTCGACTGTCCAAAACAAGAGGACACATGGAGGCATATCCCTCACTTCAGAGATACAACACTCCAGAGGATTATAAGAGCTATGCATTGAAAAGGCTAGAATCCTGAACTCTTGAAGTGAATCTCAATCATCCAAATCAAGAGGCCATGGGGTGCTATATCTAAGACTTCAAAAATATGACACTTCAGAGAATTTCGTGAGAAAGAATAATAAAAAATCCCAAATCCCGAACTCCTGAAGCGAATCTCGTCCATCAAAAACAAGAGGACACATGGAGGCAGATCTCTCACTTCGGAGATATGACACTACGGAGGATTGTAAGAGCTATGCATTGAAAAGGCTCAAATCCAAAACTCCCAAAGTAATTTTGAACCATTGATATTTGCAGAAGGAAGCAGGGTCCATCCAAGAGCGGCGTGTGGCAGAAAAATAAGGGCTTTCCAAAATTGTAGATTGCAGCATATCGACGACCACTTTTTAATGTGGTGATGAAACATGCTTGAACATTAAAATTCTAGATCAGTCCCACAATTGAAACCATGGAATAGTGGAAGAGGTACCTGGAATTTGGTGGTGAATTACAAGGAGTTAAGTTGTGTGGATCCAAACCGCCCTTGGAAACCTCCACAATCGCGTTCTTATATAGGGCCCAATTTGAGAGTAGTGCATGGAAACAAACTAGGCGCTAGGCCTCGTCCTGATCTCGAGGAGAAATCAGTTAATGAAAGAAGTACTAGTGGTTGAATCATCGATTACCTCCTTAAATGGAAGCATGGGGGTCTAGCCGAGGAGACAGAGTATTGTCAGTCTGAAGTACCACAAAGGGTAGTTTTTCCTTCATGCCCATATTGACCAGAGTTTCCTTCTAATAGAAGGAATAAGACAGACAAGAGAAGACACATGGCACTGGAGAATAGGTGCCCAAGTAGCAACATATGCCTATGGTTTTGATTATAAATACATCGGAGGGATGATATGAAAGGAGAGGAGGGGGTTTTTAGGCCCAAGACTAGAGGACATTTTGAGAAACATTTATGACTTTGTATTTCAATTTGTAAGTCAGAGGGGCATGTAGCTGTAAATTGTATTTTTATTGAAGATTCATATGAGTTTTTTCATCAGATTTGTCTTCTATGTTCTCTGTTCTATTCCTCATCTTGTTTGAACGTATCACATATTTTAAGGATTAAAATTTTCCTTTGATTGATATATTCCTGATGCAGTAGAGTATCTGTTGTAAGCTTCCCTATTTATCATTGTTTACTATTCAGGCACATCTAAATTCTCTTTGCAGAGAGGATATTTTCTTAGCAAACATTCGTCTTTATGTTATTCTCCTATTCTTCTCTTCATCATTATACAAATATTTTTTCTGATAGGGAGCTTAAATGCCTTCGATGAGTAGACTATTTATGACTCCATAGCCCAATGGTACATCACTGATCTGCAGTGATATCGGTTTTCTTTTCCTTTTCTTAAAGTCTTTCTAATCCACCTACTCAAACCATTTTAATCCATTTACATTTTGATGGGTATTGTGCTTATCCTCTTGTAGTCTAAGGGTGATTCTTAGTGCTAACATGAACCTTCCAAGTTCATGGTAGCATTGATGGATATATGCACCCAATGCATTGAATAGGGAAAAGCAAGTGTAGTTGGGAGAAAATGAGAAAGCATGCACAACATCCACCTTCTCCACCCACTCTACCTTTCACTCTCCAACAATACCTTACCCCATCTATCCCTACCACCCGCATTCCTGCATCCACTAATCCCACCTCTTCACTAGACACTTATTCCCCCATAATTATTTCCATGAAAAGTTACTCTTCCCTGTAAAAGTTATCGATTCCTTGACGAGCCAATGTTGAGATATTAATCTAATATCTC
>JZKD02S0030931.1:343229-359330 GCA_000966675.3 Picea glauca
GAACAATCCCAAAGGAACAAATGGAAACGACATAAAATGGCCAAGACAGTGAGCCAAATTATTATGGTGACCCTAATGGACATGTGTATCTAGTTCAAATACTAAAGAAAATCGAATTCTTCTACCAACAGACGAAGAGACAAAGGAAAGCACCGACAAAACTCATCAATATTTGCATGTTGTTGTTTTATTTAGATATATTCTATTTTTAGTCAAATATTGTAAGAAGTCCAACGATTTTTGGTTGTGACAGACTTTGTATAAATACATAGATTTAAAATCGATTTGACTTTTCTTCTTGCCAAATGTAATAGAGAAACTCTTTTTTGAGTATTAATAAGTGTAGACAGAGATTCTAAGTTTCATTCAATTTGAGTTATGTGTTCCCTATGTGTTTCCATTTCTCTGAATTTCTTTCTGTAATTATTGAAGAGTGATTGATTGCAATTTAGTATTACATCTATTGTGATCATATTACACTAGGATTTCATTCAATAAACAATTTTTTCTCTATTATTTATGTGAGTAAAACAAGACCTGTGATCTGTGGGAATTACTGCATTTTATATCATGTTCAAGGGTGCATCTTCTACTTTTCTTCTATGGTAAACAATGTGAGTCTCATCTGTAATTGATACCCGACTTTGTTTAATAGTTTTGTAAATATTTCTACATCATTTGACATTATATTTCTGACTCAGATAATGAGATACAACCTGTGTACTGTCTTATTATTAATTTCATTTAAAGATTATTTCTTAGAAAACTGGAGGTAGAAAAAGCACTCATAAAACATTTCATTTAAAACCTTTGATGTTTGGCATTATTATTTTTGCCTTAGAATCAATCTCAGGAACAAAAATTCCTTCTCTCCCTTACAAGACTCCAATGTTTAATGTTACAAATGCAACAACTATGGTCATAAATCCACTGAATGTAGATTGCCAAAATATGATAAAATGATAAATATCCCCAATAATCAAAAAGTATGCAAGAAAAAGAAAACAGAGTGAAATGTAGCCTTATATGCAAGAGATCAAGGATGATAGTGGTATATAGACAATGAATGTTCCAAACACATGACTGGAGATCAAAGTAAATTTCTCAAGTTAAATGAGAAATGAAAAGGAAAAGTAAATTTTGGAGATAACATGTCGGCCAAGATACCGGGATAAGTGGATGTCAGTTTAGGAAATAATAAAAGCAAAGAAAAATATGTACTTCTGGTAGAAAATATCAAACCTAATCTCCTAAGTGTAAGTTAGACATGTTATTAGGCTCACATACTTACTTTTGATTCTCATAAATGTGAGATCAGAAAAAAGGACATTGAAAAGCTAGTGGTAGTTGCACCAAGAACATCTAGCAATGTGTACATCCTTAATATAGATGAAGAAGAAAAATGTTGTTTAATCCATGTAGATGAAAGTTGGCTATGGCATAGAAGATTGGGACATTTAATATTTGACAACTTGATCAAATCCAACGAGAAAAAGGAATTTAGGAACCTACCAAAAGTGATTAAGACTTCAGATTCTATTTGTAAACATTGTCAAATAGGAAAGAAAACACGAGTTAGGTTCAAAACAAAAGAGAATTCAAAAACAAAACCATTAGAGATTATTCACACATATCTATGTGGACCAACCAAAACCAAAAGTACTTATGGTGAACAATATTTTATGTTGATTGTGGATGATTACATAATATTGACCTGGGTATTCTTTCTAAAAGAAAAATCAGAAGCCTTTGAAAAAATTAAAATATACAAATCCCTTGTGGAAAATGAAACAGATCTAAAAAAAAAATGTCCGAGATCAGAAAATGGAGGAAAATTCACCTCTAAAGAGTTCATTAAATTCTGTGAAGATCATGGTATCAAAAGACAGTTTTCATCTCCCAATACTCCTCAACGGAATGGAGTGGTAGAAAGGAAAAAACAAAACAATTCAAGAACCTGCAAGAACCATGCTAAATGAATCCAAGCTTCCAGAAAAATTCTGGAGAGATGCAATCTACGCAACAATCTAGATACTTAATAGAGATCAGTTGATACCCAACCATGAAAAAACCACTTATGAACTATGGTTTGGAAAGACAACATCTGTAAAGCACTTTAGAACTTTTGGAAGTAAATGTTACATAAATAATGATGAAGATAACCTAGGAAAGTTTGATCCAATATATGATGAAGGAATATTCTTAGGATATTCATCTAATAAGAAATCATAAAAATGTTATAATCTTAGACTACTAAAGATAGTGGAAATTTCCAATGTAAAGATAAATGAACTAAAAGAGCATATGCCAAGGCATTGATAAAAAATATCAACAAGAAGATGATGATGTAAAATCCCAATAGGAAGGTGATGATGTAGAATATTAGAAAGAATATGATAATAATGAAACATACGAAAATGAACCACATACTTATGAAGAAGACAATAAAGAAACTCCCTCGCCAAGAGCTCCATCAAAAAGAGTTTAAAATAATCATCATAAAAGCCAGATTATTGGAGATAAAAGTGAAGGAGTGGAAACAAGAAGGAAACTCGCTTTTGACTCAGAATAAACAATGTTATGCCTAATAGAACTTAAGTTAGTTAAATAAGATATCAAAAGTAAAGATTGGATAAAATCAATGAATGAAGAACTAGACCAAATAGAGAAGAATCAGACTTGGGAACTAGTTCCAATACCCAATGTTATTGGACTAATCGGTAGGTGAAGACACTAACAGATCTCTCTAGATCCACCTGGATCTAGAAAAAAATAGGACATGACATGACTCTTTCCCTAAGTTATGAGCATTGAATTAGCTACTATGGAGGAACAAGTGACATAGCTTTGTATCGCTTCCTAGGGTCTCTGTTGCTCCCGCTTCACTCTGGTGCTCTCGTGAGGTCAAGACCAAGACAACACAAACCAACCAAAGTGAAGATAGAAAAATATATTGAATCGTCAACTTATGTGTATGATCAAGGAATTAAACAATAAAGTAAGAATGAATTTATGGGAAAAGGACATGTCGCTGTATCATATTAATCAAAAGTAGAAGATACAAACTGATCGCCTTGATGTCACAAGATTCCTTTCGGTGGCTCTTGGCTCCAACACACACACTTGCTCGATCCTTGTATGAAGAAGATCCAATTCCTCTTGATAGACTTGCTAGAGTATCCAAGCTTCTGTTCAAGCTAGGCTCTTCACACAATTCTTTCACCAATTCTCCAATTAATCTTGCTTAACCTTTTCCATGAGAATCCCATCAATATATAGGAGAGGATGAGATGGTTACTTGGATAAGAATGATCCCACAATATCAGGGAAACCAGTAAAAAGATAACCATTCGAATGCCAATCCATTCTCTAGAATATTCCCTTCTAGAAACACCGAGACTTCATCTTTTTCCAAGCTTGATAATAAGTTCGCACCCTAGCTATGTAGCACAGTACGAAAAGTTCACACCCTAGCTGAAGGCAACCTGAAAGAATGGGTAATTCTCGCACCCTAGGATATAACCAACCTGCGAACTCTCTTCAAAAATATGTTTTCTGGGAAGAGATGAATGTCACTTTTCTCAAGAGAAAGTTCTTATTAGGATCCTGAGTACACCATCATCAATACATCATCAATATGACCAAAATCATGGGTAACAGAATGCCCCCCAAAGTATGAGGCCAAAAATCACTGACAACCGAAATACTTTGTAAACTACGTGTGTATGTCAGAAACTAGGAGCGCACCTAATCAGAAACCTGCAAACAACCAAGCATCTGCAGAATATCATATTAATTCTGAGGTAGGCATTTCCATACTCAGATCATAGACGGATGACATTATAAGCATAGGTCATGGCCACCAATCATACACTGTGGATCCATGCCATCAAAATATAGCATAGCCACCAGGAATACACTATGGATCTATGCGAGAAAATTCAAATTGAGATGACATAGCCATGAGACATACAAAGTGGATCTATGTGTCGCAGATTATACATATTCCATCGCAACCTAGACAAAGAGATGATATCCAGGATCTTCAATCCCATTGCCCAAAAGTATGAATCTAACCATGTGATTACATGTGTTGAAGTCGAACATGGTAGAAACCACTTGATTATTGGTCATTGATGAAACTCTTAACAAGTGCGAGGGTAATCGCCATTAATGTCAATGACTCCTAAGGTACACTAGTACAATCCATCAAATGTGAATGAATGAGTTGAGGTCGAACATCCGACGGAATATTTCGATTAGAGGTCAATGATGTAAACCCACTGTCAAAAGTGAGGAAACCTACCATTGAGGCATGAAAGTTCCAAGGTACCAAAGAATTTCTAAGTCTTGTTTCCGAATAATGAGATGAAGTCGACGGAACAAAACTCATCACAGGAGGGCCTTGATGTATCCCCCATCAATGACACGAAATGAGTAATAGATTTTGAAGATGAAACAGAGTATGATGTAAGTTGGACTAGACACAAAGAAGGCCGACACGGAGGGAATGGACAACTACAGATGGCCGACTCAATAGAGGTTTCAAATGAACTTCTCTTGAACATATGGATGACATGACCAATGATTTGGCAGCATTGACTCATAGATGAGAAAGGGTATGACCTTGTAGAAAATCGAATGAGAGACAAATGGATTTCCCAAATTGGATTCAAATAATGAATAGGAGGGTGTCATGTTCAAGAGTGACACTTACTACCAATTAATATGAATACGAGAACACATCCCTTTCCCAAATTTTCCCCCACCATTTCTGGCGAGTACCTGTTTATTTTTACGCAAGCTTGAGGAGGATAACATATTCTTGTTGATGTAAGCTCATCCTTTGTATGAGTCCTTTAGAGTATGTTTAACGAACCCTAGGAAGGAGTGGTTTGGTCCCATTACGGGTCTGTCGATGTTTGTTTAACGAGTCCAAAGATAGAAAACTCGAAGGTTTTTCATGATTATGGAGTCTGGAAAAACACTTTAAAAGAGAACTCTCTCAGTTCCTTTTTCGTAAAATAGTTCGATGAGACCGAAAAAGAGATAAATTATCGCCCAACAGATGTTGTCTTCAAATACTTTAACGAGCGTGAAAATAGCAAGGTCACTCGACAATATTTTCATGTTTAGAGAGTCTGAAAAGAGCTTAAAGGAGACTCCAGGGGGGTTCCTTTTTCGTATATCCTTGTTGAGCTCGAAAAAGTGATAAAAGTGTGCTCGATCGTGTTCTCATGTATTTTCGAGCGTGAGAACGGACAAAGACTAAGCTCGAAGTTTTGTACAAAAACCATAAAAAACAATCGAGACATGCAATGAAGAAGAAAAATATACCCGCATCCCTGTGCATGAACATCAAAGTCATTACGCCTGCAAAATTCATACTCAAAAAGGCATTAGGCATTAGGTTTTAATAAATAAACAATTATATAATCCAATAACATGGTAAAAGTAAATATAAAGGGGTAAAAACTCTTTTTACCATAATCATTTTGACTTTACCAATATTTGAGCCCCAAAACGCCTCTTTTTCCCTTGAACTTCAGCGCTTGATTACGGGAGTTACGAGCATCCATTCGACAAACCGGCTGTGGCTGTGAGGTAAGCTCTTTGTCCTCTACCTTTTCATGGTTTAATTTTTCATTTTCATTGGCAAAAAACACAGTTTTGAGTTCGTTTTGGGGGCTAAACTCGCGCTCAGCCATTCTCACAGGCTAGCCACACGTGACCTGCGAGAATGGGTCATTCTCACAGGTGACCCCAAAGGGACCTGCGAGAACCTCGCACTATACCTAAAGGGAACCTATGATAACTGCAAAGTGTAATTTGTTTTTAAAGTTTTGCTCAATGAAAAGATACCAAGTGTTGAATAGAGTTATTAAATTTCTTCTTATGCTTTTTATGCAGGTATTTGGCCATCACCATGGTTCTGGAATGGCGTGAAAGGGAGCATGAAGAAGATGATTCCATTTCCGAAAATCATCCGGCCACCGTTGCCACTTTACAAGACTGTGGTCTTCTGAAGTTCTTTTGTATCCTGGGCATGAGGGCCCAAGTCAGGTTATTGGAGTACCTTGTGCATATGTGGGATCCAGATCAGAAAGTATTCCATGTAGGGGTCCACACATTGTCCTTGGATATTGAGGACATTTACTTCTTGACAAGATTGTCATGGTGTGGGTACCATATGAGCCTGAATGGTAGCAGAGGTGGTGGGCTGCTTATGAGTGAGTACTACCGCTTGCACTGTGTTCCAGAGGCAGAGAGGAGAAAAGGGAAAGTAGCTATTTGGGGAGTGCGGGATTTGACCCTCCACACTATTTTGTTCACCATTGCTCGTATGGCTTGGAGTGTCGCTCCTCACATGGCTCTCTAGAGCTACTTTCAGTATGCCATAGAGTGTACTGAGCCTCAGGTTTTTAACTAGGTAGATGCAGTGCTTCGTAGCATGAAAAGACAATTGACCAAATGCAGGCGAGGTAACCTGAAGAAATTTGGGTACGGGTCTTTGTTGGTGTCCTTCTTTCTTGAGAGGGTTCCCTTACTGAGGCTGCAATTTGAGTGGGATTTACCGGCTCCAACAGATCCAGAAATGTTGAGATGGTGTCAGCTCATGGACCGGCATGTAGCTGGACCAATAATCAAATATAATGATACCTTCTTTGACTAGTTACGACCACAGATGTTGATGGTCGATGATTATGCTTATGCCGGGTTGGATTTCTGAGGAGATCCGAACTTGGTCCTACCCGAGGGTGCTCAGTGGGGGGAACTTGGTAAGAAGTACACATTTTCCTTTTTAAATGTTTTTGTGAATTTTATCATATGCAAATGTTTTTATATGTTCGTCCAAGGTCTAAATACAAAATTATTTTTTGATGACACAGATGTGGGACCTTACTGACCTCCTGGTACTTCTCCTATTCAATGACAAGGAGAGGTGGCACCAGTGCCACGATGGGACGTCGAAGATTATGAAGCGGTGGAACAAAACCTAGAGGTTTTGACAACAGATATTCCGGACATGCCTCTTGGAGAGGTTCCACGACGTTATCAGTGTCATACAGTAGGAGTGTCATATTTTATTGGCCGACTACTTCATAGGGTTGCCCGAGCAGTCGTGTGTTACCGTGAACGTCATCCATGACGTCACTTTGTAGAAGCTATGAGCTTCAGATTTTGAAATTTTGGTCATCGGACAAAAATTTTATGTAGAAACTCTTTTGATCATTATATATACATACGGCTTCTACCGGTTTATCTTTTGTTGTGTGAAAATTTATGTGATTGATTTATAAATGACCCAAAATTATGTCTAATACATAGTTATCTAATGCATCAGTTAATGTATTTAGACATCTAGGAATATGTTGATATTCAATATAATCAAAATAATGTTCCAAGAGGCGAATTCGCAAATACGCCCGTAACAAAGTAGGACTTCGAATAGTATAGACATTACTTAACTGTAGTACTACGAGCTGTGAATCAAGTTGCACAACCAAATGATGGATTCTGAGTGAGATAGCATCAATCAACAATTCGATAACGACGCTATACTCTGCAATATTGTTGGTCACACGGCCAAGACACACACCTCGTAAGGAGACAAGTTCGTTTGTAGGGGCGTAAATTGCCCATGCAGCAGAAGCAAGGTTCTGAGTACTACGGCTAGCGCCATCAGCGAAGCCAATGTAGGGTAGCGAAGACTCCGACATCTGGAAATCAAACACAACATCACGTAAGGGCAGAGAGCAGATAATGACAAAAGCAAGCTACAGTAACACACAAGAAGTATGATACAATACAAATATAGGTACTCATGCACAGGTGATCTTATGCATAGTACTTCTTCAAGTACAACCCATTTCTGGGTTCACTCAAAGGGATACCATCGTAATCTACTAATTCATAAGCTCCTTTTTCCAACACTTGTCTAACGATATAAGGACCTTGCCACATGGCTTCGAATTTTCCAGCTCCAAGCATATCTGGATCTTGTTCATAATGGAGAATGAGATCTCCTTCGAAGAAAACGTGAGGCTTGACATGTTTGTCATATTGGGCCTTGACACATTTTTTCTGAGCTTCTATGACTAGGGTAGCATCGTGTTGAGTTTCGTCTAATCGCATAAGATACAATAAATGTTCTTCCTCAGTGGAAGTGTTTGGTAAGAGTTCAACAGCTAGTTTTAAAGAGGGTATCTCGCATTCAATCGGGAGAATGGCTTCCAATCCATAGACTAACCAAAAAGGTGTAATCCCAGTAGCGGACTTGACGGATGTCCGGTAAGCCCACAATGCCAAGAAAAACATTGTGTGCCAACTTGTTTTGTGAATACCTATCATTCGTCGGAGCATAGTTATGAGAACTTTGTTAATTTCTTTGACTTGGCCGTTGGCTTGTGGATAATAGGGCGTTGAGTTTTCATGGCGAAGACCCAACTTTTCAGTAAGTTCGGACATCATGAAGTTTTGAAAGTGGCTACGGTGATCAGTGATGATAGCCTGGGGAACACAAAAACGAGCTATGATGTGATTAAAAATGAATAATGTTGCAGTCTTTCCAGTGTTGTCAAATGTCGACATCGCCTCGGCCCATTTCGTAAAGTAATCTATGGCTACAATAATGTATCCATGCCCCCCGGCCGAGTAGGGGTGACATGTCATGAAATCGATGCCCAATTTCAAAAAGGGACCAACGGAGACCACAGGGTGAAGAGGAGCGGGATGTGACCATGTCTTATGATTATAGCTCTAGCAAGCATGGCATTTTTGAATGGCGATGATGCAGTCGTTAAATAAAGAAGGCCAAAAATACCCTACGCATAAGATATTCTGGACAGTAGCATACCCAGACATATGACCACCACATGCTCTAGAATGGAAGTCATTCAAAGCTTTCTCAGCTTCGTCAAATGTTAGGCAGCATCAAAAAACTGAGTAAATCCCCCGACGATAAAGAGTATCCCTGAGGATAATATATTGATGGGCTTGGTAGCGTATTCGACGTCGGTCAGTACTAGACAAAGTTGGCCAAAAAGTCTTGGTTTGGAGATATATGATGATATCACCATACCAAAGATCATCGGTGTTGATAAGGAAAATGGATTCATCTGGTAATGAATCAGCTACTACATTTTTCATTTCAAAATAGGGAAAGTCGCATATCAACTCAGCAAACACTAAGGACTTCTTGGACTTGGCGCGTTCGAATTCCAGGTCAAACTCCTGGAGTATCATGATCCATTTGGAGTATTTTCCCCCTAACAATTGACGTGTGAGAATGTGTTGCATAGGGTTTCAGTTAGAAATCACCGTAGTCTTGCGAGAGAGGATATAGTGCCGGAAGCGTTGGACAGCTTGGATGGCTGCCAAGGCTAGTTTTTCGACATGTAAATACTTGGTTTCGGTAGGTGTTAGACTTTGACTCAAGTAATAGATAAAATGTTCATTGTTAGCATCATCCTCTTGGATGAGAACCATACCAATGGTGTAATCTGAGGCTGCAAGGTAGAGGAAATAATCGTGACTGTAATCGGGGGGAAAACGAAGAGGAGCACGTGTGAGGGACAATTTCAAAGCTTAGAAATCTTGGTTTGCGATGGTATCCTAGATGAACTGAGACCCATTTTTTAGGAGCCGCGTAAATCCATGAGTTTTCTCGGTGTAATTTGGGATAAAAAGAAGAAAAAAGTTTTCTTTCCTCTACAAACTTTGTAACTGGCGAAGTGTAGAAGGAGGAGGGAGATTAAGGATCACCTCAACCTTTAAAGGATCTACCCTGATCCCTTGACGCGAAAAAATAAAACCTAGAATTCGACCAGATTCCACGTAGAAAACACACTTGTGAGGATTCAAACATATACGGTAAAACTGACAGCGAACGAAGATGGCTCGGAGGTGGGTTGGATGATAAAATTGGCACATTGAGTGAGCGGGTAAATCATCCAGATATGGTTTCACAATGTGCTTGATTTCATGGAAGGCATAAGACATAGCACGTTGAAAAGTTTTGCCAGCATTCTTGAGACCGAAAGGGAGTTTTCGATAGGCAAAAGTACCCCAAGGACAAATAAAAGTATTTTTATGTTGGTCCTCAGGAACAATGTTGATTTGATTATACCCGGAGAAACCATCCATCAAAGAGAAGATTTCACTTCCGACACAATCGTCGACAATATGATCGACGAAGGGGGTAGGAAAGTTGTCTTTGGGACAAGCTTTGTTGATATCCCTATAATCAACGCATACACAGATTGTGCCTTGTTTCTTATTGATCGGGACAAGATTGGAAACCCAGTCAGTGAGGGCCACCGGGTAAATAAATCCAGCTTTGAGAAGTTTCTCGACTTCGAGCTTGATAGCAGCCACTTTACTTGGGTGAACTAGATGAAGGCGTTGTCGGATGGGTTTAGCGTCAGGGTATGTCTTGATCTCATGTATTCCAATGTCGGGGTCGATACCCAACATTTCTTCGTAGCTCCAGGAAAATATGTCACGAAACTCTTTGAAAAGGGATGTGTAGGTGAATATTTCATCAGGGGAACATGAAGCTCCGATATGGACATTTTTTACGATTCCAGGTTTGATGGATATGTCGAGGGGAATAGTGGGCGAGATATTGCTTAAGTTCTCTTCGGAAAACACATCATGTGTGGACTCGAGAATGGTTGAGATGACGACAACGGTTGACGGGGTCAAGATCCATTGGTAGTTCTCAATGGTTTGTTGCTCTAGGAAGAGGATGGAACGATGATGTCCATCATCCCAAGGGGTGTCCTCCATGACAGACATGATCATCTTGTCTATAGGAAAAATGACACGGAAGGGATCTGGAGATAACTCACCAAGAGAGGGGGCAGAAGGGGTTGTCAATTGAATGACCTGATAGGCGGATTTGACCGGACTTAACGACATTTCATCGCCACAATGAAGATGATCTCTAGGATCAGGTACCATCCATGGGTCGTGAGACGTAGGAATTCCGTGAATCAAGGTAGAGATCATGTTGATTGAAGCAACGTATGAATGTGGAACATCAGGTGGTGGAATGGGGAAAGTACCCATTAACGAAGAGTCTTTGAGAAGGCCTACACCGATGTTCTCATAACCTGGTGGGGTTTTAGCGATGAATGGTACATTGCCAGTATGGGTATCAGAGTTAAAGAAGGCTAATTGGTCGATGGTGACTACCTTCCCTTGATGTGGAAAATGTACCACATGAAAAAGGGTCGACACAACTGCGCGCATGGAATCGATCCAGCTGCAGCCAAGCAGAAGATTGTAATCAAGAGGAGCGTCAAAGACTTCCACTTCGACTTGGACCATTTTTCCTTCTAATGTGATTGGCAACAAAGGAAGGACACCATAGGGATTAAAACCGGAGCCATTGAAGGCTTTGAGAGTGTTCTGGGATTCATTCAACGAGGGAGAGCCAATGTCTTTCCATCAAGTAAGAGACATGACGCACGTCAAGGAACCCTCGTCGATAACGGTTCGACAAATGTTTTTGTCAGAGACAATCACTTGAATTTGGAACGTGAGTTGAGGGGGTAACCTTGGAATGTGATCTTCCAAGTAAAAAATTATTAAGTTCATATCCATCGGGTCGATTCCACCAATAGATTTGAACAGTGCCTTCCGTTGTGTGGGACAACTTTGAAGGACTTCGAGGGATGACATCGTAGAAGGTGCTTGGGCCAGATCTTCAACAATGTTGTAGTTCTGGGCAACACGAGCATGAGGATTGAAAGCCAAATTTTGAACGACGCCCTTTGAAGGGGGTCAAAGAACTGTGTCGAGGCTTGGTTGTTCGAGATGAAGAGGACCATTGGTAGGTGGAGTCGCGGGAGAGGGTTGTACCAATGAAGGAGGTAGGTCATCAAACTTCTCTTTAGAGGGAGAATAATCTTTGGCTCGAGTGGTGAGTGAAATGTCATTCTTCTTTGAATCTCTAGTACACATCAATACATAGGATGTAGTAGAAGGTGAGGGTTGGTCATGAATGACCAATTGAGCCTATTGTTGAGACGGGAAGGGTTGTGAAAAAATGGTCGGAGGCGGTGGTTTTGGGGCTCCTTGAAGGAACTTAGTGACCTCATCACGTCGTGGACAATCCTTCATATAGTGATCATCACCACAGATAAGACAAGGGTATCGAGGTTTGCACTTATCCCTATCGTCAACAGGTGGAGTTTTGGTTCACTCTGCTTGAGAAGTATTTTTGTCCTCCTTATTCTTACCCCATCCCTTTTTGGATTTGTTTTTACCAGCTGGGCTAGATTGAAATGCATTTACCTCAGAAGTCTTGCCAGTGGGAGGGGCAGGAGATGGAGCATTTTGAACATTAGAAGAAGCAGGTTTGGGGGTGGTGCTTGAGGTGGAATGTGGTTGAGAAGGGAAAGTGCCAATCACACTGTCGGTTGCATGAGAAGCAGCTGGAGTAGTTGAAGTGGCGGAAGTGGAAGGTCGAGGTGCGTCAGGTAGTAAGTCGTAAAGGGTACCTATTTGTGAGTAAACGAGGTCAAGGTATTGAGCACAACTTATGGCCTGCTCCTCCGTGACTAATCCACCCATGGCGATGTCTTGACTGATGTCGTTCATAAATGATTTTGTGAAACACTCTACCAGCAATTGATCGTGGATTTCGAGTTTAATGAGACATCGTCTCTGTCGCCACTCATGAATGTGATCAGATATATGAGTGGCTTTGTTTTGTTTGAAAGAAATCAAAATCTTGGTCCCCATTTCATAATGGATCAGTAACTGGTAGTGGGTGAGGAAATCCATATCTAGGGTGTTGAAGTCAGCAAATAAACCTCGTGGTAATTCTATATACCACTTCGCAACAGAACCCGTGAGGGTCCATTGAAAAAGACGTAAACGAATAGAGTCATACATCAATCAGTTGGATGAGCACCAGAGGTGAAAAGTCATGACGTGATTGTTCGGGTCCTCTCCCACTTTGCCGTCGAATTTAGGGATGTTCGATGGTAGCTTGGTTGGTATAGCAGGCCATTGGGGAGAGTGACGAATTGGATCATTTAAAATTCTCGACAAGTCCGGGAGATCCAAAGTGGCCAAGAAGGGTAACTGTCGATTCACATGCGGGTACTAGTGGCTTTGAGGAGAAAGCCCCGTCGAAAAACTAGTAGGACCATAAGCAGTCTGCATATAATGTGAAGACCTAGGCAGATTCAGTGGTGGTTATAGAGGATAGTAGCTCATGGGATTGTATCCTTGAATAAGGATGTGAGTTTGAGCATTTGAGCCCCAAATGGGATTGGATGTACCTGGATATGGTTGGCCTATACTAGGGGGTATAATGGATGCAGCTAGAACCTGTTGCCCCCCAGTCGATTGAGGAGTATGTTGTATCAACTAATTCCAATACTGGGCCAAGGATGGAGGTATGTTTTGTCCATAGGGTGGGGTCGGTAGGGTTTGTCCTCCAAATGGGGGTTATGTTCCAATTGGGGGAAATGTTCCAATTGGGGGTTGTGTTCCAATTGGGATTTGTATTCCAGTCGGAATTTGCCCGCTTAGAGGGGGTTGAGTCAAACCTCCTTGGTGAAAGTTTCCACCAAAAGGAATCTAGAAAGTTGGTGTGAATGACAGAATAGTGCCACTAGGATTAATACTACCAGTAGAGGATGAGAAAGGTCCTCCAAAGGGGGGTGGGGGAAGTGTCAGAATGAAACCGATAAGAGAGTGCCCAGAAGAAGAGGGACCACCAGGAGTGTCGGATGGGGTTTGCAGAGGAGTTGAAATGGAAGCATTCAACGCACGGTATCTAGGCGGTAGTGTCGAGGTGACACTGGGTGTGAGAGGTGTGTCGATGGGGGCGTGACTAACCGCGGTAATCCCGGCTTGAATACTCGTAGTATCAGTGTAATGGGCCATTTCTATAGGGATGGTCAATATGTGGTCAAATCGCGAGGCATCTATACTAGGAAAATAATAAGCAGTAGTAAACGGTACTGTGTCTGGGTCAGAGGTTTCGAAGAGCACAGGTGAGACAGTGGTTTCAATGCCTGATCCTGCACCAAAAAGATCCAGTCTAAAAATGCCCGTAGACCAAAAAGGATATTAGCCTTCTATTCCTGGAAAAGGTCCCATCGGTGATCCAGAAAACACAACAACTAAGTCTCCAGAAGAATTCACTCGCATAAACTGTCTCTCAGAATCAGGGTGAAGTCGAAATTCCTCTCGAGTATTGGTAATTTGGAAATGTTCTAGAGAGTCAGTGCGTTCCACTTGTGGCATGGAAATGTCTTGGAATTCACTCTGTTGAGGAGAGCCCTCAGGTAAGGTTGTAGGTAGGGGTCGAGAACCTTCCAAATGCTCTGGAGATAAATCCTGCATTCTACATGAACGACGTGGAGGATCTATTGTGAACGAGTTACAAACTTACAAAGAAAATCTTATGGTCAACTTGGGTAAAAAAATAGCACGCTCTAGCAAACAAAATCTAGGAAACAATACCAAGAAAACAAGACCTTCTAATTCTGAAGTCACTAGTTGGTGATGAAATCCAATGTCGCAACAACAAGACGAGAAGGGTCTGGGCTAGGGTGGAAAAGTTACACTGACGACCTGCTTAACAGACTTACACCCTAGTGCAAGCTCCCACACATAATCGTAGGTATACCCTCTAAGGAGCCCGAGTGAGTTTGGCCAACGTCAATTCTAGGTACTATGAAGACTTTCCCCTTCACAATCACCTTGTGTAAGACTCTAGAAAGGTAGGCCACTAAGGTTACCACCGAAGACAATAAATCCTGGGGGGATAGTTGACAATCCGATCCACATGAAAGGGCAGGGTATCTAGCCCAAAATCAACTCAAGAGGCTTCCACTCATCATGTGGGTATACTTCCAAGTGAACCCCATAATACGTGAAATCTCTACACCGATATCAACAAAGTAGGGTGAGTAACTCTGTCAATATCAATGCGACCTCATGTTTGACCCTTGTGTGAGAAGGGCTTCCCAGAACAAAATGTTGTAAATGGAATTTGACACTCCTTAACACAAGATGTTATTGTGTGTTTTGTACTTTGGAGAGTGTATCTCTCTACCTATTCCAAAGTGATATCCTAGCTAAATGTTGGTGTAATAGAGCCCTATAAAAGAGGTACTAGTTAAATTTTACAATTACGCAATGTTATTAAGGGTTGTTGTTACGCAAAGGAAATGAAGATGAAACTGATGTTGTATGAGACTTTGACCCAACGATGCATAGATAGGAATGAAATGTATCAATTTTCGTTCAATGAATCCTATGTACGGGAGGGAAAGAGAAGTTTTACGAACCAATATTGAACTACGACACACAATCTCTTTTAAAATGCAATTGCAATGAATCACACAATAATAACAATTCTCTATTGTTTCTTTTTCAATAATTTCAACAATTGATTTTCAATATTTTCGAAGACGAAAATGATTTTGAAAGAAAAAATGTTTTTACTTTTCAAAAAAGGATCTACACCATGATGGTGAAAGTGAGGAAAACCAAATACAAATGAACAAGCAATAAACAAGAACCCAAACCAATCTTTCAATGGAAACAAAAATGACAAACAGACCAAACTAGTCTTTTCAATTGCGTGAGAAAAGTAATCTTCCAAGTAATGAGCAAATGAGAAAGAAAAATAATCTCAACTTTTGACCGATCGTCGGTTCTTAACCAACCAAGCACTCAGATTCCAAAATCAGAGAGTATATCTTTGCCAAGAAGAGTCAAGAGATGAAAGTTGAGAAAAAATGGACAGGAAAAGCCTTTGATTTCCTAAGACTAATCGTGCACAAAATCCGAAGACAAGAAAACATCAACCAATGGTCCAAGAAGCTCTTTTCAGGCACCTATACTGATCTGGGCAACTTGTTAAGCCCTAATATTGGATCATTACCCCTTAATTGGGGCATATTAGATTAGTAATGCTATTTTATTTATGTCGACTTTAGGCCATTAGTTGCAATTTAGATTAGTAATGTTATTTTAATTATGTCGGCTTTAAGCCATTATTTGTAATTATACCTCCTAGTCTCCTATATATACCAAGGAGACATTTTCATTTTGAATCATCTTGTA
>JZKD02S0030931.1:364004-380336 GCA_000966675.3 Picea glauca
GTAAAAGGAGGTTGCCCCCTTGAAGAGGCTTATTATCTGAAATTATCTCTTTTTCAAGGCATTGAGTACTTTTTCTGAGGTTTTTATATGCTATATTGATGTTTGGTTCTTAACACAACTGAACATGTAAAACTCTTAAATCCAAAATTTTGAAAAGAGGGTTCGTAGGCTAACAGTGTTACACAGTGCGAGAATGGGTCATTCTCGTAGGCTAGCTTTGAGCAGAGTGAGAGAGCCTCGCACTGGACCTAAAATAAAAGTGCTAACTCATAGTATTCTCGTAGGCCATAGTGGGGTTCAGTGCGAGAATGTCTGAAACTAAGCAAATTCTTGGAAAAAGACAAAAAAATCGAAGGGACTTCTGGACCCATAGGGTCTATCAGGGTATCTTGAAGACTCAGAGATTGATATGAATGGAGAAGGGTAAGGCAAGAGAAAATGGCCAAGGAAAAACACCAAAAACCATAAAGAAAATGGGTTCATCCCCAGTGGAGTCGCCAATTTTTTTATCAGACTAATCGGTAGGTGCGGACGCTAATAGATCTCCCTAGATCCACCTGGATCTAGAACAAAATAGGACAGGACATGACTCTTTCCCTAAGTTATGACCATTGAATTAGCTAGTATGGAGGAACAAGTGACATACCTTTGTATCGCTTCCTAAGGTCTATGTTGCTCCCGCTTCGCTCCGGTGCTCTCGTGAGGTCAAGACCAGGACAACACAAACCAACCAAAGTGAAGATAGCAAAATATATTCAATCCTCAACTTATGTGTATGATCAAGGAATTACACAATAAAGTAAGAATGACTTTATGGGAAAAGGACATGTCGCTGTATTATATTAATCGAAAGTAGAATATACAACCTGATCACCTTGATGTCATAAGCTTCCTTTCGGTGGCTCTTGGCTCCAACACACACACTTGCTCGATCCTTGTATGAAGAAGATCCAATTCCTCTTGATAGACTTGCTAGAGTCTCCAAGCTCCTGTTCAAGCTAGGCTCTTCACACAATTCTTTCACCAATTCTCCAATTAATATTGCTTAACCTTTTCCATGAGAATCCCATCAATATATAGGAGAGGATGAGATGGTTACCTGGATAATAATGATCCCACAATATTAGGGAAACCAATAAAAAGATAACCATTCGAATGCCAACCCATTCTCTAGAAGATTCCCTTCTAGAAACATCTAGACTTCATCTTTTTCCAAGCTTGAGAACAAGTTCGCACCTTAGCTATGTAGCACAGTGTGAGAAGTTTGCACCCTAGCTGAAGGCAGCCTGCAAGAATGGGTCATTCTTGCACCCTAGGATATAAGCAACCTGCGAACTCTCTTCAAAAATATTTTTCTGGGAAGAGATGAATGTCACTTTTCTCAGGAGAAATTTCTTATTAGGATCCTGAGTACACCATCATCAATACATCATCAATATGACCAAAATCATGGGTAACACCTGAGGACAAGAATGTGATAGGAACCAAGTCGATCATCAAGAAAACAAAAATGAAAATGGGGATATTATAAAGAACAAATCTAGATTAGTTTGCAAAGGATATTCCCAAGTATAAGGTATTGATTTTGAATAGGATTTCACTCGATTAGAAATACTTGAGGCGATCAGAATGTTCCTGGCATTTGCATGCTTTCAAAATTTCAAAATATATCAGATGGATGTGAAATCAACATTCCTTAATGGAACACTAGAAGAAGAAGTCTATGTTGAGAAACTAGAAGGATTCATGTTAACACAAAATCATGACTATGTGTGCAAGCTAAAAAAGGTTATGTATGGCCCTAAACAAGCCCCCAGAGCATGGTTCCCAAGGCTTGATCAATACCTGCAAAAACACAAATATAAGAGAGGGACTACTGATAGAAACTTATACATAAAAATTGAGGATAAAAACATGATTGTTGTGGTGGTATATGTAGATGACATAATATTTAGAAGTAATCTTACTACACTAAAAAGAAACTTTGCAACCAAAATGCAAGAATAATTTGAAATGTCTATGTTGGGAGAGCTGTTCTTTTTCTTAGGTTTACAAGTAAGTCAAACGAAAAATGGAATATTCGTTTCCCAAGCCAAATATGTAAAGGAAATGTTAAAGAAATTCCAAATGGAGGACAATAAACCTATGAGTACTCCCATGGTCACTAGATGTAAACTAAGCCTGGAAGATGATTCACCAAAAGTGGACCAAACGATGTACATATCAATTATTGGAAGTTTTCTCTATTCAACAACAACAAGACCTGATATCATATAGGTTGTAGGAATCCTGGGGAGATTTGAATATGCACCTAAAGAAACTCACTTAAAATCAGTAAAGATAATATTCATATATCTTAAAGGAACCTTAGAACTTGTATTATGGTATCCAAATGATAAAGACTTCAATCTAATTGCATACACTGATGCAGATTGGACCGGTAGTATAGATGATAGGAAAAGCACCAATGGAGGAGAATTTTTTTTAGGAAAATGTTTGGTAGCATGGATAAGTAATAAGAAAACATCCACATCACTATCTACTACAAAGGTATAATACATTGATGTTGCATCCTGCTGCACACAAGTTCTTTGGATGAAGGAAACATTAGAAGATTTATAAATAAGATATGATAATCCCATTACTATTAATTGTGATAACACTAGTTCCATAAGAATATCTAAAAATACAGTAATTCATTCTAAAACCAAACACATCCCAATTAAACACCATTTCCTAAGAGATCAGGTTACCCAAAAAATAGTTAAAATAGTGTATGTATACACTAAAGAACATATTGCAGACATTTTCACAAAACCTTTTCCCAGGAGTACTTTTCAAAATCTTTGACGGAAATTAGGAGTAATTCAAAAAACTCATTAAAAAATATCACAATGTATCAGAAGGTGCACATGGTCAGGGGGAGCGAAGAAAGATTCCCTCTGCCATTGCTGTCAAAGGGGAGGAAATTGATAAGAGAAGAAATTCAAAAAGAAAAAGGTTGCCATCAATGCCAAAGGGGGAGAATGTTGGAAACAATGGTATGATATTATCATTGATGTCAAATAGGGAGTAGAAGAAAATTAACCCAAAGCTCAGAAGGGAGAATGCATTGCAAAAGTTCTATTGGGATTGAATTCCCAACAGATCAACTAGAGAAAACCCTCATAAATGCGAGGAAAAACTATTATAGTTGGGAGATATGACAATTTACGATCACTAACCAAAGGCACAAATCAACAATATTCATTCAGTTGGAATCCAAGTAGAAATCCAAAGATGTTAGGAGGAATTATGTTCGT
The DNA here is from genome assembly GCA_000966675.3 of Picea glauca. Lineage (NCBI taxonomy): Eukaryota > Viridiplantae > Streptophyta > Pinopsida > Pinales > Pinaceae > Picea > Picea glauca. The sequence goes on from JZKD02S0030931.1 coordinate 367,307, forward strand.
TGATGAAGTTTTCAGGGCAGTCCAGGACCGTCAGATTGAGATGAAGCCAGAAGCTGGGAGAAATTAAATCCCAACCATAAGATTGAGATAAACAATCCTCAATTGTAGATCACAGTCAATTCCAGTGCTGACCACTCCGATGGAAAGAAGCCAAGAAAATATAAGTAAACTACATGATCTATCGATATAACAAAAGAATATATCGTGACCATTGAAGGATGAATTCAGCAAAAATCCACAACAACCATCAGATTTGGGAGTTGCAGAGGAAGATTACCGGATCAACATTTGATTTAGTGATGACCATCATATCTCAATGAATGCATATCGACGGTGGGGATCTATTGTGGGATTCAAAGTATGAGTTAACTTTTGCACAAATTTTGGTTCTGCAATCCACATAGATCATTGATCATCACTTACAAATAAATCAATGGTTGGAATCAATCCCACTATCAATGAGCAGTTTCCATTGCAGAACTCGACGATGGATTTAAAGGTCATGTTAGTTGGGACTCCACAATCATATCTAATCATATATCTCCACGTCGGTTTAAGTATGACCGTTATATCCTAGAGGAGGACATGTTACACATTAGGAGATCCACATTAGTAATACTACATCAGCAAGGACACGTGGCACAATCAAATGGTAAAAAGTGCCAAGGTTCAGTTGAAATTTTAGGTATACGTAAGTCACAAATCTAAGTGAAATTTGGCATCCACTCGACTAGTGATAAGTCAATAGTGACATCAAGAAGTTACGTCACTATGGGAGTATGTCCTTCGGGGGAAACGATCATCTACCACCAGAAAGTGCCTGAAGCGCTGAAGTGCGAAGTCGCAAACTAACATTGGTCATTGATCCAAGATCCTCCAGGATGAATCATGACCCTTAGATCAAGCATAATGGAAGGATAGTGTAAGGTGGACTAAAAAATCGACAACAAGCATTCATCATAGTATCATGACTTATTTGGTAGGTAAACACTCCAGAGGGATTGAACTACCTCATAGTTCTAGTAACCTAAATTCCCAGAGTGTTGATGCTCCGAAGTAATATATGATCATCTGTCGAGAAGGAAGATTCACTTTCGAGATCCTAAAAGCACATAATGAGAAGGCCATTAAGAACACGTCTTTTTGAGGTTTCCTAGTATGTCCACTCAACCATAGATTAGGACAAATCCATTTGATCTACTAGTAAATAGATAATACATACTTCGGTGAAATTTTCTCTAAAGGGGTTGGAAAGATGCAAAAGTCGAAGTCCCAAAGCTTTGAATTCCCGAAATAAATAAGAATCATCCACTAAACTGTAGATTAAGTCAAGGCCATTGATTTGTTTGAAACCTTTGGACAAGACATGATCGTTAATCTAACAAAAGAACGAATATCGACTATCTGATCTACTTCGACGAAATGCACTCTGAAAGGTTGAATGATTGGAGAGGCTGGAAGTCGCGAAGGAAAAAGTTTTGAAGTAACGATAGTCATCCATCGCATCGTGCTATTAAAACATGACCATTGATCTTGAAAAGTGATCAAGCACTCATTTGGTGTAGCGCTTGGTCACCACCTATGGTCGTATGATATAGAGGTCCCAAAGTGTTTTCTGTGTGAAATTGTACACAAAGTAAGAATTTTATCCCAATCAAGAAGGGGCATTGAACTATATAGGATCTAGACTCTGTCCTAATTTATCCAACACTTGCAATGGATTATGATGCTAATCAAAGCGCTTAGATATGTTCAAAAAAATATTGAAGAATTAAATAAAGAGGCATGGGATCAAGTTAAAAGAAATCGATCCATATCTGTGATCGATTTATGAAATGCACTCTCACTAAATTAAAAATCCTTCATGATAATGTTTAAATGATAATAAATATTATTGTTAATTTCAAATGAAGGGATGTGATGGTCCAAACTAAGGGACACAATTATTCATATCTCACACAAGTTGAAATATTATATAAATGAGAAAAAATGGTGAGAATAAAGTGTCTCTATAGTCCAGATCAAAAGATCAAAACAAAGTAGAGTCAAAGAAGAAGAATTGGTTATTCTTATGAAGTGAGGGTGGAAGGGAGGAGCATGGGAGGATTCATATCCTTTACTAAGTAAGTGTAATTTAAGGGATTTTGTGCTTCCTAGAGTCGGTTCCCTAAATACAAGGGAGTCGGTGCTTTCTAGCGTTGGTGACCTAAAGATAAGGGAGTTGGTGCTTCCTAGGGTTGGTGACCTAAAAACCAAGGGAATCGGTGGTTCCTAGGGTTGGTTCCCTAAAGAAGGAGATTTGTGTCTCCTAGAGTTGGTTCTCTAAAAAGGATTGGTGTCCTTCACTATTCTTCATATAATCCTTGTAATTCATATTAATTATATTTATATAATTTATTTTACAATCAAGTCCATTGCCGATCTATTGTGGTAAATAACAAAATCTAAAAGTAACTGCTAATTGTTGAAAAAGGGTAATACTGATTCACCCCCCCTCTTAGTATTTTAAAATAAATATCCCATAATAGACATGCAACATAGGAAACTATTTATAAATTCATTATTGCCACATTTTAAATATCCATTGAGGCAATAGAAGTTCCAAACTCAGGCTGAGGCTCTGCAAGAAGACTTATAAATGGAAGAGAATCAATATAAACATACATATCCATATATAGAAGAGTTGAGAGAGGATCTCAATAATATGACTGATGGGTGTTATATATGCACTAAAAACACACTAAAAACCCTCAATTAAATTGTCAACCCGGGGTAAGTAAACTTAGAGTTGTAGCAAAATATATGTCAAAGATAGAAGGGCTGGTAGGAGTATAGTCTAACTAATGAAAGTAGCTATCTAAGGCTAATCTACTCAAGCAAATCTATCTAATGAGAAAACACTACTAAGAAAATTGAAACTATGTAACCTAAGTACTTTTGGGCCAAGGATCGATGGATAGTTCTTTAAGAAATCAAGTAAAACCATATGTAAAGCAAACTTATTCAACAGTAAGCAATACGAAACTATTTAAGCATAACAATAAGCAAATAACCAAAGAAAACTATTTTAACTTGCCAACCTAAATTCAATGAGCAACTATCCTATGAAAGCAAGTAAATAAACAAGCAAGCAAAGGCACCAAACTAACCTACTAAAGAAAGTAAACATGTAAGCAAAGACAACTACCTAACCTATTAAAGAAATAGACAAATAAACAAAGACAACTAACTAACCTACTAAAGCAAATAGACAAGTAAGTAAAAACAACTAAATACTGCAAGCAATCAAATTAAAACTTCTCATTGAACAATTATCTAGCCTAAGAGGCAAGCGGACTAAATGCTCAATGAAAAACTATTTCTGATGCATGAAAGGAAATCTAAGAGGCAACTGGACTAAATGCTCAATGCAAAACTATTTCTAATGCATGAAAGGAAATCTATTTTATTGGAAGGAAGAAGAACTACCAAGTAATGCTTAATCTATAATAAGCAAACTACTATCTAATGTATGAAAGAAAAGTCTATCTATCCTACAACAACAATAAAAGTTTATTCTAATCTTTGAAAGCGAGAAACTATATCTATGAAAGAAGGAAAACTATCTCTTCTAATCTACGAAAGCAAGAAACTATCTTTAATCTACAAAAACATGAAAACTTTATTTTAACCTATGACAATTCAAATATAATGTTGGTGGTTGTGTGAATGTCTTTGGTGTCAGATGATATCTTGATGGGACTTGACAACAAAGGACAATTCCAGTGGTATAAGCTCAACACTAATCTCAATGGAAAAGTGAAAGGTATGGATTAAACAATCCAATGAGAGTTTAGCCATGACAAAACAATGTTAAATACCATGCATATTCATATATGAACCATCAACAACATAACGAGATCATCATTATACTTCTACACTATGTAAGAAAAACTAGATTCAACCATTAACTAAGAAATATAATTGCAATTTAATTCTAGAAAGGAAATTACATAAAATGGAAACTATACTATATCTATTCTAACAATTCAAACTGCAATAAAGAAATGATTAAAAACATAAATTAAGACATGACATTAAAAAGTAATCTAGCAACTACATTACCAACAACTAAGTTAGCAAAATCTATATAAAACTGAAATAAGCAATCTATCATTAAAAACTGAAACTACCTCTATCCATCCATCAAATCCTTGTCGAAGAGAGCCCAAATAAAAACTCTGTTCTAGTCTAATTAAAACTCTGTTTTAAACTTGACTATAACATCATAAAAGAAAGAAAAACCTAATATCTAATTACACATGGGGTTAGTCTAGGGATTTGCAAATCTGTTCCTAACTACAAGATTAATGCATGCTAACACAATTCATCATACTAACCTACAAAAGAGAGTCAAAACAATTAAATTATAACAGAAAACTAATTAACGTAATAAATATGCATGTACAGGAAATAAAGAGAACAACTAAACTATGAAATGCATAAACAACACAAAGACAGTTACCAGACTGTTGGTGGGCCCCCTAGCAAGTCTTGATCACTCTCTAAAAGCACACCATGAGCTTAGCAAAAGGAATTCACCATTAAAACACAGAAACACAGTTTTATACAATTTTGGCAATTGAAAAATGTAAAAACAAAGCCAAAATCGTTTTTGGCTCTGACACATGACTTCTTCTACTGCTTAACAATTATCTGACCACCACAGTGGTATTTATAATGTTTACATACCAAGTGGTCCACCACACGAGGTTCGAACCACTTCTAAAATTTGCAAATTTCATTAATGGTGCCTTAACTGCCGAAACAGAGAGAGCCAATAATCACCCACCATAACAACCCAAAATCGAGTTGTCAAGAGTTCAATAGTTGGAGGGGATAAGGATGAAAAAAACCCATGTTCCCAATTCGCCCATCACTGGCCACCAATACCATAACCGCCAAGTTGCCCTCTGTTTTTGTGTAGGAAGAGGTGTTGGACGGAGTGTTGGATCGGGTACCGGAACGAGTGTTGGAAGGAGTGCCAGATCAAGTTCCATAAGTAGAAACATGGTTTATTTTCTTCTTGTAACATCAAAAAACACAAATCAAATCATTGGAAGCATGAAAACATGATAAATTATGCTCGATACAATCATTAAACATGAATCATATGTACCTTATGTCGATCATACCGTTTTATCATAAAATTCTTCAAAAAGCTCCTTCAAAAGATGAAAAAAACATATGTACATGTGGAAAAAGTGCATAATAACCGTCATAAAAGTGATCATATCTCGGGCCCAACATTACCCCCACACCTAAGATTTTGCAGGTCCCACTGCAAATAAAAATAAATTGCCCGTTATGACTAAACTTGTGAAGGAGGGGGTGGATTAGCTTTAGAAGCTTCTCCCTCTTGCCCGAGGGATTTTGACTTAGGATTTTCATGGTGTTTTAATTGCATCCAGAGACTATTATTGATGGCAATAATATCATCAACCTAATGCTGTAGAAATTTCATATTGGCTTGTAGGACAACATTATCATGGCGTAAATGACAACTCAGTATTTCATGCTCTCTAAGTTTGAACTAGAGGCTTTGGAGTTCTTGGAGGCTGTTGATGACATGTTAAGAAGCCTTGAGATGTATATTATACCCTTGATCCTTTAAACCATGCAAAACAACAATTTTACCTCTGCAAAATTAGTTCCAAAAGTGACTTCCCATAAGCGCAACAATTCTGGCTTGGCGAACTTGTGAAAAATAGGTATCAACATGAAACATGTAACTACAAGACAGTAAAACATGTGTAAAAACTGAGAGAGGTTTTTGTTTTTTAATATGTCCTTGACAAAAACCTCTCTTGGTTTTCAAAAATTCACTTTCAGTTGTTAGGAAAACATGCCAAGAAAATATGACTAAAATAGGAAAAACAGAGTGTTTTATTTCCTGAAAAACTAGGCATCTAAGAGAATTTAGTATATCCAAAACCATAACGTATATTTAGAAACTGAGAGAATTTATTGTTTTTTAATATTTCCTTGATAAAAAAACTCTCTTTTTTTTCAAAAATTTACTTCCCGTTGTTAGGAAAACACGAAAATAAAATATGACTAAAACAGGAAAAACAAAGTGTTTTATTTTATGAAAGCATAGGCCTCTAAGATGATAGAATATATCCCAAACCATAAATTATATTCAAACAATGAGAGAGGTTATTGTATTTTGGTATTTTATGAACAAAAAACACCTCCAAGTTTCAAAAATTACTTTCCCATTTGTTCATAATCCCAGCTTGAAGTTGGTTACTCAAAACTTGTAGAAGTGGAGCGTTCTCTTAGCAAAAGCACAATGTGGTCTTTGATAGGGATTTTGGAGGCCTTCCTAGAGGATTTTTGGGCTAAAAGTGGTATGGGTGGAAATTTTATGATGTCTTCTACACAATGGAACCATCAAACACTTCAAATGCCTTCTCCAAACCTCTGAAAAACTGACTTCGAGTCAAGTTGTCCAAATGTGCAGAAACCCTCCTATAGCAACTGTATTTGGGAAATTTATCTCAAATGATAACACATGTGCATAAAATGAAGGAGGTTTTTGTTTCTTGGTCTATGATTGACAAAAACCTCTTTCACGTTTTTCAAATTAATCTTTCTTAATTCAGAAACCAATTTTTAAGTAGAACTTCCGCCAAGACAATCATTTGAAAATTGATGACAAGGAATGATGACATGACCATGATGAAAATTTATGAACTTGGATGAGTGGAGGGAGTGGTATTGAGACCTAGACATGAAAATTACCATTTTACAACCAAGAGATTACAAATTTTATTTGATAATTGTATTTTGAAAATATAACAATTTGACCTAATAACCCTACATGAAAGAGTAAATTTAATCACTGGTGATTGACAGAACTAACAAATACTAACAAAAGTCTTGGTTTGTACTGGTATTCATGGTGAACAAGAGAATTGTTATTTCCTTGTTATTTCTTGTCATCAATATGTAACAATTCAAACAACTTATCCTCTTTTCATAAGCTTGGAATATAGATGACAATAAGTATTTAGTAGTTGTAATCGCTTTGTATTTGTCATCAAGAGTAGTTAAGTATAAGAAGTCTTCTATAGCATAAACATAAAAATACATAGGAGCTTATAACACACACAATGATGTCAGCAATATATAATTTAGTATATCAATACAAACAATTGCTGATATAATATCCCAAGACTTTGTAAAAAGACAGTATGACAGAGTTTTGACAGAAATCCTACTTCCTCTTCTCATCGGTTCGCTATACAAATGGAGAATTCCTAGAATTTTTAGCTTAGGAAACTCCCCCCAGAACGAATATATGGCACATCCTTGTGCCATGAATTAGCAATAGGCTTCTTGGTCTTTACTATTTTTAGAGGGGGGTTAGCAATAGGCTTCTTGGACTTTTGGTCCAGTAAAGGAATATCTTAAGCATGAGGGTTTGGGTGGAGTAACAGTCCCTAGATCAAGAGTCTTCTTGCTAGTCTTGATTTTAAGATGAGGGTTTGCAAATTGGTAAATGAACTCATCCCACGTTTTCCCCAATTCGGCTAAGACAAGTATTTTGATAAGGCCATGGTGAAATAGGCTATTATGGGGATTGGTTGCATCCTTCCTCACTTGGGAAGACAACTTCTCAAGACTTTTTAAGAAGTAAAAGGGAAAGTTACAATGGCTTATGGAATTGAAAGTGAGCTAATAATCGAAATTGACAGGAGTTAAAGATATAATATCTACCTTCACATGTAATCAATCTAGTGATGACTATGAGAGGGTTGATTAGCTCCTCTTTCATCCACTCCTTGGAGTATCCCTTAGCTCCAGAGATGTTCTGAAATGAAGTTTTGAAAACCCTGTTATAGCTTGCTCTTGGCAACTGGTGGTGTTTAAATTAGTGGTCTCCAACTCTTGGGATCTTTGTGGATGAGGCAATTGATTCCTCAAAGGCCATGAACATAGTGAATAGGAGTTGAGGTAGGTTAAGAGTGTTCCATTGTTGTTGATTTTGAAAGCATGCTCACTCAATCCACTTGCATAGAACATGTAATGTCAAACCTACAATGAACAACCTATAACAAAAATGTAATTTCAAACCTACAATGAACAACCTGTAACAAAAATAAACCAACAGAGTGGTGTGTTAGGACATATACAACAATTTACAGCACACAAGAGTTTAGCACTTCAAGATAAAATGATCACTGATGTAATAACCTGTATCATGAAAATAATACAAAAATTATTGCAAAGATTTATTTCTCTAGGAAATGATAATTTGTCATCTCATGAACCCCTCGCCCACACCTAAGTATTGTGACACCTCACAATCAAAAATATAGGAAACCAGTCAGTTCTCCCAATAGCCGAAGATTTACAGCTTGTTAAGTGTAGATATAAATTTCACAGATTGGTCTGACAAGACGGTTAAAATATGGCCCCACCTATAGGATAAGAGATCCTATATATAGGTAAGAAGAGGTAGGAAAGATAGTTTCAATATAGTCTTAGAGTTAGTTCCCAATGGAAAGTTTATGGAGTTCATTAAACTTAGCTTAATCATACATACTTCATGTCAGCATTGGCTTGCAAGTAATGTCGTACATCATGACAAGTTTAAATTTATTATTTATTTTTTATCAGATTACCATCCTCTCTAGGTAGAATTCCCTGCTGCCAGCAAGACTGTTCAGTACTCTGATGTGTTTACCTAGTCATACCACAGGCCGGTACTCACTGCCGGTAGACCTGTTCAGTATCTCAACAGGTTATCCTTTTACACCCTCAGAGATTGGCCCTCCATCTTTTAATATTTTAATATAATATTGCTTTATGCAAGAAGATGGGGGGACAGATCTGAAAACAACTTTTTCTTTCCTTTTATTGGGATGGTAGTTATGTTAGAGGATGACTTTCCATTATATATATTCCTTAGTGATTGTCCTGATGTAAGGGTTATTTAAGAGGACGTGGCCTATCTAAATATATGATATAATCAAGCTATTTAGTGTGTAGTGGATGGTACCATTGATAAAGAACAGAAAGGCATCTCTAGGCTTAACTCACTTTCTTATTTTGTAAGTTATTGTGATGTTTCCATGACTAAACGCTAATCAAACCTCCTTGTTACTCTTTAATAAAGATACTTTACTCACTTACTTAGGTTTCTTGGAAAAATTGTACGAGCGACCTCTAAGCTTGATGGTTACGGTGTCACTTCCTTATATAGTGGTGAACATTCAAGAGCAACTGCTATTTAAGATGCCTTGAGAAAAAGAAGATGAAAGTCTTTGCAAAAATATGGCTAATTACAACAAGTCATTATTCATTTGATTCTTAGAAGACAATAAGGTTCAAGTATAACAATGTTTCAAAGATGAATCCTTCTTTTATATTTCCTTGAAACTGTCTACTCCTGGTGAAATAAATACCTACAAAAGTCTCTAGAAAAAAAAAACACACTCTAAAATATCAAAGACTGATGAGATCAAGTCACTGGAACATGTATCTCATAGTTATTTTATTAAAAGAAAATGTAAAATGAGGTTGCATTCGACTCTAAGGTAAACTAACAACATGCAACTTTTATTTACTATCCTACCCTACCTAAAAAGAAAGGGAAAATATTTATTCAAGTGTAAGAACTCTTCCAATGTAACCATATGTGGAGAAAGATAAGAAACATACTCATATCCATGTATAAAACATTTACCGTAGTGATTACCTAGATATGAAGAACCAACCAACCTACTTGTTTGGGCATCAAAAGGTGTTGAAGAAGAGAATAGTATTGTGGCCTGATGACCTCTTGAAACCAAATTTCAATGTAATCTTGATGTTCATCAACAGTAATTTCTATGCTCTCCTTCATCATGTTGTGCAAATCCTTTTCTTCTTGATGTTTGATTTCTGAAGTACATAAAGGATGTCTTGAGATGGATGTTGAGAACTCCTCAATTTAGGTCTTAATGATTTCTCTCCACTGGATGTAGTCCATAATTTTTTAGCTTCCTTCGCATTTTGGCAAGGAAAGTCATTTTTTAGCTCATAGGACCTTGATTCTTCTAATATTCTCGGAGAGGTAGACAAGTTCTTGGCTATTGTCAAGATGTGTTCTTCCTAAAAAGAAGAAAGCCCGACTATTGCTAGTATTTGAGAATGTTCCCTCAGGCTAATGGTTTCTTCTAAATTCATCTTGCCATTTGATAAAACTTGGTTAACAAAAAGATGATGTCCACAAAGTTAGTATTTCCTGATGGTAGTAAGAAAACAAAGGTTGCATTGTTTGGTTCTACAGAAGGCTCGAGTGGTCTTGCCTCCTGTCCCAATACTACTGATGATTCAATTTTTGTTTTATACTGCTCCCTGTGTTAGTCTCTTCATAGACTACTTTAGCTCTTTGGGTTGAGCTAGCTCATGTTTTTCAATATCGGTCTACGGAGCTTATGAGAGGAATGTTCCTTCCCCCAAAGAGATTGGAAGGAACCTTGGTTGAAAGTTATGATTTTGATTTAATGTATTTACCATGTGGGTCTCTAGGCCTATTCATGGAAGAAAGAAAAAGCTACCATTTGGTTTCTAGGTCTATTCATGAAAGAAAACAAAAACAAAAAGGAAAAACTACAATTGGGTTTGGGGGAACCTTCTATAAAAGATTGGCAGGTTCTTACCTCTCGTCTTAAAGCTCCCCTGCCACCAAGCTAATGCTAAGGTCTAAGGATGATCTATTTCCTAACTACTTCTTACCTTAAGACAATTCCCCGACAACGACACCAAAAATGATGGGTGTTATATATGCACTAAAAACACACTAAAAACCTTCAATTAAATTGTCAACCCGGGGTAAGTAAACTTAGAGTTGTAGAAAAATATATGTCAAAGGTAGAAGGGCTGGTAGGAGTATAGTCTAATGATCCGTCAGGATTTTTCGAATGACTTATGGTTGAGTTTTTTTTTTTTTTTTAACTTTGCATGCATTAATTAACCATTGGGAAACTTAACGAAATAACGAGAAAGAAAAGGAATTATACAGCCATTAACATATTTGCAAATCTGAAATGCAATGAAAATCAGAAAACCATAATACACAGGTTGATAACGGAGTTCGGCACAACTTTGCCTACGTCTCCGGGCCTTTTCTCTGTGGGGGAGGCTTCTTTATTTCTGTTCGAAAGCTCAATTATACATCATTACAATGCCAAATGGCTTCAAGACTGATCTGGTCATGTTCACCCAGATCTCTGGAACCATGCACAAAAAATGGCACGCGAAACAGACTTCCGGAGCTCTCAGAAATGGCCCGACATCATCTCCTCCTCAACGGCTTCCCTGCCTCAAACTGGCTATGACTTGGCTTCTCCTCAGCACCTCTGCTCTGAATTCTCTCCAAAAGCTGTCCCAATGGCCTCAAAATGGCCTTGGTTAAATAGTTGGGAAGGTAGTTTCCCATCTCCAACTTCCTCCAAGAAGTTAGGCTCAAAAACCACCCAATAACTCCCACTTACATTAAAAATGGCTTAATTACATTAAAATTAACCAAAAGTGGTTAAAAACCCACTTTTAAAACTATAATATAGTTGTAAACAGGCCTTAGCCCCCTTCACTGAGTGCGCGCACCTAAATTAAGGTCATATGGGCATCATAGGGCCAAGCGCTAGCCAAAAGGGCTTAGCGCTGGCCCTTGTCCTGCTAGCTCCTGGTCCCGTGGCTTGTGGCATATACCCGTGGGCTCAAACCATAACTCTTTAACCGTGCGCATACTATGGTTCTTTAATAAAACCACGATCAACACAAATCCACGTGCACACAAACTGTTGATCATATGTAAACATAATGGGACCGCGGGTCGGGGCTAAGCCCTGGCCCGACCCCCCCGCCAATCAATACAACATACAAATTCAAATAATTAAACCCCCGCATTGTAAACAAGAACTATCCAGTGGCCCGTTGTTCGGAGGCTCGTTGCAAAGGCGTTGCTTCAGTGGAGGGTCCCCGGTTCGAATCCAGTGGATTACAAAATTTTTGAACAATCAACCAAAACCAATAAACCAATACCTGGGTGCCACGTGGCAGCCCGTGATTGGGCCATGTGGAACCCAATCATTTGCCAACAAAACTGCCATGTGTTGACATCTGATTCGATGATGTCAACCAACCAGATCATGCCACTTGTCAACCGCTAATTGGCCCACATCACTACCATGCATCGTTGTCGTATACTCTATCACCTACCACATCATCCACCATACATCTGCCCAGTCAACCTGCCACGTTAGCTGCTGACGTCACCCATGCCACATGTCACCCTTCCAGTGGTGACACGTGTCAGCACCTGGAGCCACCACGTGTCCTGTACAGACCTACCACATGTCCTGTATGGACCTTTCATGTGTCCTGTACGGACCGTACAGACAGGTACAGTCAGCATCCAAAAAGTTTGCCTGTTTGGCTTGGTGAACAAAATGCGATATCTTCTCCATACAGACTCTATTTTACAAAGTAAATATACCACCAGAATCAGGAAAACGAGAAGGACGCAATGGTGTTGGTTTCGTCAAATTCCGAGCACTTTAATTTTTTAGCATTTTTCAAGCCCTGACAGGCTTCTGAATCCGATTTCGGATCACACCTCCCCACAATAAGACCTTTTGGTCCCCAAAAGGTTACTGATCAGTCAACAAGCTCGGGATAGGCCACCTGGCTTGCTCTCTATCTCTGAACTCTGTCCTGTGCACCTGTCTCATCAAGATCAACTGTAACATAATCATGACAACTGATAGTATATTGTTAGCCATTGAAACGTTGTTACATCTTACTGAAGCTACTATCATTCATGTAGAAAACATTGCTAATGACAGCATCAGAAAGACGACTGCAAATGAACTGATATAATTTAGATATCTGCACAACATGAGCTTATCTTGAAGCAACCTATGATTGATTTTCCATTCAACAACCATATCTTGTTCTTGCTTAAGATCAATTACTTCATTTGAAACAACTACAT
>JZKD02S0030954.1:7083-26483 GCA_000966675.3 Picea glauca
ATGAACAAGAGCGTCAACACATCCCGGAGATGGAGAAAGCATGGTGGCCAGTGCACCCCAACGATCAGGCAAATAACATGATTGGTTTTACCGAATGTGATAAACCACAATGATGTTCTATTGACATATTTGGAAATGCATTTTGTACACACATGGATTCCATGAATGCATACAATCTCCTTTAGAGACCAGATGCTCTTTTTCGTGCTAATAGAACTGAAAAAATGGCATTTGTAGAGCCATTGTGTGAGCCTGACAAAGAGATTATGACTCAAGTCAAGTCAATGTCTGTTGATGGGATCCCAACATTTTGGGACGAGGACTAAGTACTACGAGATGCTACATTGGGTGCACTTTTTCATCTTATAACAAATCTCAGTTTGTGCCCAGGCCTCAGAAACAAATGGCTGCAATCATATGAGTTGAAAGGTTTCCACCAACGCTTTGGGATGCACTGAAATCTTGGGAGTGTTACACATGAGAAGGATGATCACACACTTACAAATTAAACATAGTATATAAATATAGACCAGAACTATATTGTTTGGTTGAATTAGTTTGGTGGCAGACCAGAACTATATTGTTTGGATTTGATGGCAATAATGCTTTGCTTGTTATTATGATTGAAGAGGTATCAAATAGGTCACACAAGTGGTGGCCATAGAGGGTGACAATGGGATCGACTATTCTAACTATTGTTATTGTGTTGAGCCTTACACTCTTTACATTCCAGGCAACTAAGAAATGACATGATTCCAATTTACCCACATTCATCATTTTAGCTAGAATGGTGGTTCTCCTTGTCTTTATTCTCATTTAGAGTGGAGATCCTTAAAAGACACAGGGAACAAAAGCATGGTTGGTGTGGCAATGACCATTTTGGACCAGTGTTATTTTAGAAAGAGGGAGCCAGTTGGCTCATGCAGAGAGGAAGAAATGGAGGGCAAGACCTTCCAACATGATGTCAAGGAGAGACATTGCTAGAAATGATGCTCAGATTCCAGGAGAATTATACCTTCATGACGGGATCATACCAGATTGCAAAGACAATTCTAGTGATTATGGATACAACCATTCACATAAAAAAAGTCCTCATAAGACTCTGAGGAACATGATTCCTGAGGAGGCCTTCACCAGAGTGGAGCCTAAGGTTGGAAACTTCAGGATATTTGGGTGTCCAGTATACATTCATGTACCCAAGGAGAAAAGGATCAAGCTAGACCCTTCAAGAAGAAAGGGTACATCTATGGGGTACAATGAGTCTTCGAAGGCATACCAGATCTACATCCCTGGTCAGAGACAGATTGAGGTGAGCAGAGATGTTACCTTTGAGAGGAGGTATCCTTTAAGATATCTAGAGGGTCTCACATGGATATTGATCAAATTGATGAAATTGATCCCATTAATCCTGTAGTTCTAGTTAATGTTTCCAGAGATACTGCAGTAGGTCAGAAGATACTTGCATGGACTCATCTGACTCTGCAGGAGGAAGAAGCACATGCATATCCTCATTGTACCTTCCAAGAGAAAAATATACTTTAGAGATATTCATGCTATGCCACAACTATGAGCCACATCATTCATTTTTAGCTTTCCTGTTATGAGGAGGCAACTAGTCATCCAATATGGAGAGATACCATGATGGAGGAGTATCAGTCCATAATGAAGAATGATGTGTGGGATATTGTTCCAAGACTTGAAGGGAAGTCTATATTGACTTCCAAGTGGATCGATAAGATCAAACACATAGCTGACGAGAGTATCAAGAAGAAAAAATCAATATTTGTTGCCAGAGGATTCTCTCAGGTGGAGGGAATATATTATGAGGAGACATTTTCTCTTGATCGTTTCATGATACATGAGAAGGAGTCCTATGTGTGCAGATTGAATATGGCCTTGTATGGAATCAAGAAACCACCTCGAGCTTGGTATGCGAGGATTGATGGACACTTGATGATTTTTGGGATTCAACAAAAGTGTTATTGATCTCAACCTGTACTATAAGATTGTTAATGGAGAGGCGCTGATTCTGGTCCTCTACGTTGATGATTTATTCCTGACTGGTACAGAGAGCCTTATTATTGAATGAAAGTATGTGTTGGCCTATGAGTTTGAGATGAAGAAACTTGGTATGATGCACTACTTCTTGGGACTAGAGGTGTGGCAAAGAATTGATGAGATCTTTCTAAGTCAGGGGAAGCACACAGTTGAGATATTGAAAAAGTTTGGGATTCTAAATTGTAAACCCATGGCTACACCAATGGTGATGAATCTGAAGAAACTATGTGGGTCTTCGTCTAATTCCGATGAGATTGATCTGACCCCGTATAGACAATTGATTGGATCATTGATGTATCAAGTTAACACCAGATCAGATATTTGCTATGCAGTGAGTGCACTTACCCATTTTACGAACAAACCAATATAGACACACTAGATTGTTTTGAATCATGTGTTGAGATACTTGCGAGGCACAGTTCGACATGGCCTAAGATATATTTCCAGTGTTGACATGATATGGCAGGAATATATTGACTCTGATTGGGTAGGGAGCGTGCTGGACAGAAAGAGCACCTTCAGGTGTTGCTTCACTTTGGGATCTTCCATGGTTTCCTAGTGTAGAAGGAAATGAACTTCTGTGGCTTTGAGCACAACAAAAGTAGAGTACATTGCATTAAATATGACAGTCTGTGAAGTAGTGTGTCTTTACAAGATCCATACAGATATAATCGAACATGTGATGGATTCCACCATTATTCATTATGGTAACTAAAGTTGTGTGAAGATCTCTGATAATCCAGTGTTTCATGACAAATCAAACCACCTTGAGATCAAGTACCATTTCATCCAAGACATGGTGCAGAGAAAGGAAGTATTGGTGCAATACCTTCCTATAGATGAGTAGGTTGTTGATGTTCTTACCAAACCAGGATGAAGTTTAAGTACTTTCGTGACAGTCTTGGCGTGGCAGAGAATTCTTCCCTCACTGAGAGGGAGTGTTGATGTTTGCAGCTTCCTGAGACATTCTCCAGATCGTACTCCTTTGTGACTAATTTTATTTGATCTGTGATGACACTTATTTGGGAAGGGATATGTGGGGCACTTATCCAATAAGGGATAAGTGCGGTTGGGATTATAACCCAATGCCCCATGTGGAGAGAACATGAGGACATGTCAAGGGAATTGACCCTTGACGTCATACACTATGGGAGTTAACCCTAGTGTTTCTAGAGGGTGAAGCCTCTAGAATTCCAGATGGAGTGCCATGTGTGACAAACTTTCTCCATATCTGTGACATGCCCCCAAAATAAATATTTTTATTTTTATGTGCTGGAAATTTATTTCCGTTTTTGGCAAATTCGAATCTGGAAAATTTTTGCCATTTATGGAAATTCTGAATTTCGAATTTAAAATTTGTATTTAGTTATTGTGACTGTTGGGCATAGATATGTTTGGACCCAACTAACTATTTGACTATGACACTTGTATCAAAACAAAATAATTATATTAACTGCAGGAGGAAAAATGGAACAACCGTGTTAAAATCAGCTAACCATGACTCCATGAGTGGGGAAAAAGTTGGAACTTCCTCTGGGCTGATGATTACAAGTGGAAAATCAGATATTTGGCCACTGGCAGCCCGTGGAAATCAAGGATTAAGAAAAGCTACGAAAATCTCCAAAGGAGGGAAAAGACCTGGGCAAAAAAATGGATAAATAGCATATGCAAGGAGGCAGGATGCTGCCAAGTATGCTGGGAAAGGATTCCTGATCTCTCTTGCTGTTATGAACATTGTGGATTGAGTGTGAGGCAAGAGGAGCCTGTTGAAACAGAATCACCTTGTTTTTATGAACATTGTTGAGTAAGTGTGAGGCAAGAGGATAACTGTTGGAATTGAAGGACATATATGAGGAGGCATTTCCAAGTTCGCCCTCATGGATTCATGGTAAGGCTAGGGGGTGAATCAGACAAGTGATTTTGGCTGCCTTGTTCTACAGTTGGGAGGAACATGGTTGTTCCCTTTGTCTTCCCGCAAATTGGTCCAGATATGTTAAATCTTCTCCTTCTCTGTTTTGAATGATTTTATATCTGATGCAATATATTTGTTAAATCAGAACTAGAATGATTTCCATTCTCTGTTATGAATGATTTTATATCTGATGCAATATATTTGTGAAATCGGAACTGGAATGATTTCCATTTTTTGTCTGAATGATTTTATATCCGATGCAATGTCTGTGTTTAATCGGAACTAAAATATTTTCCATTCTCTGGTTAATGATTCAATCACGGATGTAATGCATATCCTAATTATGATAGATAATAATGTGTAGGAAAAATTAGTTCAAATTCATGAAGCCTAAAGACTGACAGAGAACATATGGTAAATCTAACCTCTAGTGATCCCTTTCTGAACAAACAGTATAAATTGGCCTTTTTATTCGTTATGATAGACGAAAGGATTATGCATGGTTGAACTCTCGAAGAAATCCCCTCTAAATTAAATTCCTTGTTACTTTTCTTTCTGTATGTGTTTTCTGAGTAAAATCAATGTTGAAGATTGGTATATTTGGGAGTGGAGGTTATGTTGTAAGTTCCAAAATCTAACTGTATGAATATTTCCATGAACAAAATTACGAAGTTTGTAAACTCTATTCATGTTCCTTTCATTTTCCGACCTTTCGGAGTTTATTGGTTCAACCTGTGTGGAGTCCTTTTGTTCGTGCAAACTCTGAAAACCTAAGTGGCCCCACAGCGGACCGAATTTCGGGATTTGGCGATTCCCATGGTATGTTGTTCTTGCATCAAGAATTTCCAAACGTTGAAACCCGATATTGGATGGGCCCCTTACCTTTTTTGTAACTTCACAATTCGGCGTTTGATGTCGTGTAATGTTTTTCATCGGGAGTTAGTAAACCCCGAAACCCAAAAATACGAGTCCCACCTTTACCTTTTCGAAACTTTGAGAAATGTTTTGCACTGTTGCTTGACATTTGAAACCCCGAAACCTCGAATTTTGAAATCCCGAAAATGCGGGTCCCACCTTTACCTTTTCGGAACTTCGAAAAATGTTTTGCGTTGTTGTTTGACATTTGAAACACCGAAACCCTAAATTCCAAAATCTCAAAATGCAGGTCCCACCTTTGCGTTTTCGAAACTTCGAGAAATGTTTTGCATTGTTGCTTGACATTTGAAACCCCGAAATCCCGAAAATGCGGGTCGTTGGAGAAAATCCGAAGAATGAGATCAACAACTCCTATTGTTTCTCATCCAACGGTGGTTACCCTCCTAAGCTTGTGAATGATCAGCCTTAACATCTGCGTAGAACTTTAAGATCCAACGGTTCACGGGATTTTGGTACTTTCCCGATGAATTATCCATAGTTCATTCCTCTAACGACATCTGATCGTTACCCTCCTGAGTTTTGATCGATCAGCCTTAACTTCCGCACAGATCTATGGGATCTAACGGTCCACTAGATTTTGGTTCTTTTCCCGACAATTTATCACCGTTCATTATTCTAAAGATATCTGGCCAGGAGGATTTGGCATTTTTCCATTGGATCTTGAACCCTGCAAGACGATTTCTCTCTCTGCCTCGCTCTGAACACTTTAGGGTGATATCCTTTTCTCTCTCTAAACAATGGAGTCTCCTTCGAGCTAAGTTCGTTTCACTCTCTTACTTTCAGTATGCTGGAAGGGTGCAGTGAATAAGGAAAGGAACAGAAACATGGAGGGAATTTTTACCCACAAAATATTTTTGTTCGAAGTAGATTAGGTGGGTGTAGTAATATCCTTATGGTCATAATTGAATCATTCCTTTTTTTACAATCTATGATTAAACGAAATTGATTCATGTCCAAATTTTTTTTATATGGTGATTTCTGAGGTACATTACATATGGTATCAGAGCTAGGTTACAACACTGGGTCGGAGCAGGGCCACATTAATTTCTTAGTATATATATTCTGATCTATGAGAAAACTAACAAATCTTGTGAATTGAAAACATAAAGCTTTTCTGTTTTGTGTTGAATAATGGCAGCTCAAGAAGTTGCAGAAATCAGGATGGAAGAGAATCCGCAACAAGGACCTCCTGGAGATTCGAGACAGAACAGTGATGGAAGCTCATCCACGGAGGTGTTGGAAACAATGAGAAACCTTATAGTTGAACTACAGTTTTTCAAGGCCAACAATGAAAAATTAAAGAAGGCACAGTAGGAACAACAAGAGATAAATGAAGTCCTGCTGCATAGTATAGTAACCAAGAAAATCCCAAAAGATGATAGCCATGAGGAAGAGGTTAGCAAAAGGGCCTCCAAGAATTTTGGTATGAAAACAAAGAAAGGAGACAATTCATCTGAAGGGACACCTTCAGCTGAAGACAAAACCATACCAGACAGAAAAAGAAAACAAACAGACCACCTTGAAGGAGAATTTACAAAGATTAAACCAACTACTTTTGATGGAGAATCCAGGACAAGAGAAGAAGTTGAAGCATGGTTGTTGGACATCAAAAAATACTTCCAAATTTACAACTATCCCAGCAACATGAAGGTCAGAATGGCCATTTACAATCTGAAGGGGAAGGCCAACATTTGGTGGCAAGACCTGAAATTGGCCAAGGGCCTAAAGGAGAAATAGTTGGAATGGTTTGACTTCAAGAAGTATTTTAAGAAACAATACCTTTCTGAAAGCTATTATGAAAGGAAGAAAAAAGAATTTTACGAATTACAACTCAGACAAATGACGATGGGTGACCTTATCAATAAATTTCTAGAACTACTAAGGTTTGTACCATACATCCGGGAGGATAAGGTAAAAATCTAGTGATTCTTAAGTTGTTTACCACAGTCCTATAGGGACATAATTGAGTTTGAAAAACCCAAATCTTTGAGCAAGGCATTCAGGAAGGCACGAATGTGCTATGAACAGTATAAACAGTGGGTAGAGTTTCCCAAGACCTGGAAGGATAAGAAGTAAGATGGAATAAACCAACGAAAGAAAGGATACCAACCAAATCCTTATCGAAATGCAACAAAAATTTTCCCAAGGAAGGATTTTCACTCCAATCACCCGAATACACAAGGTAGTGGTAAACCTTTGAACCTTGGAACGAAAAGGTTTGGGGACAACGCCCGCGAGCCATTAAAATGTTGGGAGTGTGGAGAGACTCATCTAAGGAGGAACTATCCATGTTTAATTGTAGCGAACAGAAGTGATGTTCACAATTTGCAGGAAGCCTCAACAGTAGGTGACATGGGCAGAAGTCAGCATTGAATAAATGCAGCCATAGATGGTCGACAAGCTGACCACCAGTCCTCGGTAGTAAAGATTGAAGGTAAAATCCATGACACTCGAATTTCTGTTTTAATTGAACCTGGAGCTACGTTAAGTTATATTACTCCCGATGTAGTAGAGTCGAATAAACTTAAGAAACAAAAGCATGCAAAATCTTGGCTTGTACAACTAGCAACAAGGACTAAAAGAAAATTAGTTAACTTTATTTCTGATCTTGAGTTTAGTTTAGATGGTCAAAATATAAGGACCAATCTGAACATCCTACCACTAGGATCTTATGATATGATTATTGGGATGGATTGGTTGGAGAAACACAAAGAAGTACTAGATTGTTATACAAAGATACTTAGCTATAAAGATAATTTTGGCACTGTTAGAACAACCCAAGGCATACCAAAACCGGTGTCAGTCAGACAAGTTTCAACGATGCAATTCAAGAAATGCATTAGAAAGGGATGTCAAGTTTATTCCATCCAAGTAACGAATATATTAGAAAAAGAATATAAGCCCAAGTTAGAAGAATTTGTTGTCCGACGTGAATTCCGAGACATATTTGTTGATGAGATACCAAAATTTCCTCCTAGGAGAGAAATAGATTTATCCATAGACTTACTACCCGGATCAGCCACTATCTCAAAAGCACCCTATCGAATGAGTCAACCAGAACTGACAGAATTAAAAATACAATTAGAGGAATTGTTAGATAAAGAGTATATTAGACCAAGTGTCTCGCCATGGGGAGCACCAGTCCTCTTTGTGAAAAAGAAAAAAACTACTCTAAGACTATGTATCGATTATAGAAAACTAAACAAAGTAACCATTAAGAACAAATACCCCTTACCCAGGATAAATGATCTGTTCGATCAAGTTGGGGGGGGGCAAGATCTTCTCAAAATTGGATTTACGATATGGTTATCATCAAGTTAGGATAAAGGATCAGGACATAAGAAAAACAACTTTTCGAACAAGATATAGACACTAAGAGTTTGTATTCATACCTTTCAGACTCACTAATGCACTAGCCACATTTATGTGCTTAATGAATATCATTTTTAGCCACTACTTAGACAAATTCGTAGTAGTATTTATCGACGATATTCTGGTCTACTCTAAAACAGAGGAGGAACATGATGAACACTTACGAATAGTTCTGCAAACACTAAGGAAACACAAAATTTATGAAAAATTCGACAAATGTGACTTTTATCAAAGAGAAATACAATATTTAGGACATGTCATTTCCTTGGAAGGTATTGTTGTAGACCCGGAAAAGATAAAATCCATTATGGAATGGCTAGTTCCTAAAGATGTGGTAGATATCCGGTCATTCATGGGGATCACTGGATATTATGGCAGATTTATAGAAGGGTTCTCCAAGATAGCCTACCCTATCACGTCACTACAAAAGAAAGGGACCAAGTTTAACTGGACGTAAAAGTGTCAAGACAGTTTTAACAAGCTAAAAGAATTATTGACATCGGCGCCCATCTTGGAGGTAGCAGACCCAGATAAAGACTTCAAAGTATGCGTGGATGCAAGTAAAGAGGGACTAGGTGGTGTTTTAACTTAGGAAGGGCACGTAATATGTTATGAGTCACGAAAATTAAAGGAACACGAGCGAAATTATGTCACTCATGACTTAGAATTGGCAGCAGTAATACATGCCTTAAAAATGTGGCGACACTATATCATGGGTAGAAAATTCTTACTATTGACAGATAATAGCGGAGTGAAATATCTGTTTAACCAACCAGACCTTAATGTGATACAAGCAAGGTGGCTAGCCTTTTTGAGCGAATTCAAGGGTAAGGAAAATAAATTAGTAGATGCTTTAAGACGTAGAATCCATGGCTTATTTGAGTTAAATATCAACAGAACAGAAAGTGATCTAGAACAAAGAGTCAGAATGACAGGTGTTAATGACAAAATTTACACTAAGATGATGGCAGAATTGCAAAATAGTGTCACAAACTCAGATGAACCGGATATAAGTATCGACAAGGAGGGACTATTAAGATTTAAAAATAGACTTTACGTACCAGATTCAACATAGCTAAAATTAACTATTTTAGACGAAGTTCATAAGAAACCATACTCTGGCCATCCAGGTTACCAGAAAACAATAACAACGCTGAGAAAACTATTTTACTGGCCTAATATGAAAGGCAAAACAACAGAATACTTGGCTAGGTGCCAAGATTGCCAGTAGGTTAAGGCTGAACACCAACATCCAGTTGGCCTATTACAGCCATTACCAGTACCGGAATGGAAATGGGAGACCATCTCACTGGACTTTATCACCGGTTTTCCTAAAACATAGAAACATAATGATTTTATCATGGTTTTAATCGATAAAATCAGTAAGTCTGCACATTTTATTCCCGTAAAGTCTACTTTTAAAGCTATTAACATTGTTGAAATATTCATGAAAGAAATTTTTAGACTGCATGGTATTCCTAAAATGGTGATTTTAGATAGAGGCGTAAAATTCACATCCGCTTTTTGGAAGGAATTGTTTGCAGGGCTAAATACTAATTTGAATTTCAGCACGAGTTATCATCCACAAATGGATGGATAGACCAAAAGGACAAACCAAATCATAGAAGATATGCTCTGCATGTATGTAAGAACAAAACCGAACAAGTGGGAAGACTACCTACACTTGGTGGAATTTGCATATAACAATGGGTACCAAACTTTGGCTAAGTTGAGCCGTTTTGAAATAATGTACGGCAGAAAGTGTACAACTTCGATTAGATAGGATAACCTGGTTGACCGACTCATGGTTGGGCCAGAGATGCTCCAAGAAATCGAGAACGTGGTAAAGAAAGTACAATAGAACTTTGAAGAAGCACAAGACAAACATAAGAGCTATGCGGATCATAAAAGAAGACACTTGGAATTTCAAGAGGGAGACCATGTTTATTTGAAGGTCAAAGCCTGAAAAATATCGCCGAAGTTGGGGATCTGTGCCAAGATGGCACCCAGGTTTTGTGAGCCCTTCGAGATACTAGCTCGAATTGGAGTCGTAGCATATCAGCTTGCACTTCCAGCTAATCTAAGAATTCATAATGTATTTCATGTTTCTTTGTTGAAAAAGTATATTCATGACCCTACTCATATGATTGATTGGAACTTGATGCAGGTGGAACCCGAGGGCGAGTTCCAGGTGGAACCCCTGCGCATTCTGGACTGAAGAGAAATAACACTTCGGAACAGAGTCGTCGCTCAGGTAAAGGTGCAATGGAAGCACATTAGTCCTGAGGAGGCCACTTGGGAATTGGAGGGAGATTTGTGGAAATATCATCCAATCCTGTTCCAGGAAAGGAACGAACATTGAGGACAATGTTTTACTAAAGGGGGAAAGGATGTGACATCCCCCCAAAATAAATATTTTTATTTTTATGTGCTGGAAATTTATATCCGTTTTTGGCAAATTCGAATCTGGAATTTTTTTTCCATTTATGGCTATTCCGAATTTCGAATTTAATAATTGTATTTAGTTATTATGACTATTGGGAAGATATATGTTTGGACCCAACTAACTATTTGAATATGACACTTGTATCACAACAAAATAATTATATTAACTGCAGGAGGACAAATGAAACAACCATGTTAAAATCAGCTGACCATGACTCCATGAGTGGGGAACCAGTTGGAACTGCCTCTAGGATGATGATTATAAGTGGAAAATGAGATATTTGGCCACTGGCAACCCCTGGAAATAAGGGATTAAGAAAATCTGTGAAAATCTCCAAAGGAGGGAAAAGACCTGGGCAAAAAAATGGATAAATAGCATATGCGAGGAGGCACGACGCTACCAAGTATGCTGGGAAAGGATTCCTGAGCTCTCTTGCTGTTATGAACACTATGGATTGAGTGTGAGGCAAGAGGAGCCTATTGAAATAGAATCACCTTGCTGTTATGAACACTGTTGAGTAAGTGTGAGGCAAGAGGATAACTGTTGGAATTGAAGGACATAGCTGAGGAGGAGTTTCCAAGTCCCCCCTCATGGATTCATGGTACGGCTAGGGGGTGAATCGAGCAAGTGATTTTGGCTGCCCTGTTCTACGGTTGGGAGGAATGTGGCTATTCCCTTTGTCTTCCCGCGAATTGGTCCAGATATGTTAAATCTTCTCCTTCTCTCTTCTGAATGATTTTATATATGATGCAATATATTTGTTAAATCAGAACTGGAATGATTTCCATTCTCTATTCTAAATGATTTTATATCCAATGCAATATATTTGTTAAATCAAAACTGGAATGATTTCCATTTTCCGTCTGAATGATTTTATATCTGATGCAATGTTTGTGTTTAATAGGAACTAAAATATTTTCCATTCTCTGGTAAATGATTCAATCACGGATGTAATGCATATTCTAATTATGATAGATAATAATGTGTAGGAAAAATTAGTTCGAATTCATGAAGCGTAAAGACTGATAGAGAACATATGGTAAATCTAACCTCTAGTGATCCCTTTCTGAATGAACAATAGAAATTGGCCTTTTTATTCGTTATGATAGCTGAAAGGATTATGCATGGTTGAACTCTGGAAGAAATCCCATCTAAATTAAATTCCTTGTTACTTTTCTTTCTGTATGTGTTTTCTGAGTAAAATCAATGTTGAAGATTGGTATATTTGGGAGTGGAGGTTATGCTATAAGTTCTGAAATCTAACTGTATGAATATTGTCGGGAACAAAATTACTAAGTTTGTAAACTCTATTCATGTTCCTTTCCTTTTCCGACCTTTCAGAGTTTATCAGTTCAACTTGTGTGGAGTCCTTTTGTTCGTGCAAACTCCGAAAACCTAAGTTGGCCCACAGTCGACCGAATTTTGGGATTCGACGATTCCTGTGGTATGTTGTTCTTGCATCAAGCATTTCCAAACGCCGAAACCCGATATTGGATGGGCCCCTTACCTTTTTTGTAACTTCGCGATTCGGCATTTGATGTCATGTAATGTTTTGCATCGGGAGTTAGTAAACCCCAAAACCCGAAAATATGGGTCCCACCTTTACCTTTTTGAAACTTCGGGAAATGTTTTGCGTTGTTGCTTGACATTTGAAACTCTGAAACCCCGAATTTCGAAATCCTGAAAATGCGGGTCCCACCTTTACCTTTTCGAAACTTTGGGAAATTTTTTGCACTGTTGTTTTACATTTGAAACCCTGAAACCCTGAATTCTGAAATCCCAAAATGCAGGTCCCACCTTTACCTTTTTGGAACTTATAGAAATGTATTGCGTTGTTGCTTGACATTTGAAACCCTGAAACCCCGAATTACGAAATCCCGAAAATGCGGGTCGTTGGCGGAAATCCGAAGAATGAGATCAACGGCTCCTGTTGTTCCTCATCCAATGGTGGTTACCCTATTGTTCTAGAGGGTGTAGCCTCTAAAAGTCCACATGGAGTGCCATGTGTGACAAAATTTCTCTAGATCGTACTCCTCTGTGAATTGAGTTGAGTTGATATGTGAGGACGCTTGTTGGAGAAGGGATAAGTGAATTTGGGCTTATATCCCAACGTCTTAGAGGGAGTAACCTCTATAAGTGTTCCTATAGGAGTAGCCTATAAAAGTCCACATGGGAGTGCCATGTGTGACAAATATTTTACTACTGTGGTGTTTTTGAACCATTGGTGGAGACTGCGTGTTTCTGGACAGTAGTTGTGTACTACTATGGAAATATACCTCCCTAGCTAAGAGGGAGTGTTGATGTTTCAGCATCGGGAAAAACTTCTCCTAGATTGGGCTGCATACCAAGGGAGATAGGATACATTTATCACAAAGTTTCACTTGTGGTAAATGGGCCTAGACGTAGGCCTTGCTTGATCATGAGAAGGAATAATATGGACTCGAGGTTCTTGAAGTGATTTCTATGTGTCAGTTAACATCAAGCCGACATTCACTCAAAGGTGTGTGCCCGTGGTGAAATATCCTGTTGTAGTATTTGTCCTAGTCATGGTGATTTGACAAGGAGTGATAAAGACTCAATATGTTATATTCTTTTACATGCGAACCCAAAGTGAGCCTAATCTTAGAGAGATTTAATTGGCTAAGAGGGAGATCAGCAGAAGGAGTTTCTCCTCAGTTCAGGTGGGAGAGAGATGTCTCCCAATACTAAAAGATAAGTGTCATAAGTCTAGGATGAAGTTTGTATACTTCAAAGACAAGAGTGGTATGTTGCAAAATGTCTCCCTCGTTGAGGGGGAGTGATGATGTTTGGAAAACATCGGGAATACATTCTCTAAATATAATAATTAATAATATAATTATTAATTGATTATTAGCTATGGTATATAATAAGTAAATAATAATAACAAATAGTTATTGATTATTCAACGAGCGCATCCTTTCATGGATGATCACCTTATGTTCCCTATATATGGAACACTCATCATTTTAATAATACATCGATCATATCTTATATGAAAAAAAACAACAAAAACGACCCTCAATGTTCATATTTCCACTTGGATCATTCATCTCCCATTAGGAAGAAAAGGTCCAAATTTCATCAAGTTCCCTTATTATATTGGGAAACATTTGTTGAATTTGACTCCTGGTGAGCCACTAGCCTAGGTGAATAAGATGTCCTACTTTTAACAACCTAGTAGAGTTGTATTTTTTTCTAGTGGGTTCCCTTTGTATTGGATTCCATTATCTAATACACTATAGCCTACTCAATATAGTGAGGATTGAGTTCTACAGGGGATAAATGATCATACACCTTTGAAGTGTCTAATAGGGGTCTAAAATATGGTCGAAGAATATCCACATTAAATATTGGGTGCAAGACAAGGAAAGGTGGAATACTCAATTCAAAATCTTTCTCAAACACAACCTTCGTGATGATGTAATGCCCATATTGGACTAATCCAAACTTCTTATGAGATCCTTTTTGGTGTTTTTTCTACAAATGCAACTAGACCTCATGACCAACCTAAATGTTGTGTGGAACCCAATGATGGTCATGTCATTGTGTGTAATTGGCATTGACTTTCTATAGGATATCATGAACCTACAGTTGGATGTGCTCGATCCATTCAAAATTTTTGGTATCTCTATATAGCTCAATATAATCATGGGAGGAATATTCCTATGAATATGCAATGGGAATATCTACATCAATGGGGGTGAATGGATAGAACCCCTGGCACACCTAGAAAGGAATGTAGACAATAGAGCTACATAGGGATATGTTGCAGTTATGTTGAACATATGGAAGGTTCTCATCCCCAGTATGTGGATACCTAGAGTTATACATACACATGATATGCACAATCATTGTAATTGCCATTTTTGGTTTTCCATCTATTTGGGGGTGGAAGGAAATTGATTTTGTTAGCATGGTGTCTAGTGGAGACCATAGGTTGGAATAAAAGGTAATCAAGTACTTACTATCCCTATATGAAATAATGGTCTATGGTATCCCAAAATGAACCTAAGAATGCTCAAGGAAGAGATTAGTAGTGGCTTCACATATGATACTCTTCTTACATGGTGCCAAAATGGTCATCTTAGAGAACCAATTGACAACCAAAAAGACGCAATTGTTACCATGATTGGTGGATGAAAAAATTGCATGTAATGCATGAGGCTAAATCCCAAGAGTTGTCTAGGGTAGGTAGAGGAGTATACAACCCATTCTTAATGGTGGTTTTAGCAATGGCACATCCAGTGCATGATATGATATACATATTGACATACTATTAAAGTTTTGTCCAATAGAAATACTTCTAAATTATTACTATTGTATTCTTCGCATTGAAATTCTCTACCACCTAATTGCAATGTGACTCCCAAATTGGCTTCTTATACTCACTTGAAGGAACATAAAGATGACCCAGATAGCACAAAAGTGTGTCCTAGAGGTCAAAGTTTGGAACATATTTACTTTCTCCTAGTGTCTAATATGTAGCAACAAAGTGAGGGCCGGTGTCATACAATTCTGGCTACGTGGAGGTCTCATGACCATATGAGTTGATAACTATGGTTAGCATCACAACTAGGCACTGACTGAGGTAGTATGAAATATAATTTGTACTTCTCTTTTCATAATTAATGTTCAAGTGGAATTGTTGCAAGTACATGGAACACTTTTTATGACAATCAACTGATAACTTTCCTCGTGTCTTCATGAGTTACAAAGTATTTTGATCAACTTGGATGATAATTTCCTTTCCTAGAAAAGAATGCTTCCACTATCAACATGCCTACATAGTGGAGTACATATACTTGTCATAGGTGGGATACATGCTAATAGAATCATAGATTAGGTTTCCAGGATAGGTCATTGAATGTCGATGTTGAGTGAGGAATGCACAAATAGTGTATCAGGAGGCATCTATCTCAATATTGAATGGGTTTTCTAGGTTTGGTAGAGTGAGGAGTGGCGTTGAGTAGAGGCGACATTTCATATCTTCAAATTTTTTATGTTGTGATTCAAGCCAACAAAAATTGTCTTTATCTCCATGCCTACTCACTTAGATTAAGGTCCAAGTGATATGAGAGAACCCCAACATGAACCTATGGTATAATTTGGCAAGGCCCAAGAAGCTATGGGTATATATTAGAGTCATCGAGGATGTCCAATGATGAATGAATTGGATTCATATAGGTCCACATTCATCCCATGTTCATCCATGGTCTATCCTATATATTGAATCCTCTGCATTCCAAATGTGCATTTCTGTAAATTTTCATATAACTTGTGTTACCATGTTTTCTTGGGACCTACTGAATGTGTTGCAAATGTTATACCATATTTTTGATAAATATGAAAATGTCATCCAAATATATGACCATAAAAGAGTTTATGAACAACCACAAGATGTCATCCATCATCCTTATGGATGTTTCCTGAGCATAATTCAAGCCAAAAGGCATGACCAACCACTCAAAAAGGCATTATTTATGATATAAGGCAATTTTCCATACATATGTTCAATTAAGACCTGGTGGTAGTATGATTTCAAATCAATCTTACTAAATAACTTGGCACCCTTAAGTTGATCAAGAATATTGTCAATCTAGGGAATTGGGTATCGATTCTTAATAGTGATTTTTTTAGGTATATATAATCAATACAAAATCACTATGTCCCTTCCTTATTATACACTAATAAAATTGGTCTTCTAAAATTTGATGAGCTTGGTCGAATGTGGTCCTTTTGGATGAGCTCATTAATTTGATGTTTTATTTTCTCATTCTCCAGAAGAGTGAATTTATATATTGGGGCATTAGGTAAAGGGGCACCATGTATCAAGTCAATTGAATGTTTAACCTAGTAGTGCAGAGGTATCCCCATAGGTGAAGTGAAGATATCTTGGTATTCCTCTACAATCTTCTCCACCTAGTTCTATTGTGTAGAGAGGCCCTTTGGTGAGGTCGTGGTGGTTGTAGCAATCTTTTGACCACCTTATGAATAAACCATGAATATGACATATTTTTTGGCCTTAGAGATTACCTTTTGTCATTACTTTGTAAATATCAGGGAAATTATAGTAGTCAGGACTACCTCTGGTAGATTGTAGAGTTGGCCTCCTAAGTTAACAATGAAACTAAAAGGCCTAGGCTCATAAACAACATTACATTTCTGCATATATGGTTGTCCTAAAAGAACATCATATAAGTCAAGTGGGGAAACATCACACAATACCTCATATTTGAATGGTTTGATGTGATAAGACATGAGACATTACTATTTGACATAGAGTTTTTGTCCCTAGCTCTACCAATCCATGGTGTATGGTTGGAGGTGTGGTGTTGTTAGAAAATTCAATCTCTCCATCACCTCGGTTTAGATTAGGTTCTTTCATATACCACTTTCAACAATGAAATGTATTGGAGTCCCTTTCACCCACATCTATGAATGGAATAGGTTCCCCCCTCCTCGGGCTCGTCTCACTCTTCTAGTTGTATATTTGCAATTGGAAAAGTAGAACTGGATTTTGTCTCTATGATCCTCTTTCCCTTATCCTTTTCTAAATTAGATTCCGAGTTAGAGTGAGATTATTTTTCTTTCATCTGAGCCCAAAATAATTGTTCCGAGAAAAAATCATCAGTATTGTGCAGGGTATTATTTGGAAATTACATCACTTTCTAGTGTCCTTCTTAGACTTCCCATTACCCTTCTTTTTCTACATCTTGTAAAGATTGTATTTAGTTTTTCTCTCCTTTATCTATCATTTGTTATATGATTTAAGTTCACCTTTACCATGCTTCTATATGGTGGATTCACATTTGCAATCTCTCTCTTATTCCTCTGCTTAATATTTTTCTCAATTTTGATAGAATATTGATAAGTTGATCTAAGTGAGGATATGTCGAAGAAATCCATCTTTGTTTGGATGTTCTTATGTAGGCCATTGTGTTACTTCAAAACATGGTGCTACTTGCATTCCTTTATACTCATCATTGAGTGCAAAGTATGAAATATATTGTACTCTAGCACCATTTGGTCTCTATGTAGAGTTTTCCATCTCATGTATTGGTTTTCATAGTTTCTAACATGGTAGAATTCTTCCTTAAGGGAATCCACAAAGCCCAACCAAGTGGATTATATCGTAAATGTTGTAGAATCATCTATTTTATGTCTCTCTTAGTAACTTTCCCATGAATATTTGACATGGGGAAGGGATTTAAGAAGCGTGAATGAGATCTTTTTGATGTTAGAATTTTTTTGAATAGATTAATAACCCTCTAACAGATTTAATCATTTCTCTAAAGCATCTCCATCTATCTAACCTTGAAATAAAGGAATATCCAAAAGTTAACTTGCACCTTGAATGGTATTTCACCTTCAAAATTGCTACTTGTTGAAGGTGCCTCAACTCCCAATGGTAGAAATCAAAGGATCCAGTTGAAATTGTTCATCATCTTGTTCCTTTGTCGTGCAAGGGATTCTTCAAGAAAAGACTTGAAAGGATCACCTACTATGTCATATCTCTTTTCTTTCGTCATGGGAGGCTGCTAGGGTATTGAGAATATTCTACCCCAAGGGAAATTAGGTCAAGCCCTGACTCTGTATACCCTCACATTGTGGGGGACATGCACTATGAGATAAGAAATATAAGATTGCTATGATACCACTGATTTGGATTGTATAGAGAAAAAAATGAAAGGAAGGAATATGAATGGAAACACACACTTAGAAGTATTGTAGAGATCACAATAATATAGTGAAACCCAATTTCTATTACTGAATGAAATAGGAAAATATTATCAAATGAAAAGAAATAGAAGCTAGCTATAATGGTGGTATATTATCTATGAAGAGAAAGGCGTCGATATGCTTATTGGAAAGAATAAATTACAAGAGGCCAAAATGATTGTTGCCCTGAGGTGTTTAGTTGATACATCAACTCCCGAGGGGTATAAATTTTTCATACAATTTCTCTTTGGGGAGCATAGTATCTTGTTGGAAATATCTAAACAAGAATTACAATTGTTGAAAAAGCTAGGCAAGCCATGACCACCCTAGACCCATAAATGACCAAAAAACATCTTTTAAGGCCTCAAAACAACCTCAAAAGTTACATAAAAAATTGTAGATAAAAAAAATTCTAGGATGAAGAACTGTGTTGAGTGAGTTGAAGGAGTTGAGTTAGTCGAAGGGGTGGGTGGCCGCCCATGTACAAGTGAATAATTTATGGTAGACTATTTGTTTATCAAAACCACTTATTACATGGAGAGAAATGAAAATTGTATATCAATTATTGTGAATTTATAGATGCACTTTTCTTTATCTAGTGTATTCATGTGTATTAAAATGTATTTATTGATTGGAATAATAAAAATTGGTTAGAAAAATAATAATGAATATACAATTTAATATTAATAAATCAATTAATTTTAATTAAATAACATTTTTTCAATGGAAAAATAAAAATGTGATAAAAAAGAAAAAGTGATTTAGTGTTGAAATTTAATGCTCACCCTTGCCCATAAAACAAAATATTCATAAGGTTTCAAGATTTTAATTGTCCTTCAATTTATGTTCACATAAATTAATAACCTACCAATGTTAGGTTGAAAAAAATCATGAATACAAAATGATATTAAATAGGAGGAGTTTATATTCTAATCA
>JZKD02S0030987.1:7490-22094 GCA_000966675.3 Picea glauca
CAGGGTCTGTTCTTAAGGTTAGACTAAAATTTTACCCTAAAAGTTTTAGACTTAGTACTTAGATTCTGAACTGGACGACACTGGGTTAGGGAAGTTGTTTAAGGATTTCTTAAGGTGTTATTGTCTTAGGGCTATTTAGGTTTGGTTACTTCATCCAAATCAATGCGACGTGCCCTTCAGGACGCACCATGTGCTCCAAGGGTGCCACTCGCCTCGTTCGTTTCCTTTGCGCGACGTGCCCTTCAGGATGCACCATGTGCTCCAAGGGTGCCACTCGCTTCTTGAGTTTCTTTTGTGCGACGTGCCCTTCAGGATGCACCACGTGCTCCAAGGGTGCCACTCGCCAACTTGACTGATTGGTAGACATCTATAACCCCTAGAGTCAACACTCTACCAGGTGAACTTGTGGGAGACTAAGGGCTCTAAGGAATAAGGCCCCCGCCTTATTGCATGCCCCTTAGAATCATCATGAGCGACTGTCGCAGTCTGCCCTCACGGCATCATGGATCCTCTCGAACTAGGTAATCGTTAACCTACAGTTCGATCCATGGCGGGAGTGCTAGTAGGCGGTGGCAGGGCTGCTATCCACCCCTCTCCCACAACCTCTCTGGAAATCATGTGTGGCCCCTTTACTCCATATGTGAGTCTGTTCGACAAGCTATCGTCAGCCTGCATCATCAACAATCGTGTCAGAACATGTCAACATCATATCATCAAATCAATGAAATATCATAGAAAATAAATCAACCCAAATAGCACACTCCCTGACTCAATCCGGAGTCCAAGGGGTTCCACCGATGCCTCTGCATCCTCAAGGTCCGAAACCCTACACTCTCAATGAAATTGAGTCAACCACACCTGTCTACATCAAAGTAGTAAGCACATCATGTCATCTATCAAAACGCATCATAATCAAGGATAAATGGTTTAACATCATAAAAGTCCAGATCACTTGCGAGCAAGTGTCCTCAAAGAATAAGTTTTCTCAGTGCACCAGAGCGGGATGTTACAGTAATGGTATGCCATCTTCAATTATTCGTTCATGATCGGATTTGGACATTTTCCATTTTCTAACTTTTGTTTTTTTTATTGATTGAACTTCTATTAACATTATGCATGCTTCACATACCAAATGACTATATTGAAAACTTATGACATCTAACTGATAGTATTGAAAGTGAACATGACTATCGGTTTGATGGCTTTCTTGAAAAAAATAGCCTTTCAATACGATGGATCATCTTTCATATATAAAAATGGTATAATCAAAATCTTCTAATAACCTCATCTTTTGTTCTATGCATCACATCGAATAATATTTCACGTTTTCAGTGTTGTCTACATGTGCAACCATGACAAAGACATTTCCTGCAAATAGTTCGATATGTTCCAACAAGTAGTTTGTGTTAGATTAGCTCACATGCATGTGCCATTAAACTCGTCTACTATATATATAATTTTATATATCCAACTTACAAGTATATCTACAAGTTGTTTAAATATTTAAAAAATATATTTTCAAACAATTGTAACATAATAATTACCTTCTCTAACAAGATCAGAAACTTTATCACCAACAACTGACACTGTAGTTTCATTTGATTCCATCTCCTCTGAGCTTGCAAGTGGTATTTTCCCTTTTATATTAAGTTCGATATGTCTCCAAGATTTAACATATTCCACCTTTTCATTTTTGCAAATCTCTATGGATTATGTGTCCTCTATGCAAACTGAACAAAAAAAAGACTCGTTTCTTCTATCAAATGAAAACACATTTTGATAGCGTTTTGTTTTAACTGAATGCATTTTTCTGTGTCCCATGTATTGTACCGACTTCATATGGGATTGATCTATTTACATCTTGGATTCCAACATACCAAAAATACTTGCACAAGACAAGAACTTGTTAACTTGAAATCTATCAAGAAAATGATTGAAGATCGTATAAATTTGATCATGTGAATAAAAATATCTTATGTGCATATGTAACATGTATATATAGAAACACTTGTGCACATACATTGACGGATTATTTTCATGGCTTAGCGCCATTTTTCAACATTCAACAACTTGATCAGTGGATTCAAATCAATGAGCATGAGGGTTCATCTGATACCTTCTAAGTGCTTGTTTTACACATGCCCCTGCACTGTCATGCTCTCCTTTTCCATGACTAGTCTCAAAAAAATTCCAACAATGTGTAATGTTTGATTTCTTATGAAGATGGCACAACCAATAGAATGATCGTGAAAATTTGAACTGACCCACACACCCATCTGACCCTATCCAATGTCGATCGAATCTGATCCCATGTTCTTTCAATGAATCATAAAATTTATCAAAACAATGTTGTACATAATGTGTGTCGTGCACTCAATAATCACTTATATAAAAGTGATATTCTTTAATAAAATGTTGATTGGCATTGATGCTTTCTATGTTATCAAGACTCTTTTAAGCATGTCTATATAGAACGTGGACAAATATAGTGACTTGATTAGAATGATAATATTCACTTTGTATTTATTTTTGTGCAGTGAATGTGTAATTCTCTGCAAAATCAACTACAGACAAAATTTTCCCTAGTGGAAACACTTCATGAGATTGTTTCAATTGTATTTCTTTCCATTTAGATCTATGTGAATGCTTGGTGTATTTATAAATTTCTTCCTCAAACTTATTCAAAAAATCTATCACACAGATTTTATCTACTTTCAAATCAATCCTTTTGGAAATAACATTTGAAGAATGTTGTTGTTGATATATTCATATCCCTTCCAATTGACTGTTATATTAGAAAATGATTGATAATTCATATCAATAGGATACTTTGAGTGAAACAAACTTAGATTTCCACAAAATTTCTTTCCACCAACACAATTGTTTTGGTAAAATAATTCATCACCTTTTGTTTCACATAGAATTTCAGATATAAAAGCACAAAATGTGGGAGGAGGTGAACTTGGGCATAAAGTTTTACCAAAATCAAGAAAAGTGTCATAATATAACTCAAATTCCACATGATAACGACAAAAACAAGTGTCATGAACAATGATGGGTATAACAAACCATGGTTTTTGTTGCACAAATGTATCGATGGAAATTTTAACTTCTTTGTGCTCTTCTTTGAACTTATTGAACAATTCTATTTGTTCCATTGCAAATATATGTTTTGGATGCTCTTCATATTTTTTTCATGCTATTTTCCATCGCAACACATCCCGTGTATGTGATGAAACACGAGATTCTTTCAACCAACTATTATGGGGTGATTCTTTAACATTTTCTGCAAGTCTATCTTTGTAGGATTGTCTAGAAATCACTGTCAAACAAGCAAATTCATCATTTGCATCTATTTGCAATAAAAAAAATCTATGTTTGTACAATGTTTTTCTTGAGGTTCCCGTCGTTTTTTCCATGTGTTGTGTCAAATGATCTTTTATATTGCTATATGAAACAAATGATGTTTGTATCACTCTACGTGCAACACTAGCATCTTTTTTTTGATATTTTTCAAAATATTTTAATACACTAGTTATATTGTTAAAGACATTTTGTTTCACCTTTGTATATTTTTTCGACTTTTGAATACCCAATAATGATGTAGATTCTTTTAACTTTATTGACCTTATTAGACAGAGTAAAAGTTGAGCTTGTATTGTTACTGATTCATCTTTGAAAAAAGTATTATACATATTCTTAGTTCGATATCTTATATAATGCTTAGATTCTTTCTTCCCAAATTTGTCAGTATCAACATTTTCTAATATTTCATCATCAATGTTGATAGATCCACCTGCATATTTCAATTTAATTTTTATATTAAAAAATAAAACTAGAACATAAATTCACTAAACTATATACAAGTGTTCATCGTGTATTATCTAAATTTATGTACATACCTATAGGTGATTCGACTTCTGCTTCAATTTTGGTTTTAACGGATTCATCGATGTTATGAGAAAAATCTATTTATGTTTTATGAAAAACATCAAATCAAAATTACAATCAATTATATTAAACAATAATTTAAATTTTAATTATATACTTTTAATATAGACAATATATGCATGCATACCTGGTTGGACTTCTTCTTGTTGAAAATATTTATTTACATCATCGTCATTTCTTTCTTTAATATTTGCACGTTCTCGTTTATTTCTCCAATAACACTCTTTCCTTTGTTTGTTATGGTGAGTTTCATCTCAAGTGTGATCAAATTTTCTTTTGCACAAACTTTTGTTTCCCATGGGTATAGTTATTTGTAAAATAAAATTTAAAAATCAACATTTTAGAATAGTCTTAGAAAAACTTCATTGTCACAAAAATTATTAATAAATAATATCAATAATTTTATTTTCAACAAAGCCTTCACTTTTAAAAAATGTTCAACAAAGGTTTCACCTTGAAAAAATGTTCAACAAAGCCTTCACCTTGAAAAAATGTTCAACAAAGCCTTCACCTTGAAAAAATGTTCAAATGTTCAACAAAGCCTTCCCCTTGAAAAAATGTTAAACATTTAGCCTTCAATATATAAATTGTTATTCCAATAAAAACTTGATCTTCAAAAATATTTTTTTTTTTTGCATTCAAAACATCAACTACCTTGTTCAAAAAAATGAAAAAAGATGATTCAAAACTTTGTTTAGGTGCTCTACAAAACCATGAAACAAATGAGTGAATTGTGTTAAATTGGTTTGACCAAAAGCGTATTTATAAGATTTGGCACCAAGTGAAACGAAACGACGTGTCTCTTCATTGTTTCCGACAGACGGAATTCTCTCACTCACCTTTCGGCTGAAAAATAATTGGTTTGGCCAAAAATCTAGGAAACCGTTTATATTTTACAGATTTCGTTAAAATTACATATTTCGGCTGAAAAAACTTTCTTTCGGCCGAAATATTCTTTCAGCCGAAAACCAATGAATGGGATTGTTTCCAAGATGTAATGTCCCCATCGTTACAACAACACGCGATGCATAATAAGTGCATATTTTTTAATTTTTTTTATTTTTTTACAAGGAAGTAACATCTACAAACAATTAATCAATGCAACTTGACGATGAACACAACACATGCAATTCATACAATAGACAACATCAAGACCTAGCAAACTAGCACATCAAGCAACTGAATGTGCATACTACAATCAATCAGA
This sequence comes from Picea glauca, assembly GCA_000966675.3. Lineage (NCBI taxonomy): Eukaryota > Viridiplantae > Streptophyta > Pinopsida > Pinales > Pinaceae > Picea > Picea glauca. Next base: position 12,649 of record JZKD02S0030987.1, read on the forward strand.
CGAAGAAGTAAGACTATTGCCCGCCCGTCACATGCAAGATCACCCCTACTAAGATAATGAAAACATCAATAAACCAACCACAACCTTCGACGACCAGTAACTAGAACCTTCCTAAAAAGTGAGAGACAAACACAATAAACATTGTAATTACAAGTACAACCCTAATTACGACAACGTCCACATCGGGAGGCACGAGATCCTAAGCTAGGTTTCATGTGTGCTATCGATCAACGTGTGCAGTGATCCGAACCCAAGGAATCATGTCACCACAATGCGATGAGTGCACAAGAATCCCACGTGCATTCAAACCTAAACCTTTAACAAACACAACCAGTGCATCCAGGTACCATGTAATGTACCCCAAATTTACCTATTTAATTTTTTTTTTTTAATTAGGGTCATTAGAATTATTCAAATGCTTCCAATATCTCTCAAATATTTCTTAACTATAATTGTAAGGTAATTTTATTACTTCTTTTACTTTCCACCATTTACACTTACCATTTCCTTGAACAAATGTAAATTCAAAGAATCTATTTCAATCCTATTCTCGAGAAGGTGGAATGTAGCTTAATTGCTTCAACAAATATATATATATATATATATATATATATATATATATATATATATATATATATATATATATATATATATATATATATATATATATATCCACTATATTATTTTTATTATACCTTCAATATTTATAGGCATGTTATGGAAACACATCAATGCATATAATGACCTTAGTCTGAATGTATTGATAAATCCCTCGCTCATATGTGAAAGGTATTTATTGAATGAGTTATTACTAACACGACATTCAGTATGTGTAAGTGTTTAAACTCAGAAAAGTTGTAACTACACGGTTGGTAAATGTTTCTCATTCCTGGTTATTTACCACTCTCATTAAAACTAACCCTGGCACAAGGGCTAACAAACCCGACAGTAAGAGTAGAACTCCATCTAAACTGGAAGAAAAGGCTAAGCTATAGCCTAAACTAATTGTCCTTACAATTGCCATAAGTTTGATGTGAGGTCATCATAGATATGACTGTCATGGTTTAAATGAACCCTACCAAAGACATTTATGGCATTCTGTAATGCATTACCTGGGGACCATCGCTTGTTTATTGTACCCATTGTAATTCCGCCACCTTTCCCTAATCACATGGCCTAGCTACAAATCGTCACTAATCCCATTGAACTATTTGATGGAGGGTCTCCTCAGGCTATTGTTTCACTTTTCCCTTGGCTCTGTGTATTTTGCAAAACACGTTACAATGTTAACCCTGTTACTGTTCTTCTCGGTAGCATGGCTAACATCTGTGAATTTGGACTCACTTTGGTGGAGGGAAGTGTTTGGGGGACCACGCCCATTGGACACCATATTAAGTGAGGTAAGGACCTTTTGGTTATTTATATCTGAACTCTCTATGTTATGAAAAAATTTATTGTGTGCATCAGTCCCTTCGAAAACTCCTATTAGCGTGGCTGGCCTATCTTTCTTGGTCTGGTATAGAGTTTTAGGCATTGGCATTTTACACAACAGTGCTTAGGGTTTTACTTTGGCTTCATCCTTACCTTCTGTACCAAGTTTTCTAGAAACCCTTGTGCTCTGCGACATATGTTTCCTTTGTGTCAAACCCGTAGACAGTTTTGGGTTGAAAGTGTCAAAGGGAGCGAGGATGTCCACTTCTCTAGTTCAGTCATAAGGGTAATGACAACTTACTATATTTATTCATTTCTTTCTCTGAGTTATTAGTGTTTACGCGCCCCGATAAAGATGATAGTCCTTTATTTGAGCCTTTCGGAGATCCTATTGCTTTGGCATAACTCCTTATCTATTTTTGGTCTTGACTGTATAATTAATGGATTTTCTTAGTTTTTCTACCCTAGTTAGGAACTAGGTCCTTACCTATGTGGAAGGGTATTTCTCTTATGTGGCGTAAATTTAAGATTTCATGCCTTTGAGATTTTCATTTACAGTTACAAAGGTATCGTGTAGCTCTGTATTTTGTTTAAATAAGTCTCTTGATTCTTCGATATCTTAATTCCCTGAGGGTACATAATTCAGTGTTTACTAGGGTTTTGATCTGTTTTAGAGGTGGAACAAGACATTTTGTTTCATAACCCTACCCACTATAAGCATAGAGTTGTTTCTTGCCTGGGTATAAGCCGGTAACACTCAACCTGTAACACTCTTATCGTATTCCAACCCATTACATGGTAAAAGGGTTTAGGAATCGTGAGACAGTTCTATGCGGATACAATGAGTCTCATAAACAACTTACCCCTAATACGTTTAAAAGAATCATCCCCTCCAAATTTGTAATTATAGTTTTAACAACAGTTACTCTACTTACTCTACAACACATTTAAACAAGTATGGATACAGTTTAAGAAAACTGTCGTGTATCTTTATTTCAGAGCCTTGGACATAACCAAGGGTTTACCCTCTCTTGTTGCTCTGCAGATTTGGATGTCTATCTGTTTTGTTTTATTTAATCCGCATTAAGGAAAGAAAGTCAATTTTTTCCAGGACTCCATATGCGATTGCATTTTATTTATTTCCAAGATGGTTTTGATTAACTATAAGAATAAAATCGTAACCTTATTTTTTTACCAAGTGGGCAACCCTATAGGCCATGTTTTATACTGTACATTCTGTATTATTCTTCTTTTTATGATGTTACTTATTTACTCTCTTTCTGAAATGATTGATTAAAGTTTGATAACTATAATCTAATGATGGGAGCCTTGTTTAACTGTGAGGGTACACATTAGGAAGTCCTTGGCCCACTCCACCACTTCAGGTCTGTGGATGAATTTATCATTGATTCAAAGAGGAAAGACAACATTTTCTCCCATAACCACAAGCTAAGTACAGTCAATATATCCATCTGCATTGTTTTTTTTTGTAAGTGTTCTACGCTGGTAATTATTCTACATTCAGTATTTGAAATTTTGTTTACTTCCAACTTAATACTGATTATATTTTTATTAGTCTCCTTACAGGACTGCATGCATTCAAAGTCTTCGGATTCCAGGACAACATCTTGTGCAAAAGGTACTCGTGTTCCATTTTACAGTGCTCTTAAAAATATTATCCTAGGTTCTATCGAATGAAACAGTTATGTTCTAGAATACAATTACCGTGAAAATTTATATCAGACTCCTATAACAGCTGGTTATTTGTATATTCAGGTTTTTTAAAGAAAAGACATAGGGGAAACCCCTACACTGAAATAAGATTTCACTATTTGAGATTTATAAACACAGTGTTATGTAGAGTTGAAGACTCATTTAAGTATTGGTCTGACTCTATGATATGAAACATGTTTTATGTATTTACAATACCAAGCCTTAGCCTCTGCATTATTGTAATGAAACAAGACTGTAACTACTTGTTCCAATTATATGGTCAGTTTACATGGAAAACTCGAATTTCAAGTTATGCAACAATCAATAATTAGTTTCTGTGTATTAGATATTTTATAATTCAGAAACTCTGTGTTTGGCAGCAACATGTATTCATATATGAAATCCTATTTTATCTTCCTTCTGGGTCTACTTTGGTATATTCCTATTTTATATTTCTATTTAGATAGCAGTGCATATTCCAAACTATAAAAATGTGTATACACATAAATGCTTATATATTTCCAGAATTATGTCTAGCATTTCATAGTTTAATACTACTTAAATCTGAACGTCTATAAGTATGTGTTCACATGCTTGGTAGAAGTTAAAATAACCCTGCAATGATTCTATTTTATTTAACTTACAATTATATCCTATGTACCTACCATAACTAACACACCATAGCTTTCATCACGTTATTCATTAAAAATAAATAAATAATCTGCATCTACAATAGCTAACACACAGTAGCTTTAATACTTTATGCATTAATAAAATCAAATTGTACTTGCAACAGTTATCATACACAGTGGATTTCCAATTATATCAGCCATAAAACACTAGGACATCCACCCAGGAAAAGGTATACTACCAACTATTTAATTAACAAAAAATTCAACCAGAGAAGAGTAGAGGAACATATCTGAACCAAACACTAAAACAATAAATGGAACAACCAAGTTCCACCCAACCATAGAATAGAGCAGCCAATCTATTTGTTCTATTCACCCCCTAGCCTGACCATGAACCCATGAGGGCGAACTCCAGAACTCCTCCTTAGTTATAATCCTTCTTTAGTTACAGAAAAATTCTCCTTGCGTCACACTCAGAAAGTAGTTCTCATAACAACAAGTGATACTAATTTTCCCCAGCATACTAGGCAATGTCCTGCCTCCTCCCATATGCCATATATGCAAAAGCATCTTGTGCCTATGTCTTTTCCCTCTTGGGAATTTTTGCATCTTTACAAATCCTTGGTTTTTAGGGGCTATCAATGGCCAAATTCCTGATTTTCCACTTGTAACATTCAGCCCTGAGGTAGTTCTAGCATATTCCCCACTCATGGAGTCATGGTCAGCTGATTTCAACCTGGCTGTTCCATTTGTCTCTCAGCAATAAATATAAAAATATTTATTTCTTACAAGTGTCCAAGTCAAAGAGTTGGTTGAGGAAAATAAAATATTTTCCAAATAGTCATAATAATAAATTACAATTAACTAAATTCGAAATTTGGAATTGCCATAAATGGCAATAATTTTCCAATTTTGAATTTACCAAAAACGGAAATAAATTCCGAAGTATTTTCTGACTTAATAATAATTTATTTTTGGGGATATTACATACCGTCTTCTACTTTCAAAGGTCCTAATATACCAAATAACGTGTTCATTGAAAGCAACGAAATATGGAATTGAATAACTTCTAAATAATGTCGTTTCATTTAAAACATCTTATAAATTATTGGAACCACTCCAAGAGATATTCATGGAATCATCACTTTAATGAATCACTACTTGAAGATCCAATTACATCCCTAGTACCAAACATAACAAGGTGCATGTCTTGATGAAACAACTATTTATGTTACGGTTCTCTACTTGTAAATCGATTCCCACCCATAGTATCAACACATGGCAAGGTGAGTCACTTTTGTCAATCACATAGTTTTAGGTTAGTTGCTCCAATTGTATCACATATAAAAATATCTAAATTTCTTGAAGGGATTTTATAAAAAGGGTTTTTCCTAGAAATGATTGGTAGGCAATAAAACCAATAATAACTCATAAAAGTTTGATTTTTTTTTCAAAATCATAAAAATTGACCTCGAAGATTATTAATAAGTTGTCGATGTTATAATTTCATGATGAATAATTTGTTATGTTTAACCTCCTTAATAGACCTTCGGACATCATCCAACTGCCAATCCAAATAGTCTGAAATTATTGAAGTAACAATTATCTACGTGAGAGAAAGAATTTTGTTGTGTTGATGTCGCTCTACAGTCACGGACATTAAATAAATTTCTGTGTAGTTTTAGTTTAATAATTTAGATAGAAAATAAAATCGTTGTGTAGTAATGATTGGAGTTCAATGGCCATAAACATATCTTGGTAGTATAAACTGCAATTCAAATAGAAATAAGTTTTCGATGCTAATCACTGCCAAAACAATCATTCTAAATTGCAAAAAGAATATTGTCAGCTCTTAACCATTCAATAATTAAACAAAACACACATTTCCAATTACATAATGCAGCCAGATCTTAACCACTCCTTAGTTAAATCTTCTGGGCATTTATAGAACTCTGTAAATTATAATAAAAACTATGTGTAACTGCATCAAATCACGGGGTGGTTATTAAGGAATGGGTACGATCTAAGCGTAGATAGACCATGAAATTGATGCATCCATTATCAATGTGATTTTCTTTTAAATTTTGTTGTGTGTTTACTCAAGGGTATTAAATGTTGGGTGCACTTGACCCCAGGTTTTGGAAAGAACAGTTTACCTACCATCTATCTGAAACAGAGACTCACCAAAACAAAGAATAATATAAACTCAAAATCTCTACTTAGAAAATAAAAATGGTCCAGAAACTCAGAAATACACAGGTAAAAAGGGGCAAGAAAATGATAAATAGCACAGTTAAAGACAAATAAAATTAATATAAATTTTGTGTAGAATTCTAATTCTGCTTGGTTCATGAAAAATTGATATGAAACTTTTTCATATCCAAATCAGTTTAATTTTAAACGTAAATTTAAAAAGAAATTGATGCAGGAGCATCCGCACCTCGTTGCGCGAGGCTGCATATGTGGAAAGAAAAGGACCGCAGAGTGACGCAGCATCACGGTTTTAACCTTTTTTATGAGCGCCGCCATTTATATAAAAGGTCCTATATTTAGGCGTACTTGTATACTGAAACAGACCGCGAGTAGATAAGCTCACGTCTTGGTACAACAGAGACACTTACTAGATTTAATGCAGAGAGAGAATAGATTTAGTGCAGGTAGATAGGACCATTAAGTTAGATTTGACAATTTAGCTTTTGAGAGGGAAACGGGATAAAGACACCCTCCTTTTGTATTATTGTATGATTGGGCATCTAGAGGAGGTTTAGCATTAGCGTTGAGGAGAAGCAAGGAGGACAGGCAGAGAACTGGCGAAGAATCCCCATGTACAGATATTGAATTAATATAAGTGTCTGATTTAATTTCATGGCTATGATTATTCTCTGTATCTTGTTAACATTATGTTGTTGCATGCTTGCTTCTTGCTATGCTTTTATCATATATGTTGCATATGTGATCTCATGGCAGATTAGAAAATTGGGGGAAAGGAGAGAATAAGTTTGGTCACTCCATTGTTTGAACCAGGAGATTCCTGCATAGAGTGTGGTTGAATCCCTCCGTTTAGAGTGCGTAGAGAAGGTTCAGTAGGAGGATTTTATTCTCGTCAGCCTAGAGCCGTGAGGTTGAGATTCAGCTCATAGGTGTGATTATCCCTTGTGTGTTGTTGGGGTTATGTTTCCTCATCTTTGTTTCAGGTTATATTCTCCTTTCATATGCTGTGTACGTAATCATGTGGAAAAATTAGAAGTTAAGTGCTTGAGAGAATGAGTTTCAATTGTTTCTCTGCTTAAGTCAGAAGATCCCTGCATAGAGTGCAGTCGGATTCCTCCCCGTGGAGTGTGTTGAGGTGATTAAGCAGATGAGCCTTTGTCCTCTTCAACTCATAGTTATTTTTGAGCTGTTTGAGTCGTGCAGAAGAGTGCAGGCCAGATTTGGGGCCGCGGGAGCCAACCCAAGAATAGGGAGACTAGAGTCCAGTGTCGGGGACAGTGCAGAGTCTGGGAGGATTTCAACCCTGAGAGGCGTGGGAAGTTGGCCACAGGAAATGTTTGGAAAAGTCCTCGGAAGAAGGCATAAGAGCATTTCTCCAGAGGATGAACTCTCTTGATTTTCAGCTGTATCAGGGGAAGGTGAAAAAGTAGGGAACTCTTTGAGAGGAAGAGAATCGACGACTTAGACCGTCGTGGAGGAACGCGATGTCGTGAGGATACGAAACACTACGTCCAAGAGTGTCTGCATGGTGAACATCGGGACTTGGTGACGTGGAAAGGTTACCTCGGAACATCGGACCTCGAGAGTAGGAAGCCTCCGGTCTATGCTCGGGAGTAACGAGGATACGGGGTTGGAAGATTTCGAGAATTAGAGTCTCGGTCCTTCGGGTCTCGGGGTTTGAGAACTCGAAGGTAAACTATTCGCTAGGCGCGAGTCGCGATAGCGCGAGGTCCCGACATACCAAGGAAAGTCAGCGTTGACCGGGAGTGTCACGTCTCGAAATCGGGGAGTCCCGTCCTCAGCTGCAGGACTTGCGAAGTCGCGAAGTCCGACCTTCCGATTTCTCGGGGAAGGACCACGCGGTAGTATTCTTGTGGGTAAGAAATTCCCGAGGGGAATAAGAAGGACTTGAACCCTTCGGGCCATAGACAGTGAAGGTCCTGGTGGACGCGATCGCATCTCTGAGTGAGAGGGGTGTGGGTTGCGTCAGAAATCAACAAATCAACAGATCATTATCTTACCCATTAAAAAAATGAAAATGAAACGAGATTAGATAGAGTTATCCACTATTAATAATTCACTTTGTCGTTTAATACTATCTAGGATAATGGATTCTGCTTTCTCCAAAGTGTGTGATTAAAAATGGACATATTAGCACACCTTTGAACATGGGATTAAGAATCGACAAATTGTGGGATTAATAAATTATGGGAGAAAAAAGCCACAAATTTTGCAGTGTGGAATGAGCAGAATGCAAGATTAAATCTCAATGCTCATTGAGGGTAATGCAGGGAAGGGATTACGGGCATCATTCTCATAACTCATCGCAAATGAAGAGGAAAGAAATAGAAATTGCAGAGGAAAAAAAAAAACATTAATCGCAGAGAAATAAAACGTATGGTGAACTAGAGAGACATCCCAAATCACTGTGGGAGAACGATTTTGCAGTGAATAAATCACAATAATTGCAGATAAATAATCCTACACTTATTATCCATGCACAGGAAATAAGGGCATTTGATTCTAAACCTTTAACACTGGAGTGAAAGACAGTCGATTCGGCTCCTGGCCGACTGCTCAGGCACGGACTAATAACTTTGGGAATAAAGGAACAAAAGATAAAAACACAATTTTTTTTTGTATTAAAACAATAAAAAAAAAGAAACGCAAAGAAGTCATTTACATTCATAGTTTGGGTTTGCCATTGGAAATCAATCAAAAGTACATTGAGCATAAGGCTGGGATAACCTTGAATTCTCTGATAAAAAATGTTGGGCTCTTCAAGACAGATTCATTGAAAGAAAAATGAAATCTCTAGATAGTATTATGCTGAATAAAACATAAACTTTAACACAATAGAACTACCTTAACAGAAGGTGAAGGAACATAATTTCACTACCCTTCAACCAAATATACACATGCATACCGTAGCCAAATGTGAATGCTCTGAAGTCATTGTCCCCCGCACGCTCTGTTCAACTCTCGCTTGACAACCAATGTGACCTCACCGGTACCTCCCAACCAATGCTAGGGACAGTCTTCTTCCCTCTTAGCCCCCCGATCCGTAAAGGGGTCACACACATAATACTAGATAATGCTAGCACCCAGCTCACCTCACAAGGACGAGCTACCACTCGTTACATGAGTTGGGTATCCCAACTCCCACAAGAGAAAGTTCAGTCAAGATGAAATTTCAGCAGCGTAACGTTACATAAGCCATATGTGATCCATAATCCTCCTCCTCCATCCTTTTTATAGAGTTTTCAAGTAATTAGTTTCCCAAAATTATCATTAGATTCTTTTTTCATTAATTTAATCAGTAAAAACCTCCCCCGCACACATGTCACCCGATCCCCTAGTTGCACCAGAAAATCAATTTTATTAATTAATTAAATATTCCTATTTCCCTCACCCACCTAAAATCATTCCTGTAACGTCCCTCCTCGTTATGACAACAAT
>JZKD02S0030998.1:10868-26483 GCA_000966675.3 Picea glauca
TGATGTATGGGAAATTGTGCCTATACCTAAAGAAAAATCAGTAGTAACTTCAAAATGGGTATATAAGATCAAACATGCAGCAGGTGAAAGCGTGGATAAATATAAAGCAAGGTTCATAGCTAGAGGGTTCTCCTAGAAGGAGGGAGAATACTGTGATGAAAAATTTGCTCCGGTTTCTAGATATACTTCCATTATAGCTATCATATCTCATGTTGCTTCCATGGGATGGAGTTTACACTAGATGGATGTAAAAACAACTTTCCTCAATGGAGCAATTGAAGAAGAAGTATATATTGAAAAACCTCAAGGATTTGAAGTACATTCCAGAGACACTCATGTTTTCAGACTAAAGAAAGATTTATATGGACTCAAGCAAGATCCAAGATCTTGGTATGCCAGAATCGACGGTTATCTAACGAGAATCAATTTCTCCAAAAGTCATGCAAATCCAAATATTTACTACAAATTCGTGAACAATGCACATGTGATTCTACTACTATATGTTGACGATCTATTCCTAACAGGTGAAGAGTCTCTCATCATCTAATGAAAAAAGGAACTAGCTTCTGTGTTTTATATGAAATATCTTAGTATCGTGCATTATTACTCAAGACTAGAAGTGGGGTAGAAGCATGGTGAAGTATTCCTTGGACAGGGAAAGTATGCAATAAATATTCTTCAGAAGTTTGGAATGATGGATTGTAAATCCATGGACACTCCTATGACTACGGATATAAGAAAAGTAAGAGATTAAGATTCTAATCCAGTAGATCCATCACTATATCGACAATTGATTTGGTCATCGATGTATTTGGTAAATACTCGACCAAACATTTTCTTTGCCATGAACACACTAAGTCAGTTCCAGGTGGAACCTAAACATGAGCATTGGACAACCGCAAAGCATGTTCTAAGATATATTCATGGAACACTAAACTATGGTTTAATATAAACATCATCCAGTGATATACAACTTCATGGATTCACAGATTCAAATTGGGCAGGAAGTGTAGAAGACATAAAGAGTACTTCAGGGATGTGTTTCATCTTGGGCTCCGCTATGATATCTTGGGCCAGTAGGAAATTTTATTTAGTCACACTCAACACAGTAGAAGTAGAATATATCACAGCATGTGAGGCATGTATAGAAGCAATATAGCTGAGAAAGATAATCTCTGATTTATTTGATCAGGTTCCAAATTTGAACATAATACACTGTGACAATCAGAGTTGTATAAGGCTATCATAACATCCTGTGTTTGATGAACGGTCAAAACATATTGAGATCAAATACTACTTTATTTGAGATAAATTCGGGAAGTAGAAGTAAAGCTCTAGTATATCCTCACATATGAGCAAACAATAGATAGCATGACAAAGCCTCTATCCAGAATAAAGTTTTCATATTTTCGAGACAAATTGGGGATTGTGGAAATAACTCCCTTAGTTTAAAGGGAAGAAATGACTCTCCAGGTTGGGAGGGAGCACTGACATATTATTGAATTGAGGAAAATCATTTTCAATTTTGAAAAATGGTCTAGCTTGGGCAGTTCCTTTCCAGTTCGGAAAGTGGTTTGGGATTTCTGATGGATAAGCATTTTCCAGTTTAGAAAATGGTCCAAATCGAACAGTCATTTTTCGTAATGAAAATGGTTCGATGGATTGTTGATGCACCATAGAGAGTGATTTCCCATTGTGGTTAACATGGGGAATGGTATAGGGAAGTCTGTCTTCTTAAGGGTTACTCAAGAATACTGGCCCACCTCACCGGACAATCATTCTTTCGAAGCTAACAGTTGTGAGTAGTTTCGAAGAATGGTCCATTTTGGAGGTTGGTGCATGACAATCATTTCCTTAAGGAAATGGTCCTGACAGTGATTCCTTATTGCAGATTCATTCTCTCCAGGTTGCACTTTGTTTAGTGCTGTAGGAATGGCCCAAGGTGGTGAATGGTCCAAGTTCAACAATAAGAGACAGGCATTCCTTAGGGAAGACTCATTCTCTCCAGGTTGCACTTTGTTTAGTGCCGGAGGAATGGCCAAGGGTGGGGAAAGATCCAGGCTCAAAAATTAGAATAGTTATTCTTCCTTTCTTGAGAAGAATAGTCTAGATATCCCATCATTGATGTTCTACTCTGAGGGAAGATGCTCTTTCAGATCTCACATATGTGAGTTAAATATTGCCCCAGATGATTCAGTTTATATCATAATAATATTTTTTTTGCAGGTTGATATCAGATGATTGTTATGGAGACTGGATGTCTCCAAATAGTAGAGATATGCTACTGTGGTGGATATGTTCCACTGTTTGTGACTATGTGTCATGGTTTAAGTAGTTTTGTAGTCCTATGGATAAACATAGTTGTGTTCTATTAATTGAAATTATACCACTTGTCATGGAGATTATCCAGTTGGATAATAATGACAGTGCCCGTGATGTTACCAGTTGAATGGTTTGTTTGTGCTCAAGAACATTATCAATTATACCTCCCTAGCTGGGAGGGAGTGTTGATATTATGGTATATTTGGGAGGTATGAACCTCCATTGGGACCTTTGACAAGATTAGAATATTTTAGAAGAAATAAAATAAGTGAACGTAACCCTAGAAGAGATGTCGGCTAAGAGAGATAATTAATATGAATTAATTAGTACCCAGAATGAGAAGTTGGCCTAGGCAGTCTGCCAGGTTTAATATAAATACAAGGCACTAGTATTCATTTGACACACACTTCTCAGAATTGCAGAGAGGCACTTGTGCGCACTGCAATTTGGTAGTCTTGTGTGCAATTTCTAAAGAAGGTGTTTCCCTAGTTCTAAAGCCTATTTCTTCTATCTTTTTGGATTGGACTCTCTGATCAGATTTGGTTACTTCTTACTTGGTGCATTAGCCCTGCTTGGATATTAGATTTCTACCGTGATTCTTCTCTCTTTCAAGGTCAAGGTGCTTGGAGGGTGGCTTCGGCCTATGGTTGGGTGACAATAGTGATATTGTATATGGTAAAATGAGCACATTCTAACACATGCATCATATTCCAATCCTTGACACACACAAGAAAAAAGTGGACAACATATTTTTTCATATTTAAACATTCACGTGATTGGGCCTTACTTTTAACAGTGGCATGAAAAATTTGTTTGCTTGATCCATATTTATGAGTAGAAAAAAATGAAAACACAGATATGTAGTATTAACACAAAGATACAGTGAATAATAATAATAGAGATATAGTAAAACTTGACTTCTATTAAATAAGAAATATGATAAAACTGTAAAATGCAGACTGAAACAAGGTTGCTAGAATGGTGGTAGCTTATCTCTGAGAATAGATGTGACGACTACACTCATTCGCAAGAATATAAGTACAATGAGGCTCCAAAGGAATTTTTACATCAAAAATGAACCCCAAAACCCTAGACATCCAAAAACATAACCCTAGGAGATGAAGCGCCAAAAGTCATGTGGATCTTGTTGGGGTAAGTTGGTACATCAACTTCCTGGGGTCATAACTTTTGCATATGATCTCCAGTTTAGGTGCACGATATCCTGTCAGAAAGGTCTATCAGATGAATACACATTGTGTAGTCACTCTTGATTAGATTCTATGGTGTGACTATGGTGAGCCTAAAAAACGGTTTTTAGGGACTCAAAATGGCCTTGAAAGTTTAGGCCCCAAAAACCTACAAAAAAACTGCCAAGATGAAAGTTGTATGTGAGCTAGATGGAATAGGTGGGTGGCCACTGATATCCACCTGGATCAATCCTCCTCCCTTAGGAAACAATGGTATCCATTTCATTTATTTCCCCCATCAGATGAAGAAATTTATGTTGAATTTGGCCCCCGGTGAGCCACTTGCCTTGATGCAGGAGCTACCCTACTTTGACAACATGATAAAGATGAAAATTCTATTGGCAAGTGCTCATGACTTGTGTGTCCATGATCTGATCAGTGGATTCTTTTTCCATGTATTTAGGTTTGAGATCTGTCGGTGCCAACTGTTCTGCTACCTCTGAGGTGTCCAATAATAGTGGAAAGTATGGTCGAAGGAGGTCCACATTAAACACTAGGTGCAAGCCAAGGAAGGGGGAAATGTTTAGCTCAAACGAATTTTCACCCATATCCTTGGTGATGGTATAAGGTCCATAGTGAAGTGGATGAAGCTTCCTATGGGGTCATGTAAGGTGTTCTTTCTACAAGTGCAACCAAACTTTATCTCCCACCTAAAACTTGTGTGGCACCTGGTGTTGATCGTGGCACTACTTGTACTTGGAATTAGACTTTTGTAAAATATCCTGAACCTATTGACAGATGTGTTGGATTCATTCAATGAACCAAGTGGATTTATTGACTTAAGTGTGAGCATGGGATGATTATGCTTGGGTGGATGCAAGGGGTAGTGCAATATCCATGTGATCCAATGGTTGAAATCTCAACCCCACCTGAAAGGGGTTGTGGCCAGTTGAGCTATGTATGGCTCTGTTGTTGCTATGCTAAACATAGGGAAGATTTTTATCCCATGTCCATGGATGATTGGAATTGTACATGCACAAGACATGCATGATCATCTTATTGATGACCTTAGTTTAGCCATCCGTTTGGGGGTGGAAGGCAGTGGATTTGGTGAGCTTGGTGTCCAACAGTGACCAGAGGCTTGACTAGAATGTGTTGAGGAAACATATTTCTCGATATGAGATGATGATTTAGGGAATCCCAAAATATACCCACACTTGTTCGAATAAGATCTTTGAATTGGCCTCCGTTGTGATGCTCTTCTAGTAGGTGGTCATAATCGCCATTTTGGAAAAGTGATCAACCACCACAAAAACATAGTCATTTCCGCACTTGGTTGAAAGAAGTCTTGACATGTATTCCATCAAGATGGATTCAAAGGGCCTTTTAGGAGTAGGCATAGGGGTGTACAGGCCTTCTTTATTAATGGTCAATTTGGGTATGGTGCAGGAAATGCATGACCTGATATACTTGCTGACATCTTGCCAAAGTTCCAGCTAATAGAAATGTTGTTGCAACATTGCCACTGTCTTTTCTACACGGAAGTGTCCTACCACCCAACTATAGTGAGCTTCCCAAATCAGCTTCACTCACTCGCTTAATGGAACACGGAGATTTCCCAAATGGAAGAGAAACCCATCCTAAAGGTGAAACTCTGTGCCAACTGTGTTGGTGACCAACATGTGATAGGTGGTGGAAAAGTCAGGATCACCTCTCCTAGAGTTGGGGCGATCCGTAGCTCTCATGGTTGTAGGAGTTTAGCACCGTGGTGAGTGCTGCCACTGGAGGTCGACTGAGGCAATTAGCGACATGGTTGGTGCTTCTAATCTTATACTTGATGTTGAGATGGAACTATTGCAAGTATGTGGACCACTTTTGATAGTGGTCATTATGAAATATTCCTTGTGTCTACATGAACTATAGAGGCTTATGATCAGTGTGGATGACTATCTCCTTCTCGAGAATGTAATTCCTCCACTAGAGGTAGTATTTCATAATGGAGTACATTTCTTTGTCGTAAGTAGGGTAATTATGAATTCCATATGGTAGTGTCTCACTATGATAGGCCATGTCATGTCCATTTTGAGTGAGAATTGCGTCCACAACATAGTTTGAAGCATCGGTCTCAATCTCAAAAGGTTGTTGCAGGTTGGGTAATGAGAGCACCAGGGTTGAGGAGAAACACTACTTCAAATCATCAAACACTTTTTGTTGTGATAGGCCCCACATGAACTTATCCTTACCACTAATCCTGGTCACTTGGATAAGGGGCCATGTGATATGGGAGAATCCCAACATGAACCTATGATAGAAATTGGCAAGGCCTAAGAATATTTCAAGCTTAGTGAGTGTGGTCGGGGTTGGCCAGTCACAAATGACATGTATCTTGGCTATATTGAAATGCACCCCATGCTCATCAAAAATGTAGTCAAGGTATTGGACAATGTCCATGCCGAAGGAGCATTTTTCCAAATTTGCATATAGCTTGCGCTGCTACAGAGTGTGCATAACCTATTGAATGTGTTGCAAGAGTTCCACCAAACTCTTCTTGAAGATGAGGATTTCATAAAAATACACCACCACAAAATAATTGATTAAGGGTCATACGATATCGTCTATCATCCTCATGAAAGTTTTTGGAGCATTCATCAAACCAAAAGGAATTACCAACCATTCAAAAGGACATTCTTTAGACTTGAAGGCAATTTTCCATACATCAGGCTCCTCTATTGGGACCTGTTGGTATCTAGACTTCAGATCAATATTCCCAAAGTATTTCCCCCCCTTGAGTTGGTCAAGGAGATCATGGATTCAGGGAATTAGTTACTGGTTCCTGACTATGATTTTATTTATGGATCGATAATCGATGCAGAGTCATTAGGTCATGTCTTTATTCCTCACAAGAAAAATTAGGATTCCACAAGGTGATGAGCTTGGTCAGATGTGCCCCTTTTGGAGCATCTCTTAGATTTGGTGCTTGATTTCTTCATTTTCCAACAGAGAGCGGTGATAGACTAGCCCATTGGGTAGTGGTGTGTTGGGGGTTAGATTGATTGAATGTTTGATCTGACAATGCAGAGGTACCCGAGTGAGTTAGGAGAAGATGTCTTTGTATTCTTCCATGACCTTATCTGCTTGATTATGTTGCGTGGAGAGCCTTTCCCTGGAGGCCATGGATGTGGTTGCAACCTTTTGCTCACTTTGATTGTGAATTACAAAGAGGAAAACATTCTCATTCTGATTGAATAATTTCATGCATTGCTTGGCAGAGATCAAGGAAATGGTAGTAGGTGGGACTACCTCAAGTATCCTGTACAATTTTCTATCCAAAGTAATAATAATACTACAAGGCCTAGGGTCATATACAACATGATGTTTCCATAAATAAGGTTGGCCCAAAATAACATCACAAACTTCAAGGAGGGTGACATCACAAAATACCTCATCTTTGAAAGGTTTGATTCTGTAGGGAAGGCGACATTGTTGGCTGACGTGGAGATCTCTTCCTTGGTGGAGCCATCCTATGGTGTACGAATATGGATACGTTGTTGTTGGCAATGCCAACCACTTGATGACCTTCAATGAGATGAGGTTCTTCTAGCTACCGCTATCAACGATGAAGTTCAACAAAGTACCCTTTACCCACATTTGTGAATAAAAGATGTGTTTGCCTTCCTCAGGTTCACAGTGATGGATCTTGGTGGTAGTGACAGTGGCATTAGGTTCTGCATAAATGATCTGTCTCCCTTTTTCTAGTTTCGACTCAGAGTCAAAACCCATATATGATTCAAAGGATTTCACCTCATCCACCAATGAATTCTTTGAGAAACATTCAATGGAGTTATTCCAGGGGATCTGATGGAACTCACACCAATTCCCCATGTATTTCCTCGTCTTCCTGTTGTCCTTCTTTGTTTGCATCTTAGATTGGTTGTCTTGAGACTATCCATACTTTTTATACCCTTTGTTTTGCGGGTTGGGGTTTCCCTTTCCCTACTTCTACTTTGAGGGGTTCTCGGACCCAAATTGCAACATCTTTTGTTTGAGATTCTACTTGATTTTGACCACATATCGATAGGTTGCGCCCAAGGAATAAATATCTAGAATCTATGTTTATTTCTTGATGTATCTATGTATATCCTCATGGTACTTGAGAACCATATGTCCCTCAGAGTCTCTGATACCCAACTTGGTGTGAAAGTTATGGAAGACATTTGTGAACTCTGGCACTGTTTGGTACCTTTCCTACCACAATGTGGTCCATTTTGTATATAAGTCATTGTAACTTCCAATAGGGTAGTATTGTTCTTTAATAACATCCATGAAAAAATCCTAGGTGGGTACAACTGCAAACAATGAAGATTCCCTTATTGCCTTTTTCTCACAAAAATTCTCCCACCAATCTTTAACATGACAGACGACCTTAAGGAGCGTAAATGTAATCTTTTATCTATTTGAAAAGTTGTAGACATAAAAATACCCTTCTATCATATTTAACCATTTCTCTACAACATCCACATCTATATGACCTTCAAATATATGAATATAAAAGTTGATTTGTACCTTTAAGGGAACGACATCACCGCTCGAGGAAGATGTGTCGCTTGTCGACAACCATCGAAGGATTTGTGCAAAGCTATCCATCATCTCATTCCTCTGTTGCTCGAGAGATTCCTCAAGAAAATTTTTGAAAGGATCTCTTGTCCCATAGTCTTTCGTTTCTCCCACCATGGAAGGTTACTTGGGTGTTTGAGAGAATTTTTCCTCAAGAGAAACAAGCTCGATATTGAACTCTCTATACCATGAACTTTTCAGGGACATACACTAAAAAAAAGGAGTAGAATAGTATAATACAAATGATCCAAATTTATGACTGGAATGAAATGAAAACATATATCTATAATATTAACACAAAGATACAGAGAATAATAACATAGATACAAAATGGGCTGAGGCGATGCCAACATTTGACAATATTGGAAAGATAGCAGCTTTATTCATTTTCAATCACATCATAGCTTGTTTTGGTGTTCCTCAGGCTATTGTCACCGATCATGGTAGCCACTTTAGAAACTTCATGATGTCTGAACTCACTGAAAATTTGGGTCTTCACCATGAAGGCTCAACGCCCTATTACCCACAAGCCAATGTCCAAGTCGAAGCGATTAATAAAGTTCTCATAACCATGCTTCGATGAATAATAGGGATTCACAAAACAAGTTGGCACACAATGTTGTTTTCAACATTGTGGGCTTATCGGATGTCCGTTAAGTCTGCTACTAGGTTTACACCTTTCTGGTTAGTTTATGGTTTAGAAGCCACTCTCCCGATTGAATGTGAGATACCCTCTTTAAAACTAGTTGTTGAACTCCTGCCAAACACTTCTGTAGAGGAAGAATGTCTGTTGTATCTTGTGCGATTAGATGAAACTCGACGCAATGATACCCTAGTCATAGAAGCCCAGAAGAAATGTGTCAAGGCACAATACGACAAACATGTCAAGCCTTGCGTTTTCTTTGAAGGAGATCTGGTTCTCCCCTACGAACAAGATCGAGATATTCTAGGAGCTAGAAAATTCGAAGCCATGTGGCGAGGTCCTTATATCGTTAGATGAGTTTTTGAGAAAAGAGCTTATGAGTTAGCTGATTACGATGGTATCCATTTGAGTGAACCCAAAAATGGGTTGTACTTGAAGAAGTACTATGCATAATATCACCTGTGCATGAGTACTTGTATTTTATTGTATCATACTTCTTGTGTGTTATTGTAGTTTGCTTTTGTCATTATCTAGTCTCTGCCCTTATTTGACATTGTGTTTGATTTCCATATGTCTGAGTCTTCACTACCCCACATTGGCTTTGCTGATGGAACTAGCTGTAGTACTCAGAACCTTGCTTCTACTGCATGGGCAATTTACACCCCTACAAATGAACTTGTCACTCTATGAGGTGTGTGCCTCGGTCGTGCGACCAACAATATTGCAGATTATAGCACCGTTATCGAATTGTTCATTGATGTTATCTCACTTGGTATTCGTCACCTAGTTGTGTGACTCGATTCGCAGCTCGTAGTACTACAATTAAGTAATGTCTATGCTATTCGAAGTCCTACTTTGTTACGGGTGTATTTGCGAATTCGCCTCTTGGAATGTTATTTTGATTATATTGAGTATCAACATATTTCTAGATGTCTAAATACATTAACTGATGCATTAGATAATTATGTATTAGATAGACATTTGGGTCATTTATAAATCAATCATATCATAAGTATCACACAACACAAAATAAGCGGGTAGAAGTCGTATGTATATATAACAATCAGAAAGTTTTTTACAAAAAAGTTCTATCTGAGGACCAAAATTTCAAAATATGAAGCTCATAGCTTCTACAAAGTGACTTCATGGATGATGTTCATAGTAACACACGACTGCCCGGGAAACTCTATGAAGCAGTCGGCCAACAAACTAAGACACCCCCACTGTATGACACTGATAACGTCGTGGAACCTTTCCAAGAGACATGACAGGAATGTCTACAGTCAAACCCTCTAAGTTTTGTTCCACTACTTCATAATATTCAACGTCCCATCATGGCACTGGAGCCACCTCTCCTCGTTGTTGAATAGGAGAAGTACTTGGAGGTCGATAAGGCCCCACGTCTGTGTCATCAAAAAAGAATTTTTGTAATTAGACCTTGGACAAACATAAAAACATTTGCATATGATAAAATTCACAAAAACATTTAAAAAGTAAAAATGTGTACTTCTTACCGAGATCTCCCCACTGAGCACCCTTGGGTAGGTCCAAGTTCATATCTCCTCAAAATTCCAACCCGACATAGGCATAATCATCGACCATCAACATCTGTGGTCGCTACCAGTCAAAGAAAGAATCATTGTATTTGATGATTGGTCCAGCTACATGCTGGGCCATGATGTTGCACCACCTCAACATTCTCGAATCCTCTAGAGCTGGTAAACCCCACTCAACCTGCAACCTCAACAAGGGAACCCTCTCAAGAAAGAAGGACACCAACAAAGACCTGTACCCGAATTGTTTCAGGTTGCCTCTCTTGCATTTGGTCATCTGCCTCTTCACGCTACGAAGGGCTGTGTCTGCCTAGTTAAAGACTCGAGGCTCAGTACACTTTATGGCATACTGAAAGTAGCTCTAGAGAGATATGTGTGGAGAAACGCTCCTAGCCATACAAGCAATGGTGAACAAAATAGTGCGAAGGGTCAAATCCTGTACCCCCCAAATGGCCACTTTTCCTTTGCTCCTTTCTACCTTTGGAACACAATACAAACAATAGTATTCACTCATAGGTAGCCCACCACCTCTGCTACCAGTCAAGCTAGCATGGTACCCACATTATGATAGTCCTGTTAAGAAGTAAACATCCTCGATATCCAAGGACAATGTGTGGACCCCTACGTGGAATACTTGTTGGTCCATGTCCCACATATGAACGAGGTACTCCAATAGTTTGACTTGTGCCCTCATACCTGGGATACGAAAGAATTTCAGGAGACCACAATCTCACAAAGTGACAATAGTGCCCGGGTTATTCCCAACAATAGCATCATATTCTTCATGCTCTCTTTCATGCCATTCCAGAACCATGGTGATAGCCAAATGCCTGCATAAGACACATAAGAAGAAGGTTAGCAACTCTCTTCAAGACTTGGTATCTTTTTTATTGAGCAAACTTCAAAGAAATTTTTCACTTTGCAGTTCTTGTAGGTTCCCTTTAGGCACAGTGCGAGGTTCTCGTAGGTGCCTTTGGGTCCACCTGCAAGAATCATGTGTTCTCATGGGTCTCGTGTGGTTAGCCTGTGAGAATGGTTGAGCGCAAATTTAACCCCTAAAACAAGCTCAAAAACTTGAATTTTACCAATGAAAATGAAAAATTGAACCATGAAAAGATAGAGAACAAGGAGCTTACCTCACTGACGGAGACGATTCGTCAAATGGATGCTCGTACCTTCTGCAATTGAGCACCGAAATTCAAGGGAAAAAGAGGGGTTTTGGGCTAAAATATTGGCAAAGTTACAATGACTATGGTAAAAAGAACTTTTACTCACTTATATTTACTTTTTGCCCTTTTTATTGTTTTTTATAATTGTTTTATTTATTAAACCTAATTCCTAATACCCTTATGAGTGTGACTTTTGTAGACATAATGACTTCAACGTTCATACACAAGGATACAAATATTTTTTCTCTTTTCATCGCATGTTTAAGTTGTTTTCTATGGTTTTTTGCACAAAACCTTGAGCTTGGTATTTGCTCGTTCTCACGCTCGAAAATACATGAGAATGTGATCGAGCATACTTTTATCACTTTTTCGGTCTCAACAAGGTTATACGAAAAAGGAACTCCTTGGAGTCCTCTTTAAGCTCTTTTCAGACTCTCTAAACATGAAAAGATCGCCGAGTGACCTTGCTATTTTCACTCTCATTAAAGTATTTGAAGAAAGCATATGTTGGGTGATAATTTATCTCTTTTTCAGTCTCATCGGACTATTTTACGAAAAAGGAATTGAGAGAGTTCTCTTTTAAGTGTTTTTCCAAACTCTATAATCATGAAAAACCTTCGAGTTTTCTATCTTTGGACTCATTAAACAAACATCGAAATACTCGTAATGGGACCAAACCACTTCTTCCTAGGGTTCGTTAAACATACTCCAAAGGACTCATCCAAAGGATGAGCTTACATCAACAAGAATATGTTATCCTCTTGAAGCTTGTGTAAAAATAAAGAGGTACTCGCCATAAATGGTGGGGGAAAAATTGGGAAAAGGGATGTGTTCCTATTCATATTATTGGCAGTAAGTGTTGCTCTTGAACATGACACCCCTTTATTCATTATCTGAAGCCGGTTTGGGAAATCCATTCGTCTCCCATTCAATTTGCTACAAGGTCATACCCTGTATCGTCTCTGAGTCAATGCTGCCAAATCATTGGTTGTGTCATTCATATGTTCAAGAGAAGTTCATCCGAAATGTAGTCGGCCATCTGCAGTTGTCCATTCTCTCTGTGTCAGCCTTCCCTGTGTCCCATTCAACTTACATGATACTTTGTTCTGCCTTCAAAATATGTTACTCATTTTGTGTCATTAATGGGGGATACATCAAGGCCCTCTTGTGACGAATTTTGTTCTGTCAACTCCAGCTCATTATCCAGAAACAAGACTTAGAAATCATTTGGTACCTTGGAACTTGCATGCCTCGATGGCAGGTTTCCTCGCTTTCGACAGTGGGTTTTCATCATCAACCCCTGATTAGGAGATTCCATCGGATGTTCGACCTCAACTCATTTATTCACATTCGGTGGATTGTACTAGTGTACCTTGGGAGGCATTAACATTAATGGTGATTTCCCTCACACTTGTTAACGGTTTCATCAATGATCGGTAATCAAGTGGTTTCTACCATGTTCGACTTGAACACACGTAATCACATGGTTAGATTCATACTTTCAGGTGACGAGATTGAAGACCCTGGGTCTCATCTCTTTGATCCAGGCTGTGATAGGATATGTATAATTTTCTAACACATAGATCCATTTTGTATGTCTCGTGGCTATGTCGTCTTTATTTGAAATTTCTTGCATGGATCCACAGTGCATTCTTGGTGGCTATGCGATATTTTGATGGCATGGATCCACGGTGTATGATTGGTGTCCATGACCTATGTTTATGATGCCATCAGTATTTGATCTGAGTATGGGAATGCCTACCTCAGAACTAGTATGGTATTATGTAGATGCTTGGTTGTTTGCAGGTTTTCGATTAGGTGCACTCCTGGTTTCCGACCCACACACGCAGTTTACAAAGTATTTCGACTGTCACTCATTCCGGCCTCATACTTTGGGGGGCATTCTGTTACACATTATTTTGGTCATCTTGATGGTGTATTGACAATGGTGTACTCAAGCTCCCAACAAGAACTTTCTCCTGTGAAAAGTGGCATTTATCTCCTTCCAGAAAACATATTTTCAAAGTGAGTTTGTAGGCTTCTTATAGCCTAGGGTGCGAGAATAACCCATTCTTGCAGGCCACATTCAGCTAGGGTGCGAACTTCTCGCACTGTACTCTATACATAGGGTGCAAACTTGTTTTCAAGCTTGGAATAGAGAAGAAGTCTTGAGGGTTCTGGAAGGGAATCTTCTAGAAAATGGGTTGGTATTCAAATGCTTATCATTTTACTAGTTTCCCTAATTTGGTGGTCTCATTTTTATCCATGTAACCATCTCATCCTCTCCTATATATTGATAGGATTCTCATCGAAAAGGTTAAGAAATATTAATTGGAGAATTGGTGAAGGAATTGTGTGAAGAACCCAACTTGGACAGAAGCTTGGAGACTCTAGTAGGTCTATCAAGAGGAATTGGATCTTCTTCATGCAAGGACAGAGCAAGTGTGTGTGTTGGAACCAAGAGTCACCGAAAGGAAGCTTACGATATCAAGGCAATCATGTTGTATCTTCTACTTTCGATTAATATGATACAGCGACATGTCCTTTTCCAATAAAGTCATTCTTACTTTATTGTGTAATTCCTTGATTATACACATAATTTGACAATTGAATACATTTTGCTATCTTCACTTTGGTTGGTTTGTGTTGTCTTGGTCTTGACCTCACGAGAGCGCCGGAGTGAAGCGGGAGAAACAAAGACATAAGGAAGCGATACAAAGGTATGTCACTTGTTCCTCCTTTTTAGCTAATTCAATAGTCATAAATTAGGGAAAGAGTCATGTCCTACCCTGTTTTGTTCTAGATCTAGGTGGATCTAGGGAGATCTGTTTGTGTCTGCACCTACCAATTAGTCCGATAACAATACAATAAAACTTGTAATCCAAATTTTATGAGTAGAACGAAATGAATATAGATTAATATCAAAATATGTTTAACACAGAATAACAAATATACACTAAAAATGGTTTCTATTCAATAAGGAAACAATTTGAAACTATAAAATGTAGCAAAAAACAAGCTTGCTAGAATGGCGGTAGCTTATCTCTGAGAAGACATGTGATGGCTGTGCTCATCTACAAGAAGATGATTAAAATGAAGCTCTGAAGGAATTTTTAAAATAAGCAGGAATTTCAAAAAAAACATAGACATTCAAAATAATAACCCTAGGAGATGAAGTGCCAAAATTCATGTGGGTCCCGTTTGGGTAAGTTAGTACATCAACTTCCTAGTGTCGTAATTTTTTCATATGATCTCTATTTTATGCACACGATAGACCATTGGAAAGGTCTATCCGAGGACCACTCATGTTTCTGTAAGAATTTGTCTTTGTCCACAATTTATCTATGGATATCCCTAAAAATTTTGTTGAGGGCCTCAAAACGACCCCAGAAGTCAAGGACCTGAAAACTAGGAAAAAATTGCCAAACTAGAAAAATGCCAAAATGAGCCAGTTGGAATAGGTGGAATGCCACCAAAATCCATATGGATGAATCATCCCCCCTTAGGAATCAATGGTATCCATTTTATTGAGTTCCCCCATTAGATGAGGAAATTCCTACTAAATTTGGCCCATGGTGAGCCACTTTCCTTGGTGCAAGAGTTGTCCTGCTTTGACAACTTGATAAATTTTGATCCTTTGCTGGCAAGTGCCCTTGACCTATTTTTCCATAATCTGATCACTGGATTCTTGTTGTATGTAGTTAAGGTTGATCTATGTTGGTGTCAGTTGTTCTGCTACCTCTGAGGTGTCCAATAATGGTGGGAAATAAGGTCGAAGGAGATCCATGTTGAACACTGGGTGTAGGACAAGGAAAGGAGGAATGTTGAGCTCAAAACAAATATCACCCACATCCTTGGTGATGGTGTATGACCCATAATGGAGTGGGTGAAACTTTTGATAGGGTCTTGTAAGGCGTTATTTCTGCAAGTGCAACCAAACTTTTCCGCCCACTTGAGACTTATGTGGCACCCAATGTTGATCATGGCACTACTTGTACTTGTCATTAGAATTATTGTTAAGCCCTAATATTGGCTCATTACCCCTTAATTGGGGCATATTATATTAGTAATGTTATTTTATTTATGTCGGCTTTAGGCCATTAGTTTTAATTATACCTCCTAGTCTC
>JZKD02S0031009.1:0-14404 GCA_000966675.3 Picea glauca
GGAAGCAAACCCTAGGCTAGATAGCCAAACAAGATAGCGCACCTCTCTCCAAGGATAGTGCACCAAGCAAGAATAACAAAACTGATCAGAAAGTCCAAACCCAGAGAAGACCGAGACTATAGACTGGCGGCAACAACTTCTCCAGAACTTGCGCACAAAACTGCCCAACTGCAGTTTTGAGAATGCTTGCCAGAATGAAGACTGGCCTCCTGTATTTATACTAAAACTGGCAAACTGCCTGGGCCAACTTCTCATTCTGGGTGCCTATTTACGTAGTATATAATATTTCCTTTAGCCGACTTCTTCTCTTGGAGGCTATTAACCTAATACAAATTATCCTCTTGAGCCGACTTGTCTTCTAGGGTTATTAGCCAACTAATTAGGGTTTCTTCTTGCTTCCCGGAATATTCTATTCTCGTCAGGTTTACGCATGGAGGTAAATACCTCCCGTAGCTACCATAATATCAACAACTCCTTCAAACAATCTGCAAACTCGTCATCATGTCTTTTCTGTCCCGTTTGTTGCCTCTTTGAACCATTAGCTCCATTAATCTCTGCATTGTTTTGAAGGCTTTCCATAGCCTGTCGGAACTGTTGTCGCCCCTGTGCAAGCATATTACGAATATTCCTCACGCTGTCCTCCATATCTGATCTGAACTTCTCTCTCTACTACTGCATCTGAAGGTACGAGTTCAAGTTATCACCGCGGAAATTTAGTGGAAACAATCTGAAATAACTCCTCACTGATTTTCCCATTAGGCTGGCAGGAAAACCAACTCTGATACCACTGAAATATCCCCGATCCAACTGATCTGGATATCTACAGCTGAACCACTGTTTTATCACTCGAATCTGATACTCTGGGGGTTTCTGGATGCGTTTGAGTTAATGTGTGAACATGCTTGGTGATTTTCGCATGTGTGTTTCATTCATTTAATGTTTTAGCAGTATATATGATGCATGCGAAAGAAAGGACAACACANTTTCTTCTTGCTTCCCGGAATATTCTATTCTCGTTAGGTTTACGCATGGAGGTAAATACCTCCCGCAGCTACCATAATATCAAAAACTCCTTCAAACAATCTGCAAACTCGTCATCATGTCTTTTCTATCCCGTTTGTTACCTCTTTGAACCATTAGCTCCATTAATCTCTGCATTGTTTTGAAGGCTTTCCATAGCCTGTCGGAATTGTTGTTGCCCCTATGCAAGCATATTACGAATATTCCTCACGCTGTCCTCCATATCTGATCTGAACTTTTCTCTCTACTACTGCATCTGAAGGTATGAGTTCAAGTTATCACCGCGGAAATTTAGTGGAAACAATCTGAAATAACTCCTCATTGATTTTCCCATTAGGCTAGCAGGAAAACCAACTCTGATACCACTGAAATATCTCCGATCCAACTGATCTGGATATCTACAGCTGAACTACTGTTTTATCACTCGAATCTGATACTTTGGGGGTTTTTGGATGCGTTTGAGTTAATGTGTGAACATGCTTGGTGATTTTTGCATGTGTGTTTCATTCATTTAATGTTTTAGCAGTATATATGATGCATGCGAAAGAAAGGACAACACAATTCACTAATATGTATTATGAGGAAAAAGCAAGAAATACAATAATATGCTGGAAGTAGATAAAATAGTCATCAGTTAGATCTCATGGATCGTCATTGGAATACAAAGCAACTAACATGAAATACCCGTGATCAGAAGATGAAGGCTGATCTGTGCATGCACGGATAAATCGACAAAACGCAGTTCCGAAAGCTCACGACAACTGCTGCAGATATTGGAAAACTCGCCCTAATGGCTATACTCGTCAGAATGGACTGGAAACTGTCCCAAAAGGAGCACCCTGGCCTCTAGGCTGGTTCTGGTAACTGTCGGATTGAAGATCTGACCTCTGAAGCTCCAGATGTCACTCCCTAGGGGTTTGCGCACCTCTTGGGCTGTGGGAGTGCGCCCTAGTGATCCCACCAGCGGAATCCGACGATATATGTCTCGAAACGATCATCCTGGTTTCCTTTGTAATGGGTCGGAAGGGTTTCCTTGGATCTGATCCGGAATACCCCCTGGAACCCCAAATGTAGTTCCGTAAGAGCTGCGCATTGTCTGGTTGTTTGCTGTGCTCTGAGAGATTCCACCGTCAGAAACTGATGACTGATGGCTCAAAAGATCGCCCTGGCTAACTCTCAACTGGGTCGGAAGGAATCTGCAAGATACTCCTTTGTCTCGGGCAGCCACACAAAACCCTCTTTCTAACCCTTGCGCCCTCACTGGCTGAGCTATGCAATCATTGTAAACTGGATGTCCTGAATAGCATGGTGAAATACTTGGATGGTATCTCCGATAGGCTAGGGTGTGTCTCTCAATACCGAAACCGATCAATGGTGGTGGTTTCCTCCAGAAATCCACAAAACAACAAGGGGGTTGATTTCCTCGTCCTCTAGAATTATCTGAACATCAAATCATAACATAATTCAGAATTAGGTTGTTTTAACCTTCTTTTATAGCTTCCCGAAACCCTAATTCGTTGTTGACCTTTTCCCTCCAAGTGACTTTTACTTTATTTTATTATTCCTTGATTAAATCACTTAATTAATTAACCATTTTACCTCTAAAAAATGATTTATCCATCCTTATGGATTCTCCGGCCACTGAAAGTCACTTCTCATCATCTTATCTTGTAATGCTCTTCCTCCCGATTCCAATGAGCTATTACACTAAGAGTCTTCTCCAAGTAATATGCCCATTATGACCTTCTTAGTGAATTTAATTAAGATATGACCCATAACATCTCAAAATTACGGAAGACGTCGGAATGCAACGGAATCAAAGCCAAGCTATGCGGAATGGATTATGATGATGAACAATGCAAGTCGGGCCCAATAAAACCCCTCAATATCTCCCGAACTCTCTGTCACCCCTATCTGGCTACTCTGTTAGGCATAACACTCTGTAATGTAATAATGCCAAAAATGGGGACATTACAATGGATGCTATAAATTTTGTAACAAATTTATTATTATAAAAATACAAAGGAAAGATAATGACAATGATATTAAACAAATAATAAATCTTAGAATACATCAAATACTACTAAATAATTTCTTCTTTTCCCATGGAAAATTTTGCAACTTATATATTCATCGGAAGAAAAACTTAGTAGTTACATTTTGACTGTTTCAAGCACCGCACACAAAAAAACCCTGAATAGTCCTAAGGCTTATAATTAACTAAACACCAGACCGAATACTTGCTTTGAACCTTGAGGCAGTTTATGGTAGAGCCGAGACACTACCATTGGGTTGCAACAAAGCATGTACCTGTGTGGTATAGTTGGACATGATATGTCTCAGGTGATGAAGTGAGGATGCAGAGATATATAGATTCCGATTGAGTAGGGATTGCAGTAGACAGATTGAGCACCTCAAGGTGCTGCTTCAGCTTGGAATCAATTACGATTTTTGAGATAAGTTGGAAGCAGGCTTCTGTAGCACTTAGTACAACATAGACAGAGTATGTCACAACCAGTGTCGCAAGTTGTGAAGTGGTGCAACTTCAGAAGCTTCTTGCAAGACTTCATCCGAGACATGGTACAAAAGGGAGTGGTGAAGCTTCAGTACTTATCCACAGATGAGCAGATTGCAGATATCCTGCTAGAGTGGCCATGCTGACTTGGATGAGGAGGATGATACTTAGGATTAGCCATGTTGATTTGGTTAGTGATGAGTGTTGATGTTTCAACATTGGGAAGACATTCTCCCAGATTGGTCATGCACAGGGCTATGCTAGTGCTGATATGTCCAAAGGGAGAATGATTCACTCATGGGGCTTTGCTAGTGGTGAATGGCCCAGGTATGTTGATGTTCTCCACGCAATAACATCGGGCAAACATTCTCCCAGATTGGTCATGCACGGGGCTATGCTAATGTTGACATGACCAAAGGAGAATGATTCATTCACTTATGGGGCTATGCTAGTAGCGAATGGCCCATAACATTGGGCAGACATTATCCCAGATTGGTTATGCACGGGGCTATGCTAGTACTGATATGAGCAACGGTAAATGATTCATTCATCCACGAGGTTTGCTAGTGGTGAATGGCCTAGGTATAGTCCTTCTCCTGTTGAGGAGTAGATGGACTCACGATGCTATCACATGCATGGACTCGCGATGCTATCACATGCATATTCTGGGACAGAATGCATGTGCGAAGATGGCACATCAATATGGCTCATGAAGAAACTTTTCTATGACCGAAGAAATCCAAGTATGGAGAATGTCTCCCTCGTTGAGAGGGAGTGTTGGAGATTTGCAACTTCGTGCAGTCATTCTCCACAAGAAAGTACAGGAAGACCCATCTACACCATTACAAAAGCCACAGGAAGAAGTTGAAGACCTAGGAAGAGAAGTCGGACCCACAGGAAAATAATAAAGCAATTGAAGACCCAAAAATAAGAAGTCGACCCCAGACTGGCGCTCAGATTAGTATAAATACAGGACTGACTCATTTCATTTGGACAGACATACAATTCTCCTTTCTGCAGTGTGCACATGGCAATTGCAGCTGTAGTTGTGCTATTTTGCTATATCTTGGCTTTGGTTATCTTGGAGAGTGCGCCACACTTGGAGAAGCTCTTGCTTGGTTATCCTTGGTCATCTTATTGAGGCGCTAGGTCTTGGTGATGCTAGCCTTGGGGAGGATCTTCTCTGTATGGTATTTTGGCTATTGATGGTGATGTATTGGTAATATATTGGATTGAATTCTTCTATAGAAAAGTTGTTGGGTTTTCTCCCAAGGTTGGGTTTCCCAGGATAAANTTTCTTCTTGCTTCCCGGAATATTCTATTCTCGTTAGGTTTACGCATGGAGGTAAATACCTCCCGCAGCTACCATAATATCAAAAACTCCTTCAAACAATCTGCAAACTCGTCATCATGTCTTTTCTATCCCGTTTGTTACCTCTTTGAACCATTAGCTCCATTAATCTCTGCATTGTTTTGAAGGCTTTCCATAGCCTGTCGGAATTGTTGTTGCCCCTATGCAAGCATATTACGAATATTCCTCACGCTGTCCTCCATATCTGATCTGAACTTTTCTCTCTACTACTGCATCTGAAGGTATGAGTTCAAGTTATCACCGCGGAAATTTAGTGGAAACAATCTGAAATAACTCCTCATTGATTTTCCCATTAGGCTAGCAGGAAAACCAACTCTGATACCACTGAAATATCTCCGATCCAACTGATCTGGATATCTACAGCTGAACTACTGTTTTATCACTCGAATCTGATACTTTGGGGGTTTTTGGATGCGTTTGAGTTAATGTGTGAACATGCTTGGTGATTTTTGCATGTGTGTTTCATTCATTTAATGTTTTAGCAGTATATATGATGCATGCGAAAGAAAGGACAACACAATTCACTAATATGTATTATGAGGAAAAAGCAAGAAATACAATAATATGCTGGAAGTAGATAAAATAGTCATCAGTTAGATCTCATGGATCGTCATTGGAATACAAAGCAACTAACATGAAATACCCGTGATCAGAAGATGAAGGCTGATCTGTGCATGCACGGATAAATCGACAAAACGCAGTTCCGAAAGCTCACGACAACTGCTGCAGATATTGGAAAACTCGCCCTAATGGCTATACTCGTCAGAATGGACTGGAAACTGTCCCAAAAGGAGCACCCTGGCCTCTAGGCTGGTTCTGGTAACTGTCGGACTGAAGATCTGACCTTTGAAGCTCCAGATGTCACTCCCTAGGGGTTTGCGCACCTCCTGGGCTGTGGGAGTGCGCCCTAGTGATCCCACCGGCGGAATCCGACGATATATGTCTCGAAACGATCATCCTGGTCTCCTTTGTAATGGGTCAGAAGGGTTTCCTTGGATCTGATCCGGAATACCCCCTGGAACCCCAAATGTAGTTCCGTAAGAGCTGCGCACTGTCTGGCTGTTTGCTGTGCTTTGAGAGATTCCACCGTCAGAAACTGATGACTGATGGCTCAAAAGATCGCCCTGGCTAACTCTCAACTGGGTCGGAAGGAATCTGCAAGATACTCCTTTGTCTTGGGCAGCCACACAAAACCCTCTTTCTAACCCTTGCGCCCTCACTGGCTGAGCTACGCAATCATTGTAAACTGGATGTCCTGAATAGCATGGTGAAATACTTGGATGGTATCTCCGATAGGCTAGGGTGTGTCTCTCAACACCGAAATCGATCAATGGTGGTGGTTTCCTCCAGAAATCCACAAAACAACAAGGGGGTCGATTTCCTCGTCCTCTAGAACTATCTCAACATCAAATCATAACATAATTCTGAATTAGGTTGTTTTAACCTTCTTTTATAGCTTCCCGAAACCCTAATTCGTTGTTGACCTTTTCCCTCCAAGTGACTTTTACTTTATTTTATTATTCCTTGATTAAACCACTTAATTAATTAACCATTTTACCTCTAAAAAGTGATTTATCCATCCTTATGGATTCTCCGGCCACT
This sequence comes from Picea glauca, assembly GCA_000966675.3. Taxonomy (NCBI): domain Eukaryota; kingdom Viridiplantae; phylum Streptophyta; class Pinopsida; order Pinales; family Pinaceae; genus Picea; species Picea glauca. The sequence goes on from JZKD02S0031009.1 coordinate 6,510, forward strand.
GAAAGTCACTTCTCATCATCTTATCCTGTAATGCTCTTCCTCCCGATTCCAATGAGCTATTACACTAAGAGTCTTCTCCAAGTAATATGCCCATTATGACCTTCTTAGTGAATTTAATTAAGATATGACCCATAATATCTCAAAATTACGGAAATCGTCGGAATGCAACGGAATCAAAGCCAAGCTATGCGGAATGGATCACGATGATGAACAATGCAAGTCGGGCCCAATAAAACCCCTCAATATCTCCCGAACTCTCTGTCACCCTTATCTGGCTACTCTGTTAGGCATAACACTCTGTAATGTAATAATGCCAAAAATGGGGACATTACAATGAATGCTATAAATTTTGTAACAAATTTATTATTATAAAAATACAAAGGAAAGATAATGACAATGATATTAAACAAATAATAAATCTTAGAATACATCAAATACTACTAAATAATTTCTTCTTTTCCCATGGAAAATTTTGCAACTTATATATTCATCGGAAGAAAAACTTAGTAGTTACATTTTGACTGTTTCAAGCACCGCACACAAAAAAACCCTGAATAGTCCTAAGGCTTATAATTAACTAAACACCAGACCGAATACTTGCTTTGAACCTTGAGGCAGTTTATGGTAGAGCCGAGACACTACCATTGGGTTGCAACAAAGCATGTACCTGTGTGGTATAGTTGGACATGATATGTCTCAGGTGATGAAGTGAGGATGCAGAGATATATAGATTCCGATTGAGTAGGGATTGCAGTAGACAGATTGAGCACCTCAAGGTGCTGCTTCAGCTTGGAATCAATTACGATTTTTGAGATAAGTTGGAAGCAGGCTTCTGTAGCACTTAGTACAACATAGACAGAGTATGTCACAACCAGTGTCGCAAGTTGTGAAGTGGTGCAACTTCAGAAGCTTCTTGCAAGACTTCATCCGAGACATGGTACAAAAGGGAGTGGTGAAGCTTCAGTACTTATCCACAGATGAGCAGATTGCAGATATCCTGCTAGAGTGGCCATGCTGACTTGGATGAGGAGGATGATACTTAGGATTAGCCATGTTGATTTGGTTAGTGATGAGTGTTGATGTTTCAACATTGGGAAGACATTCTCCCAGATTGGTCATGCACAGGGCTATGCTAGTGCTGATATGTCCAAAGGGAGAATGATTCACTCATGGGGCTTTGCTAGTGGTGAATGGCCCAGGTATGTTGATGTTCTCCACGCAATAACATCGGGCAAACATTCTCCCAGATTGGTCATGCACGGGGCTATGCTAATGTTGACATGACCAAAGGAGAATGATTCATTCACTTATGGGGCTATGCTAGTAGCGAATGGCCCATAACATTGGGCAGACATTATCCCAGATTGGTTATGCACGGGGCTATGCTAGTACTGATATGAGCAACGGTAAATGATTCATTCATCCACGAGGTTTGCTAGTGGTGAATGGCCTAGGTATAGTCCTTCTCCTGTTGAGGAGTAGATGGACTCACGATGCTATCACATGCATGGACTCGCGATGCTATCACATGCATATTCTGGGACAGAATGCATGTGCGAAGATGGCACATCAATATGGCTCATGAAGAAACTTTTCTATGACCGAAGAAATCCAAGTATGGAGAATGTCTCCCTCGTTGAGAGGGAGTGTTGGAGATTTGCAACTTCGTGCAGTCATTCTCCACAAGAAAGTACAGGAAGACCCATCTACACCATTACAAAAGCCACAGGAAGAAGTTGAAGACCTAGGAAGAGAAGTCGGACCCACAGGAAAATAATAAAGCAATTGAAGACCCAAAAATAAGAAGTCGACCCCAGACTGGCGCTCAGATTAGTATAAATACAGGACTGACTCATTTCATTTGGACAGACATACAATTCTCCTTTCTGCAGTGTGCACATGGCAATTGCAGCTGTAGTTGTGCTATTTTGCTATATCTTGGCTTTGGTTATCTTGGAGAGTGCGCCACACTTGGAGAAGCTCTTGCTTGGTTATCCTTGGTCATCTTATTGAGGCGCTAGGTCTTGGTGATGCTAGCCTTGGGGAGGATCTTCTCTGTATGGTATTTTGGCTATTGATGGTGATGTATTGGTAATATATTGGATTGAATTCTTCTATAGAAAAGTTGTTGGGTTTTCTCCCAAGGTTGGGTTTCCCAGGATAAACTCTTGTGTTCTTGTGTCTACTGTGCATGGTTAATATTTCTAGATCTTTTTATTTCCGTTGCATTGTTATAGTTGAGATTTTCAGTGTATAGTTATTCTATGATAGCTGATGTATGAAAGTGAATCTTGTTATTAATCATAAGGCAATAACTATCAGATCTGAGAATCATAAAACATCAACAGAGCGATTTTCACCTCCCTCAACCTCTTAAGCATGATGAATGAGGAGGCAAACTGAGTATCTGCAATATTCAACAATGATAGATGTGTTTACTTTTTATAGATTTAAGTGCTAAATTGAAAGAATGAACAATATAATGTGTCCAAAATATTTGTGGATATTTAGCTTTTACAATCATGCCAGCAGCCTTGCAAAAAGGTGCATTATTTGTAATAATTTGCACACAAGAATCAACACCTACATCTTCAATACCTTTAATGAACAACTCATCCATATATTGTGCATCTTTGTATTTTCCAAGAGCATCCACCACTTTCAAGAAAACTGGTCCGTTCAGGGAAGACACCATGAAATTGATGAGTGGATGGTGTGCTGTATCTGTCCATCCATCGGAAACAATACTAGCACCGGTTGAGGGCCATGATGATTTTAAAGGCTCTAGGATTTTATCCACCTCCGCTTTGCCTTAATCGACAATGTGGTTCTAAGCCTCTTTGAACTAGGAGGCACATATCTGGTTGGAGCCTGATTAAGTAGAGCTCGACACATCTCAATAAACAAAGGATATTGTGCAACATTGAAGGAAATGAAATTGAGATAGAAAAAATAAACTAATGGTAAGATCAACCTCTTCTCGCTTCTCTTGCTGAAATATCTTGTCCATTGGACCAGCTGCCCTCTTTCTTGCTTGTTGAGTTGCACTCCCACTCCCACTCCCAAATTGAAATNATGCTATAAATTTTGTAACAAATTTATTATTATAAAAATACAAAGGAAAGATAATGACAATGATATTAAACAAATAATAAATCTTAGAATACATCAAATACTACTAAATAATTTCTTCTTTTCCCATGGAAAATTTTGCAACTTATATATTCATCGGAAGAAAAACTTAGTAGTTACATTTTGACTGTTTCAAGCACCGCACACAAAAAAACCCTGAATAGTCCTAAGGCTTATAATTAACTAAACACCAGACCGAATACTTGCTTTGAACCTTGAGGCAGTTTATGGTAGAGCCGAGACACTACCATTGGGTTGCAACAAAGCATGTACCTGTGTGGTATAGTTGGACATGATATGTCTCAGGTGATGAAGTGAGGATGCAGAGATATATAGATTCCGATTGAGTAGGGATTGCAGTAGACAGATTGAGCACCTCAAGGTGCTGCTTCAGCTTGGAATCAATTACGATTTTTGAGATAAGTTGGAAGCAGGCTTCTGTAGCACTTAGTACAACATAGACAGAGTATGTCACAACCAGTGTCGCAAGTTGTGAAGTGGTGCAACTTCAGAAGCTTCTTGCAAGACTTCATCCGAGACATGGTACAAAAGGGAGTGGTGAAGCTTCAGTACTTATCCACAGATGAGCAGATTGCAGATATCCTGCTAGAGTGGCCATGCTGACTTGGATGAGGAGGATGATACTTAGGATTAGCCATGTTGATTTGGTTAGTGATGAGTGTTGATGTTTCAACATTGGGAAGACATTCTCCCAGATTGGTCATGCACAGGGCTATGCTAGTGCTGATATGTCCAAAGGGAGAATGATTCACTCATGGGGCTTTGCTAGTGGTGAATGGCCCAGGTATGTTGATGTTCTCCACGCAATAACATCGGGCAAACATTCTCCCAGATTGGTCATGCACGGGGCTATGCTAATGTTGACATGACCAAAGGAGAATGATTCATTCACTTATGGGGCTATGCTAGTAGCGAATGGCCCATAACATTGGGCAGACATTATCCCAGATTGGTTATGCACGGGGCTATGCTAGTACTGATATGAGCAACGGTAAATGATTCATTCATCCACGAGGTTTGCTAGTGGTGAATGGCCTAGGTATAGTCCTTCTCCTGTTGAGGAGTAGATGGACTCACGATGCTATCACATGCATGGACTCGCGATGCTATCACATGCATATTCTGGGACAGAATGCATGTGCGAAGATGGCACATCAATATGGCTCATGAAGAAACTTTTCTATGACCGAAGAAATCCAAGTATGGAGAATGTCTCCCTCGTTGAGAGGGAGTGTTGGAGATTTGCAACTTCGTGCAGTCATTCTCCACAAGAAAGTACAGGAAGACCCATCTACACCATTACAAAAGCCACAGGAAGAAGTTGAAGACCTAGGAAGAGAAGTCGGACCCACAGGAAAATAATAAAGCAATTGAAGACCCAAAAATAAGAAGTCGACCCCAGACTGGCGCTCAGATTAGTATAAATACAGGACTGACTCATTTCATTTGGACAGACATACAATTCTCCTTTCTGCAGTGTGCACATGGCAATTGCAGCTGTAGTTGTGCTATTTTGCTATATCTTGGCTTTGGTTATCTTGGAGAGTGCGCCACACTTGGAGAAGCTCTTGCTTGGTTATCCTTGGTCATCTTATTGAGGCGCTAGGTCTTGGTGATGCTAGCCTTGGGGAGGATCTTCTCTGTATGGTATTTTGGCTATTGATGGTGATGTATTGGTAATATATTGGATTGAATTCTTCTATAGAAAAGTTGTTGGGTTTTCTCCCAAGGTTGGGTTTCCCAGGATAAATTCTTGTGTTCTTGTGTCTACTGTGCATGGTTAATATTTCTAGATCTTTTTATTTCCATTGCATTGTTATAGTTGAGATTTTCAGTGTATAGTTATTCTATGATCGCTGATGTATGAAAGTGAATCTTGTTATTAATCATAAGGCAATAACTATTAGATTTGAGAATCATAAAACATCAACAGAGCGATTTTCACCTCCCTCAACCTCTTAAGCATGATGAATGAGGAGGCAAACTGGGTATCTGCAATATTCAACAATGATAGATGTGTTTACTTTTTATAGATTTAAGTGCTAAATTGAAAGAATGAACAATATAATGTGTCCAAAATATTTGTGGATATTTAGCTTTCACAATCATGCCAGCAGCCTTGCAAAAAGGTGCATTATTTGTAATAATTTGCACACAAGAATCAACACCTACATCTTCAATACCTTTAATGAACAACTCATCCATATATTGTGCATCTTTGTATTTTCCAAGAGCATCCACCACTTTCAAGAAAACTGGTCCGTTCAGGGAAGACACCATGAAATTGATGAGTGGATGGTGTGCTGTATCTGTCCATCCATCGGAAACAATACTAGCACCGGTTGAGGGCCATGATGATTTTAAAGGCTCTAGGATTTTATCCACCTCCGCTTTGCCTTAATCGACAATGTGGTTCTAAGCCTCTTTGAACTAGGAGGCACATATCTGGTTGGAGCCTGATTAAGTAGAGCTCGACACATCTCAATAAACAAAGGATATTGTGCAACATTGAAGGAAATGAAATTGAGATAGAAAAAATAAACTAATGGTAAGATCAACCTCTTCTCGCTTCTCTTGCTGAAATATCTTGTCCATTGGACCAGCTGCCCTCTTTCTTGCTTGTTGAGTTGCACTCCCACTCCCACTCCCAAATTGAAATTTGCCAATGAGTTCCTCAAGAATGGAAGAGGATCCTCACTTTTGGTTTTCTTACATGCTGCTGCCACCTTTCCCAAGCCAACAACTTTCTCTTTTTCCATTTCTCTTCGTTTGGATGCACTCACCGATTTACATGGTCCAAGTCCACAAGGCTGCCCCAACAAATAGCCCTTGACTCTGTAATAGTTGCTCGTAAATTCATTATGGCAAAAACCACATGTTCAAAGAACATTCCCTCCCCCCATTAACTTGGCCCTGGTTCCTTGTTTCCTTGTAACATGCTTCCACAATGGATATTTTCTCTCTTGACCTTGCTATTTTGTTGCAGCAATGTTTTTTTCAGCATTAGAAGCTGCACTTGCAGATGGGACAGTAACAAAGGGTGATGAAGTTGAAGGAGGGGGGGCAACACCAACAGTGGCATTTCTCCCTTTCCTTTGACCTTTTCCTGCTGCCCTTGCTGATTGAGCCATGATTTCTGTGAAATGAAGAAGAAAACTGACTGCTGTAGGAAAAATCTTTAAGTCTGGTTGACAAATCCACTTGCCCAGCACTTGGAACCCCTTCAAATCTGCAAAAAAACCCTTAGCTGTTCACCAAAATCACTCACAGCGCCAACCTGCACAAGAAACAATGCACATATGAGGGCCAGATTCACTTTAGAGGCCACGGGTCCCTTTAAAACCCGTGACGCATGTCCTGAAATCAGGACACATGCCGAACACAAATTTGGCATGTATCTTGTGCATAGGACATGTGCCAGATTTGTGTCCGGCACGTGCCCACATGGATCTGTGTCCCTATGTGGGATTTGTGACACAGGGGGGGCTGGGGGACGTGTCCTGTTTCATAGATATATAATTTTCAGCTGTTCAAAATTGTCTTAATGCAGATTTGATTTTCAGCTATCTATTTCGTCATGATTTGGTAATTTCTGACACTAGTATGTCTTGTTGAATCTTGATTTGACATAAGTTAAGTATGAAATTGTTAAGTAATTTAACTTTAATCTCGAGGAAGATAGGGGAGATTTACTGCTGTAATTACCACTGTCATAAACCAAATTTTAGATCTGGTATATGCATGATAAGATTGACCTAGAGGGATGAAACTTGTTTGCATACATTTGGTATCTTTTCTCTTGGATTGCCTTGTTGACTGGTGTTGTTAAGAGGTGAAATATTGTCCGCTGTTGCTACTGTTTTATCATATTTCATAACAGCCGTATGGCTGAAAATTCATAGGGTTAAGATCCTGGAAACCTCTAGGGAAGAGGTGAAATTTTCGAAGTTGAATTAATTGCCCTAGATCCGGAATTTTCTACCTTTGTTCCTTGCTCGCTATAGTAGATTTTCAACTCTAACAATAGGCAACACCTCATCTTTAAAATTCCAATATGGATTTGTTCTCTCAAATTAAATAAACTATTTGATTTTTTGGTTAAAAATATCATTCTTTGAGATGGCTAATAATTTGTTCCATGATCCTGAACATGCTAAAGTGGAAATGTTTCATGGTTTGAACAACAATAATGTAGGCAATTTTTCAAGTTTGTAGTGTGTAGAAACTTCTAGGAAACATTGTTGCTTTTTTTTACAACACAATTTATATATCTTTTCGAAATTCAGGGAAAAAAGGTAGAGTTTAATTATTGTGAGGGATGACTGTATGATGTTTTTTAGAGCATAAGTTATATATCATTTCAAATTTCCAGGGAAAACAGTAGAGATTAATTATAGTTAGGGCTGACTGTACAATGTTGTTGCTTCTGGAATTCAATCTATAAATGCTTTATGTTTTCTGATAGCAGGAGGAGTTTTAGGCCCTCTTGTGGACAAAGCAGGACGGTTTTACAAGCCTCTGCAGGATCTTGAAAGAGGAGAGAATGAGGTTAATTTCTATCAGAAATTTTGGTCAGATCCAAGAATACCTCCGAGGGTGCAACATTTTTTCCCAAGATTCTATGGTAGAACTTCTGTGCAAGCTTCTGATGGTGGTGGGATGCGTGATATCCTCACATGAAGTCAATTAGGAAAGAGTTTGTTTCTATATTTTGAAATAGACATATTTAATGCAATTGTTTT
>JZKD02S0031042.1:19677-42670 GCA_000966675.3 Picea glauca
AAAATAAAACAAATGCGGAAAAAAAACACAAAAGATACATAATACAATAGAGACACAGATTTACATGGTTCACCCAGTGTGGGCTACATCCACCAGAGAAATTTCCAGGTCCTTCATTTATTATTATCCAACATATGAAGGGATACAACCTACAACAAACCTGCTCTAACTTCCTCTTCTTTCTCTCAGAGTATCCTATCTCAGAATCAATATTTTCCCTCAACCATAGCCGCAATACATTTCCCTCATAAAAGAGGGTTTCCTTCTAGGAAAAAAAACCCTAACATAATCTCTATCGTTAGATCTGCGACCTTATAATGAATGGTCCAGATTTACAATGAAATTACAATATACATTTACAAGGAAATTTTTCCTTCGGGGGCTTCGTCCCTGAACCCCCGTTGGGGGCCTGCTTGCCCCTAGATCCCCCAGTCGAGGGGATAGCCCCCTCGGACCCCGCAGAGGGGGTACCCCCCCTCTGTACTCCTTGGCGTGGAAGAGTGTACATACTTCTGGGGTGTAAATACTTCATGGGGTATAAACACGGCTGAAAGTAAAAGACCTCTGAATCAGGAAGATGATCAGGCTCCACAACCAACAACCTAGAATTTGGATTTCATGTAAATTTGTAGGGAAAACCGCCTTAGCCTTAAATGCACTCCCTACTCTGAATTTTAAGCCAAATTTAGTGATTCAACTTGCATAAGTTGTAGTTTGTGATTTTACACTTCTCTATAAACTTGTATGGACATTTCCAAACATAAACCTACCTATTGTGCATAAAGGATAAGAATTGCATTGTAAAACCAAAGAGACAAATTGTTAAAGTTGGCTATATTAAAATACACGCCCAAAGTTGAATGAGGCTCCATAATTTAGGATTTAAGTTATAAATTGATCATTCCAATGTTTATAACCTTTTTTTTTTCCAATTAGTAGTGCATTTACACTCAAAAAAAGATTATTTTTATGCACAAAGATTCATGACATTTTGATGAATCAAAGGAAGGCGGGTTATTATAAAAACCAAGTTCATTTTTGCATTAAGATTCATAAAAGACTCTTTTGTGCAAAAATAGGCAAGATATGCCTAGTAAAACCATCAGAATGCACAACATGTTTGTAAAAATTAACCCAAGATTGTATTATACCTTATATTTGAGTTGTGCAAGTTGTTGGGGATGTGGTTTATCATAGTAGACATGTTCATGTTGTTTATTTTGCAATTGCAAGTTTAAAAAGGGTGGAAATGCAAAAGAGACAAAGTTTTCCTTGTAATTTTCAAGGTCTAAACTATACTAAGTGACGAAATTAAAATGCACACCCAAGATTCCCTGTAGCTCCAAAGTTTGTTTTATAAGTTTTAAGATGGAGTTACGTAAATGGTAAATTTACCTACGCATCTAAATATCAATGGAATAATAGGAGAGGTTGCTTTCATTCACCTATAATTGGGATTTCATGTAAATTTGTAGGGAGAACTCCCTCAACCTCAAATGCATTCCCTAGTTTCAATTTTTAGCCAAATTTAGTGGTTCAACTAGCATACATTGTAGTATGTGATTATACACATGTCTATAAACTTGTATTGGAATTTTCATACATAAACCTACATGGTGTGCATAAAGGATAAGAATTGCATTGTAAAACCAAAGGGACAAATCATTAAAGTAGGCTATAATAAACAACACACCTAAAGTTGGCTCAAGCTCCATAATTTAGGATTTAAGTTGTAAATTAATCATTCCAATATTTATAAGTAGTTAGCAAAATTAGTAGTGCATTTACACTCCAAAAAGGATGATTTCTTTGCACAATTATTCACGACATTTTGATGAACCAGATGATGGTGGGTTATGAGATAAACCAAGGTCAATTTTGCATTAAGAGTCATAAAAGACTCTTCTGTGGAACAATAGGGAAGAGATGCCTAGTAAAACCCTTGGAAATAACAACCTATTTGAGAAAAGTAACCCAAGGTTGTATCAATATACCTTAGATTTGAGTTGTTCAAGTTGTTGAGGGTTTGGTTTATCATAGTAGACTTGTTCATGTTGGTAATTTTGCGATTGCAAGTTTGAAGAGGGTGGATATGCAAAAGAGACAAAGTTTGCTTTGTAATTTGCAAGGTCTACACTGTACTAAGTGACACAATTAAAATGCACACCCAATATTCTCTATTGCTCCAAAAATGTATCTAAAGTTCAATTGAAGAACATGAAAGGTTTCTTTCATACACCTAGAATTGAGATTTCATGTAAATTTGAAGGAAAGTTGCCTCAGCCTCAAATGCATGCTCAAGTCTCAATTTTGAGACAAATTTAGTGGTTCAACTTGCATAAGTTGTAGTTTATGATTTTGCACATGTCTATAAACTTATATTGACATTTCCTGACATAAACGTACATGTTGTGCATAAAGGATAAAAATTGCATTGTAAAACCAAAGGGCCAAATTGTTAAAGTTGGATATATTAAACTGCACGCCCAAAGTTGGTTGAGGCTCCATAATTTAGGATTTAAGTTGTAAATTTATCATTCCAATATTTATAACTTTTTTGTACAATTAGTAGTGAATTTACACTCCAAAAAGGATGATTCATATGCACAAAGATTCACGAAATTTTGATGAATTAGATGATAGTGGATTATGAAAGAAACCAAGGTTATTTTTGCATTAAGAGTCATAAAAGACTCTTCTGTGCAAAAATAGACAAGAGATGCCTTGTAAAACTGTTGGAATGCACAACCCATTTGTAAAAAGTAACCTAAGGTTGTATTATACCTTAGATTTGAGTTGTGCAATTTGTTGGGAATGTGTTTTATCATAGTAGACCTAGTCATGTTTTTTAGTTTGCAACTACAAGTTTAAAAAGGATGGTTGTGCAAAAGAGGCAAAGTTTTCCTTTTAATTTGCAAGGTCTAAACTGTACTAAGTGACAAAATTAAAATGCACACCCAATTAGCTTCCTTGTAGATCCAAAATTCGTTTTATGTTTTAAAATGGAGTTACATAAATGGTTAATTTATCTATGCATCTAAATTTCAATTGAGGAATATGAGAGGTTGATTTCATGCACCTAGAATTGGGATTTCATGTAAATTTGAAGGGAAATCTGCCTCAACCTCAAATGCATGCCCTAGTCTCAATTTTGAGCCAAATTTAGTGGTTCAACATGCATAAGTTGTAGTTTGTGATTTTACATTTGTCTATAAACTTATATTGACATTTCCAAACATAAACCTACATGTTGTGCATAAAGGATAAAAATTGCATTGTAAAACCAAAGGGACAAATTGTTAAAGTTGACTATATTAAACTACACACCCAAAGTTGGATATGGCCGCATAAGTTAGGATTTAAGTTGTAAACTGATCATTCCAATATTTATAACCTGTTTGTACAATTAGTAATGCATTTGCACTGCAAAAAGGATGATTTCTATGCACAAAGATTCACGACATTTTGATAAATCAGAGGATGGTCGGTTATGAGGGAAACCAATTGTCAGTTTTTCATTTACAGTCATAAGAGACTCTTTTGTGCAAAAAGACTATGTAATTTGCAAGGTCGAACCTGTACTAAGTGAGAACATTAAAATTCATGCCCAAGCTTCCCTGTAGCTCAAAAATTGTTGTAAAGGTTGCAATATGGAGTTATATATATTGTAAATTTACATATGTCATTTAAAGTGCAATTGAAGAACATTAGAGGTTTCTTTCATGCAGCTAAATTTGGGATTTCATGTAAATTTGAATGCAAATCGACCTCAAAGTAAAATGCACGCCCTATGCCAATTTTGACCCACTTTATTTTGCATCCAACAAGGCTCTACTAAGACCATTAATCACTATTAAAAATAGAAGGGGAGAGAGGGGACACCCTTGTATTAAGCCCTCCGAAGTCTTAAAAAATCTAAAGTAGACCCATATGGAAAGCTAAAGTAGACCCATATAGAAATTTTTCATGTTTTTTCCCAAAAATAATTCGCCAATTTCCATTTTTCTAAAAACGATTCACCCAAATTCTATATAATAAAATCATTTTATATTAAAAATAACCCAAATTTGATAGAAACTATATAAAATCCTTATAAATTTGAATATTTTTACAAAACTATCGCTAGACATTTTATAGTTTGCATATTAAGGACTTGCAAGATTCACTAAGGTTTCTACATTTTGAGATAAATTTTCATCCTTAAATTTATCCCTAGATAGGAGTTAAAGGTGTTCTTAATTTCATAGAAGTAGAATCCTTGATCTTTTCCCATTAGAGGGGAGTGGAAATTGTTGTTGAGAGTGATTGAATCATTGAACACTACCATATCTCCAAAGTGGTTGTATATTCTAGTAAGAAGTGTGAAGTTAACCTCATGGGGGGCACCTACATGTGCATATGTGGCATTATGAGCATTGGATCTATTGTAGATTACATGGTGGAAATAAAATCTATGTTCCCACAAGGTTCTTAGGGTGGTGCTTCTTTCATCTATACACATCACTCATTTGTAGCGACATAGTGGACACTAGAATCCATAGAAAACAAAAGTGCACATCTCTATTATGCTTCACTGCCATTGTAAACATACACTACAAATAAATATATGTGGAATTTGTATTCAATCAGATCTGGTTCGAGTACTTGAGAGAAGAATTTTCAACCTCCCCACCTGAATTCAATTACTGCTTGCAATTTTTTTTTTCTTCATAAATCAAATTGTCGATTGGAGCTAGAAAACATATACTACAAATATATAGACATGGAATTTGTGAATAGAAGGTCACTGTGACCACTGCAACCTCACCCCAAGACATTTCTATCCAATAGAAACAGGTTGAAAAGATTGTAGAGGAGCACGAAGAGCATGAGAGTCTTCCATATGTTCAACATAGCTCTATTGACCATGAACCATTTTAGGTGTGCTTGGGGTTCCAACCATTATTCCCCATTTATATAGATATTCTTGTTGCATCTTCATCGATAGAGTCCTCCCACACTCAGACCAAGTCAGATCATGTAGCCATATCTATTGAACAAATCCAAAACCTCCAACAAGTTCATGACTTCCTTCCAAAGGAAAAGTATAAGAAGGACGTCTACTTCAACAAGGAAAGAAACTCACCATGGTTCAAATTCAACAAAAGTTTCCCCATCTACCTGGGGAAATTGACATAATAGGGACCATTTCTTCCTAAGGGGTGAGGAATGATCCAAGTGGAACTCAGTGACCATCCACCTTTTCCATTGAATCAACATTTTGAGCCTATGGTTTTGATAAACCATGATATTCACCCTTTTGATGGGGAATGGAATGTAATTCCATCTTCATGTTTTAATTATGGAAATCAAGAAATGATCTTATGTACAAGCCTACAACATAGTGTTGATGCATAAGATCCCATTAGAACTACGTAGTTAAGTGTGCTCCGGATAGAGTAGTATTGGGATGGGTGATTTCCTGAGAAGTCCTAGTGTTTTACATGCCTACGGCATTTTATTAACTTAACCCAATTTATCCCACATGCATCATGGAAATTTTTCTCCTCTCAATCTCTTATATATAATTGAGGTGAAGGAGGCCCTTTAACCATGTAATGGAGTGTGATGTAAATCTTGTTGCAAATGAAGCATAGACAACATCTCTTTATTTTCAAAGATAAGCTACCTCATTTTGCTAGTTTTTTTTTCAACAACGTTTTTTCTCTCTTATTCATTAATATAAGTTGGGTTTCACTGTATTTCTGTGTTCTCTGATATATTTTAGTTTTTGTCTTGTTTCGTTCTCAGCACAATCTGGATCATAATTTCATTGTGTCACATCACAGGTCCTAAGGGAAATAATGTTTCTCACAACTATGCACGAGAAAAGGACAATCACACTACAAAATAGACACACACATCGTTGATTTCCATAAATTTGTGAGTGCATAGTATATTTTTATCGACACTATAGAAGAAGAATCATGTATTCGATATACATACCCTTATAAGGTTTAGATAGTCATGTGATTTCAAGCCTGATAAATTCCCTTCTACAATGAAGTAATATCATAGAATCGACCCATATAAAGAAGGTCCCTTCACACCCAATATAAAATCCTTCACCATAGAAGATCATCTTTCTTCAAAATCCATGGGATAAAAACTTTAAAAGATTGAGAGTGACTAACTGCTCTTGTACTTTCTTTTCTTGACCAACGTCTCTTTTTAGTATTCAAAGAAATAAGATCTCTCCTCACAACCGACGTGTTTCTTTTATTCGATGATATGTGCCACAATAAAGAAGATGATTTTTTTTTGAATATATGCCTGGGATCTAGTAAGTGGGAAATCTTAAGATGCTCCCAAAATGGAAGATCATTAAATGCATATTTTATTTTCATCCCAATGGGCATTTTCTTAACACAGGTGTTAAAAAAATTCAGGATCATTGAACATACGTTCCTCATTTGAATCAAACAATTATTCCAGTTCCTTCTCCTACTATGTGTTATATGATCTAATCCAACATGTCAGTGTCATTATTTTAGGTCTCCAGGTTCTCTCTAGTTTACCATTGAAAGCAAATGCAAGTCTTCTATAAGGGTGGTCTTCTGGGAGGAATACCCTCGAGCAGTCATGCACCGACTTTCATAGGTGGTTGGATCACCTAGCGTTTATAGAAGGTCAAAAAAATTTACATCCATGATACCCTTTTGTTACAAGATCTGCAATGTTATTGTACATAGATCAAATTAGTGTCAAAAATATAGTTGCACCAAATTAAGTATGCCAAATAACATTACAGATATAAACAAATCAATCAACATGATTACCAAAGAAAGCTCCTAGTCCTAGATAATCGTGTGTGGTGTATGCATATATTCCATACAATGTAAAATATCTCTCCATTGGGATGGGTCTTGATACATCATATACATGTATTCCTTCCCATAATTGCTTAAATTCATCGATCAATGGTTGGAGGTAGACATCCATTCTCTTCACTTGTCTTCTACCCGAGACTATAAGAGCCAACTTAAGATGTTGATTCTTCACATACAACCATTGGCGTATATCGTTATTCATCACTACCAATATCCAAATAGAATAGTTGGTGATTTGGAGAGAATACGGGTTAACTCCATTCATGGCTATGCTCAATCGTATGCTTCACACTTCCTCCTTGAATTTATTGGGTCATGTATCCTCTATTGCTTCATGGATATTGAATATGATCACTACTACATATGGTGTTGAAGTTAGATGAGGTGTTCCGATGTTATGAACAAAATCCACCTAACCGTCGGACCTTATTCACTAATTCTTAAAATTTCGTTATATTATTTTCCTGGTCCCTTGGCGTTCGTTGGAATTACGACACAATTCACTAGTTGTCGGACTTTTGACTCCTATTCAATGGTTTTCAATATTGCAGATTCTGCAAGGCCGAGATAACCATCATGACCCACCATCGCTTGCTGACCTGCCACTATGGCACCTACGTGGCACTGCCATGTCAACAAACTTTTCATCTCATGGGTCCGTTTCGCGCCTAATTGCGCCTTAATTATGACAACTAGGGGGATAAAAATGTCCATCAAGAACTTATTATTCATGTGTTGTCTCAATCGAGACATCAATTATGTCATCTAGGGCGGATAAAAATGTCTATCACGGGATTATTATGCCCATTTTGTCTTGAGACATCAATTAAACGTGAATGGACAAGAGATATGATTGGAAAGTACAAGGATTTATTGATGAACATAGTGCACATTAGAAGTTTGCATGATGTTGGAAGGTTTTTTAGTACCTAACCCAGATGAGTTGTGTCACTAGATAGGCTATGAGATAATTTCAAGTTAGATGTTAGTTAATGTGACTAGTGAAGTCATATGATGGTTAGTCCTGATTAGTACTGCCATGTCCCAGAGTTACCCCTTTATATAACGAAGGGACACTAGTCCATGTAATTATAACTAGTATCCTATTGAGTGGTTAAGTTTATATAATCCGAGTGCCCTAGGGGTTTTTCAGGACACTGAATCCATTTATGCATTCAAATTGTAAGTTAAACAACATAAAATTGTGATTTTTCCTAGATTTAGATCACCATATTCAGGTGGAAAATGTCAATTAAATGTAGAACATTTAGACTATGCCATTGTGGGGGAAACTTGGGAAGGATTCAGGTGGTTGGATCAAAGGTTACAATATTTCACCCATATGCAGATGGTTCCACCAATCAAGAAGAAACACACCACATCAATGTCGAAAATCCAAGAGGCCCCAAGACAGATAAAGGGGGAGCCTCCAACAACAATGAGAGGACCAAAGTAAATGGATCACATCTTGAGCGGAGGAATCGATGATGCCAATAATTTCAAGGGAATGCGACAGTACAGGGAGATGAAAGACAAAGTAGTTCGCTAGAAGGAATATGTCTGGGTTCGTCGAGCCAAATGGGTGTTGAAGGTTTTTGACCCAGGTATAGGATGTCGTGGTAGTTTCTTAGAAACAAGACCATAAAGATTGGTAAATATATACCTGGTTTGTATCAATCCTATCCATCCCCACCATAATCCTCTACCTTAATCTCGTTCTCAATACTTCCTTGCTCTCTTCCTGCCTAGTGGTGCACCCTCCATATCCATACCACATTTTGTATATTCCATTAGACCCTTCGGTGCACTACCAATTTTGTAACCCATTTGCACTGTAAGCTGCTTCAGCACCACCCCATAGTGTGAAGCCGGTGACTGGAAAAAAACACCCTTCTAAGTATCAATTGCAACAAATGACTGGATACAACAAGGAAGAGTGTGCCTCAAGTAATAAGCATTGCCTCAAAGATGTAACAACTAGATTGAGGACATGTGAATACATATAAATTTAGTTATGATACACTTATGTAAGCGACCTATGGGTTAAGGTGGTCCCCATGGGAAACATAATATATAAGGTTGTAGAAACTAACTGGAGGACATGTGAATACATGTAAAGTTAGTTATGATCCACTTACACAAGAGACCTATGGGTCAAGGTGGTCCCCATGGGGAACATAATATATAATGTTGTAAGTAGAGAGATAACAAAGGAGATGCTTGTTAGAGATTCCTTAGGAGGAATATTCAGAGAAGAGAAAGTTGTAGAATTTGTATTACAATTTTCCCAGTTTTGTAATGGAGATTGTATCTGTGATGTCTGTCATGTAAATATCCTTCTATATTTATCAGGAATTAATGGAAGACCAGTAATGTTTTTGACTCATACTTGTCTTATATGTGATGTTGGTTGTGATATTTAGTGAGTTTCTACAATTTAAGTGATATTTAATTCATCTTTATAATAATGTATGAATCTACCTACAAGAAATTATATTTTAGGTTTGTTTTTTACTAGATGGAAATCATTGTATGGATATTTCCAGTGGAAATGAAATACACATTGATGAGATCCCTTCTACTTTTAATGTTAGCAACCATTGCCTTTATAGATTGCCTCTATCATATAAGACTTTAGCCCCTCCTTATGAATTTAACTCTTACAATGATCCTTATACAGGTCACTCTTTAAACAAATAGTTCCACAACTTCATATTGATGCTAAGACAAAACCATGAGACAAACTCCCTCTAACTTTACATAAACAAAAATTAAAACAAGACCAAAAATACATTCATCAAAAAAGATGTAAGAGTATCAAATTTGTAGGAGTATGTTTCTTAATCTCATGAATAAGAACAAAAAATTCCTCCAAAAGGAGTGCTTCCTTTGATAACTGATCAACTTTGTGGTTGAATTCTCAGTAGACATGAGCAAAGGAAACCTCTATAAAAGCTAATTTATTTTTCATAATACTATTGAAATAGGCCCCAAATCCAAGTTAGAAATGCTAATTTTACCATTTTCCCAGTCCATCAAAATTTTGGAGTCACCAAAGACCTATAGCATATTAACCTGTCTGTCCACTACAACCTTAAGTAAGATCCAGAGGGCATAGAGTTCTACTCTATTGTTTGTTCCCAAACCTGCCCAATGTTGTATTATACCTTAGATTTGAGTTGTGCAAGTTGATGGGGATGTGGTTTATCATAGTATACATGTTCATGTTGTTTATTTTTCAATTGCAAGTTTAAAAAGGGTGGTTGTGAAAAAGAGGGATAGTTTTCCTTGTAATTTGCAAGGTCTAAACTGTACTAAGTGACAAATGGAAATGCACGCCTAAGATTCTCTTTAGCTCCATTTTTTTTTTATAACTTTCAATATGGAGTTACATAAATGGTAAATTGACCTATGCATCTAAAGTTCAGTTGAAGAACACGAGAGGTTGCTTTCATGTAGTTAGAATTGAGATTTCATGTAAATTTGAATGCAAAACAACCTCAACGTCAAATGTACACCCTAGTCTCAATTTTGAGCCAAATTTAGTGGTTCAATTTGCATACACAGTAGTTTGTGATGTTACACATGTATATAACATTATATTGGAAATTTAAGACATAAACCTACTTGATGTGCATAAAGGATAAAAAATTCCTTCTAAAACCAAAGGGGCAAGTTCTCAATGTTGGCTATATGAAACTGCAAGGTCTAAACTGTACACTCCAAAAAGGACGATTTCTATGCCCAAAGATTCATGAAATTTGGATGAATCATAGGATGGTGGGTTATGAGAGATACCAAGGTCAGTTTTTCATTAAGAGTCATTAAAGACTCTTTTGTAGAAAAATAGGCAAGAGATGCCTAGTAAAACCTTCATAAAACACAACCTGTTTGTAAAAAGTAACCCAAGGTTGTATTATACCTTAGAATGGAGTTGTGCAAGTTTCTAGGGGTGTGGTTTATCATAGTAGACCTGTTCATGTTGTTAATTTTGCAATTTCAAGTTTAACGAGGGAGGTTGTGCAAAAGAGACAAAGTTTGCCTTGTAATTTGCAAGCTCTACATTGTACGAAGTGACAAAATTAAAATGCATGCCCAAGCTTCCCTGTAGCTCCAAAAATTATTTTATAAGTTTTAAGATGGAGTTACATAAATGGTAAATTTACCTTTGAATCTAAAGTTTAATTGAAGAGCAGGAGAGGTTGCTTTCATGTACCTATAATTGAGATTTCATGTAAATTTGAAGGGAAAACGACCTCAGCCTCAAATGCACGCCTTGGTCTCAATTTTGAGCCAAATTTAGTGGCTCAACTTGCATAAGTTGTAGTTTGTGATTTTACACCTCCATATAAACTTATATTGGCATTTTCATACACAAACCTACCTACTGTTCATAAAGGATAAGAATTGCATTGTAAAACCAAAGGGCCAAATTGTTAAAGTTGTCTAAATTAAATTACACACCCAAAGTTCGATAAGGCTCCACAATTTAGGATTTAAGTTGTAAATTGATCGTTCCAATATTTATAACCTTTTTGTACAATTAGTAGTGCATTTACACTTAAAAAAGGATGATTTATATGCACAAACATTCAGGACATTTTGATGAATAAGAAGATGGTGGGTTATGAGAGAAACCAAGTTCATCTTTGCATTAAGAGTCCTAAAAGACTCTTTTGTGCAAAAATATGCAAGAGATTCCTAGTAAAACCCTCGAAATGCACAACATGTTTGTAAAAAGTAACCCAAGTGATTACACCTTAGATTTAAGTTGTGCAAGTTGTTGGGAATGTGGTTTATGATAGTAGACATGTTCATATTGTTTATTTTGCAATTGTAAGTTTAAAAAGGGTGGGTGTGAAAAAGAGGCAAAGTTTGCCTTGTAATTTGCAAGGTCTAAACTATACTAAGTGACAAAATTAAAATGCATGCCCAAGCTTCCTTGTAGCTCCAAAATTTGTTTTACATGTTTTAAGATGAAGTTACATAAATGGTAAATTTACCAATGCATCTAAAGATTAATTGAAGAACATGAGAGGTTGCTTTCATGCACCTACAATTTGGATTTCATGTAACTTTGTAGGGAAAACTGCCTCAGCCTCAAATGCACACCCTAGTCTCAATTTTGAGCCAAATTTAGAAGTTCAACTAGCATAAGTTGTAGTTTGTGATTATACACCTGTCCATAAACTTATATTGGAATTTTCAGACATAAACCTACCTAGTGTGCATAAAGGATAAAAATTGCATTATAAACCAAAGGGCCAAATTGTTAAAGTTGGCTATATTAAACTGCACACCCAAAGTTTGTTCGAGCTTCATAATTTAGGATTCAAGTTGTAAATTGATCATTCCAATATTTATAACTTGTGAGCACAATTAGTAGTGCATTTACACTCCAAAAAGAATGATTTCTATGTACAAAGATTCACAACATTTTGATGAATAAGAGGATGGTGGGTTATGAAAGAAACCACGGTTAACTTTGCATTAAGATTCATAAAAGACTCTTATGTGGAATAGGCAAGAGAGGCCTACTAAAACCCTTAGAAAACACAACATGTTTTTAAAAAGTAACCCAAGGTTGTATTATACCTTAGATTTGAGTTGTGAAAGTTGTTGGGGGTGTGGTTTATCATATTAGACCTATTCATGTTGTTAATTTTGCAATTGCAAGTTTAAAGAGGGTGGTTGTGCAAAAGATGAAAAGTTTTCCTTATAATTTGCAAGGTCTACACTACACTAAGTGACAAAATTAAAATGTACGCCCAAGCTTCCTTGTAGCTCCAAAAATTGTTTTATAAATTTTAATATGGAGTTACATATATGGTAAATTTACCTATGCATATAAAGTTCAATAAAAGAACAAGAAATGGTGCTTTAATGCAGCTAGAATTGGGATTTCATGTAAATTTGTAGGGAAAACCGCCTTAGCCTCAAATGCACACCCTACTCTCAATTTTAAGCTAAATTTAGTGGTTCAACTTGCAAAAGTTGTAGTTTGTGATTTTACACCTCTCTATAAACTTGTATCGACATTTCCAGACATAAACCTGCCTGTTGTGCATAAATGATAAGAATTGCATTGTAAAAGAAAAGGGGCAGATTGTTAAAGTTGGCTATATTAAACTACACGCCCAAAGTTGGATGAGGCTCCATAATTTAGGATTTAAGTTGTAAATTGATCATTCCAATATTTATAACCTTTTTTTTTTCAATTAGTATTGCATTTACACTCCAAAAAGGATTATTTTTATGCACGAAGATTCACGACATTTTGATGAATTAGAGGATGTCGGGTTATGATAAAAACCAAGTTCATTTTTGCATTAAGATTCATAGAAGACTCTTTTGTGCAAAAATAGACAAGATATGCCTAGTAAAACCGTCAGAATGCACAACATGTTTGTAAAAATTAACCCAAGGTTGTATTATACCTTATATTTGAGTTGTACAAGTTGTTGGGGATGTGGTTTATCATAGTAGACATGTTCATGTTGCTTATTTTGCAATTGCAAGTTTAAAAAGGGTGGAAATGCAAAAGAGACAAAGTTTTCCTTGTAATTTTCAAGGTCCAAACTGTACTAAGTGACGAAATTAAAATGCACACCCAAGCTTCCCTGTAGCTCCAAAATTTGTTTTATACGTTTTAAGATGCAGTTACATAAATGGTAAATTTACCTATGCATCTAAAGATCAGTTGAATAACATGAGAGGTTGCTTTCATTCACCTATAATTGGGATTTCATGTAAATTTGTAGGGAAAACTCCCTCAGCCTCAAATGCATTCCCTAGTTTCATTTTTTAGCCAAATTTGGTGGTTCAACTAACATACATTGTAGTATGTCATTATACACATGTCTATAAACTTGTATTGGAATTTTCAGACATAAACGTACCTGGTGTACATAAAGGATAAGAATTGCATCGTAAAACCAAAGGGACAAATCGTTAAAGTTGGATATAATAAACAACACACCTAAAGTTGGCTCAGGCTCCATAATTTAGGATTTAAGTTGTAAATTGATCATTCCAATATTTATAAGCTGTTAGCACAATTAGTAGTGCATTTACACTCCAAAAAACATGATTTATTTGCACAAATATTCACGACATTTTGATGTACCAGATGATGGTGGGTTATGAGAGAAACCAAGGTCAATTTTGCATTAAGAGTCATAAAAGACTCTTCTGTGGAAAAATAGGCAAGAGATGCCTAGTAAAACCCTTGGAAAGAACAACCTATTTTTAAAAAGTAACCCACGATTGTATTAATATACCTTAGATTTGAGTTGTTCAAGTTGTTGAGGGTGCGGTTTGTCATAGTAGACTTGTTCATGTTGTTAATTTTACGATTGCAAGTTTGAAGAGGGTGGCTATGCAAAAGAGACAAAGTTTGCCTTGTAATTTGCAAGGTCTACACTGTACTAAGTGACAAAATTAAAATGCACACCGAAGATTCTCTATTGCTCCAAAAATTTATCAGTTCAATTGAAGAACACGAAAGGTTTCTTTCATACACCTAGAATTGATATTTCATGTAAATTTGAAGGAAAACTGCCTCAGCCTCAAATGCATGCCCGAGTCTCAATTTTGAGACAAATTTAGCGGTTCAACTTGCATAAGTTGTACTTTGTGACTTTGCACATGTCTATACACTTATATTGGCATTTCCAAACATAAACGTACCTATTGTGCATAAAGGATAAAAATTTCATTGTAAAACCAAAGGGCCAAATTGTTAAAGTTGGATATATTAAACTACACGCCCATAATTGGTTGAGGCTCCATAATTTAGGATTTGAGTTGTAAATTTATCATTCCATTATTTATAACTTCTTTGTACAATTAGTAGTGAATTTACACTCCAAAAAGGATGATTTCTGTGCATAAAGATTCACGAAATTTTGATGAATCAGATGATGGTGGATTATGAGAGAAACCAAGGTCATTTTTGCATTAAGAGTCATAAAAGACTCTTATGTGAAAAAATCGACAAGAGATGCCTAGTAAAACTGTCAGAATGCACAAGCCATTTGTAAAAAGTAACCTAAGGCTGTATTATACCTTAGATTTGAGTTGTGCAATTTGTTGGGAATGTGGTTTATCATAGTAGACCTGTTCATGTTTTTTTATTTTGCGATTCAAAGTTTAAAAGGTTTGGTTGTGCAAAAGAGGCAAAGTTTTCCTTGTAATTTGCAAGGTCTAAACTATACTAAGTGACAAAATTAAAATGCACACCTCATTAGCTTCCTTGTAGATCCAAAATTTGTTTTATGTTTTAAAATAGAGTTACATAAATGGTTAATTTACCTATGCATCTAAATTTCAATTGAAGAATATGAGAGGTTGATTTCATGCACCTAGAATTGGGATTTCATGTATGTTTGTAGGGAAATCTACCTCAACCTCAAATGCATGCCCTAGTCTCAATTTTGAGCCAAATTTAGTGGTTGAACATGCATAAGTTGTAGTTTGTGATTTTACATTTGTCTATAAACTTATATTGACATTTCCAAACATAAACCTACATGCTGTGCATAAAGGATAAAAGTTGCATTGTAAAAAAAAGGGGACAAATTGTTAAAGTTGACTATATTAAACTGCACACCCAAAGTTGGATATGTCCGCATAAGTTAGGATTTAAGTTGTAAACTGATCATTCCAATATTTATAATCTGTTTGTACAATTAGTAATGCATTTGCACTGCAAAAAGGATGATTTCTATGCACACAGATTCACGACATTTTGATAAATCAGAGGATGGTCGGTTATGAGGGAAACCAAGGTCAGTTTTTCATTTACAGTCATAAGAGACTCTTTTGTGCAAAAAGGCTCTGTAATTTGCAAGGTCGAACCTGTACTAAGTGAGAACATTAAAATTCATGCCCAAGCTTCCCTGTAGCTCAAAAAATGTTGTAAAGGTTGCAATTGGAGTTAGATATATTGTAAATTTATATATGTCATTTAAAGTGCAATTGAAGAACATTAGAGGTTTCTTTCATGCAACTAGATTTGGGATTTCATGTAAATTTGAATGCAAATCGATCTCAAAGTAAAATGCACGCCCTAGTGCCAATTTTGACCCACTTTATTTTGCATCCAACAAGGCTCTACTAAGATCGTTAATCACTATTAAAAATAGAAGGGGAGAGAGGGGACACCCTTGTATTAATCCCTCTGAAGTCTTAAAAAATCTAAAGTAGACCCATATGGAAAGCTAAAGTAGACCCATATAGAAAATTTCCATGTTTTTTCCCAAAAACAATTCGCTGATTTCCATTTTTCTAAAAATGATTGGCCCAAATTATATATAATAAAATCATTTTATATTAAAAATAACCCAAATTTGATATAAACTATATAAAATCCTTATACATTTGAATATTTTTACAAAAATATCGCTAGACATTTTATAGTTTGCATATTAAGGACTAGCAAGATTCACTAAGGTTTCTACATTTTGAGATAAATTTTCATCCTTAAAATTATCCCTGGATAGGAGTTAAAGGTGTTCTTAATTTCATAGAAGTAGAATCCTTGATCTTTTCCCATTAGAGGGGAGTGGAAATTGTTGTTGAGAGTGATTGAATCATTGAACACCACCATATCTCCAAAGTGGTTGTCTTTTCTAGTAAGAAGTGTGAAGTTAACCTCATGGGGGGCACCCACATGTGCAGATGTGGCATTATGAGCATTGGAGCTATTGTAGATTACATGGTAGAAATAAAAAAACTATGTTCCCACAAGGTTCTTAAGGTGGTGCTTCTTTCATCTATACACATCACTCATTTGTAGTGACATAGTGGACACTAGAAGCCATAGAAAACAAAAGTGCACATCTCTATTATGCTTCATTGCTATTGTAAACATACACTACAAATATATAGATGTGGAATTTGTATTCAATCAGATCTGGTTCGAGTACTTGAGAGAAGAATTGTCATCCTCCCCACCCGAATTCAATTCCTGCTTGCAACTTGTTTTCTCTTCATAAATCAAATTGTTGATTGGAGCTAGAAAACATATACTACAAATATATAGATGTGGAATTTGTAGTCAATCGGATCTAGTTAGAGTGCTTGAGAGAAGAATTGTCATCCTCCCCACCTGAATTCAATTCATGCTTGTAACTTTTTTTCTCTTCATAAATCAAATTGTTGATTGGAGCTAAAAAAGTATCAATAATCTCGCATCATTCTTGCTTATGAACTTAGGGAGGATGAGATTTTACATGTTAAAAAAAGAGAAACGTGGAACATATAACCCAAATTAATTAATGAAAATTCTAAAAGAAAAGATTCAATTACACTATCATTTATATTGATGCAGGATGAGAGGCATCCGACAGGAGTGAAAGACTGCCCCCTTACAGACCATCAGTGGGTTATTTCAGGTGACGTGGTTTTCCTTGAATAATGGTGATGAGTCAGCCTGCATTTGCGGATAGCAACCAATAATGATTGTCCCCACTATTAATTTGACATTCTAAGTTATGATAGATTTTCCCACTCAAACAAAAAAAAAAACTCAATTACACTATCATTTATATCAATACAATCTATTTAAAAAATAAATAACTTTCATTTTTCTAATTGTTATTTTTTATACAATAATTTTTATTATTATATCTTTGTACCTTTTAAAAAAATTGCTACTATCATTATTCTTTTATTACCCCAAAAAATTATAATTCAAAGGAACAGAGTGATATAAAGACTAAAATGACTCATGAATAAAATATATACATTTTCAAAAAAACCCCTTTCCACACAAACTTTATTAAGATTCATACTAGAACTCATAAATGAATGGATATTTTTAGGGTGAATATTTTAACAAAAAGGTGTGTACTTAAACTGTCTTTTGAACTTCTGATTTTTTCGCCTTTTAGACAACTCAAGGCAATTCTTGTACTATTGTCTGTCTCTTGCACGGTTGCAATAAATAAGTCAAATTTACCATGTTTTCATATGAGCGACTAGAATATCTCCAAAGCACTTGTCCTTTATACTTACCCTAAAATTTATTAATATTCTCACCCTAAATAGAATGAAATGCATTGTTATTCTTTATGAAATAATTTCCAAAAGTATATAAGCAAAAGTAAGTACCATGTTTTCATATGAGCGACTAGAATATCTCCAAAGCAGTTGTCCTTTATACTTACCCTAAAATTTATTAATATTCTCACCCTAAATAAAATGAAATGCATTGTTATTCTTTATGAAATAATTTCCAAAAGTATATAAGCAAAAGTAAGTAAATATTAGAGTTATCAAATCACTAAGGTAAATGAAATGCATTTTCAAAATGTTTTCTTAATGTTTACAAAATGTTTTTTTAATAGCATAATATTTCAAGGAATGTTTATCATACAATATCAATAAATTACTCATAAAAACTTACATTCTAGATAATAGCAAAAAACTTAATATCTTTCTTCAAACATTAGCAATAGTGTTGCATTCATCATCATACATATTTTTCACTAGTTCTTAAAAAATATTAATTACCATATTTTCCTTTTTATTTACTTTTACTTTTTCTTTGAATTTGCTCGTAGTTTCCATGATGCTATACACATCAATCATGTTATATTTATCTCTTCCAACTATCCACTCTTTAGTTTTTTAATCCCAACCCACATATCTTCCATTGGTTTTCCACTATTGAACTAGAACTTGGTATCCCTCAATATCATCTATATCTTTGTAGACATCACCTAATGCCTTTCCTAACCATATGGATTATTATAATTTGGTTGTATAATGAACATATAATATTTCTTCATATCTTTTCTTAGATCAAATTCTTAGGTAATCTTGTTATGAGAAGGACCCACATATATTTCATTAATAGTAGGGACCCTTTGACTCAGGTAATCATCCATGAGATAAGGTCATTGTTGAGTATCCTTGTTGGTGTTTGATTCTTGTCTTGTTTTTTTCCCAAAAATAACCTCTTGACCTTACCTGATTAACTAAGGACACATTTAAATCCTTCAAAATATTTTCTTAATATTTTATCTTTGAAAGCCAATATTCTTCCCCTCCATCTTCCATTGTTGCACTAAAATGAGTATATATGACTTTATTCCTTTCTTCAAGTCTTTCATATCTTTTAGTATTTTGAATAATGACATGTAAATTCCCCCTTAGGAGAGTCTGGCATACTATTAACCCTATTTTATCCATGTATTTATATAATAATACCTATGATCATCCCTAATATTATCCTTATATTCCATGATAATGGTGTTGTCAACCATATTGAATTTGAAGTATTGAGGGGATTTGATATTCATGATAATTTAACTTCCATCCAATAAGTGTTTCCCCATGAAGCCCTTAAAAGTATAACCCTCCTCAATCAAGTATGGAGTGAAGTTACTTTCATCTTGAACTATTCTATAGTTGCCCATGATATGTGGAAGTGATAATATCTTTTCTTTTTAGTTCAGTTAATAACCTCCCATATGTTCCATCTATATCTTCATGGGTGTGACCAACTAGGAGGAAGCTTATATATATGGTTGTGAAAAATTCTTTGTTGTGAGCATGGATGCAAAAGAAAAGAGGTAATGGTTCTTGTTTCCATTTCCACAATTTTCAAGTTGCAAGAATAAAATTGGTGGAAGTTTGCTCAAGGAATCTCTTGGTGCTAATAAAGCCTGCATGGATTCTCTCTTATATTCTTGACACTTTTCATAGGATTCATTTTATAAAAGTGCATCATAAAATGGATGTCTTGAAGACCCTTTTTCATACAAAAAATACCCAAATTCATCAACTACTAGGTCATATAACATGTTCAATCATAAAGATAAGGATGATCTAGTGAAGTTTGAACATGTATCTAGTGAAGTGACCAAAACCCCCAATCCTATAACCATGTGCAATCATGCTAATTAGATGATTGGGAGATTATAGGTAGTGTTAACTGAATTTTCCTTCCTTCCTAGCCTTGGTATGGAAGTCTTGATATTTAACATCTTGTCATCTACAATGCTCAAGCATTTGCTAGGGTTCCTCTTTCATTCCAATCTATGGGCATAGTTGGTTCTAACATTTATCATTGTTGGGTCAATGGTGCTTTTAATTTTTTGGAAAATTTCATGGCACTCATCACACTTTGAAAAGTATGTGTTCTTTGTAATTGAAACATCTATAAAATGCCTTCTCCATATATTTCTTAAGTTGTATAGTGACACCGAAGGAAGTTTAATCTTGGAAAAGTCATCATTACACTTTTAAGAACTATTTTGTGTGTGAATTTGTAAACAATAATATGAGAGGAATCCTTGTGATATATTGATGCACTGAATGAGTTTGTTGAGGAGCTATATCTAATTTTTCATTCACTATATTTTGAAGGCTAGCTATTATTGTTAAAGTATTAGGCTTTGGTTTTTCTATCCCACAATTTCCATTTAGTGCCCTTTTATCACCATTTATAAATTTCCTCTTGTAACTAAATAAGGTGGCTTTTGGTATACAAAACGACTTATACCATACATTTTGACAAACCTCAAAGGAATCAAATTTAATGTCAAGCAAAGTTGTTTTCTTTATGTTGTAAACTCTTGTTTATAACTACATTTGATTCCAATGAATTGAGCAAAAAATCCTTTCTTTTGTTCTCACCCTTGGCTTTAATAAAGTGAAAACCCTGAATTAATGAGCCATTAGGTATTTTAGAAAGACATTCATTTTTACAACATATTTCATTTCTTCATCATTTGAGGAAGTGATATTCATATTCATCTTCACTTGAATCTATTTTACTTACACACCCATGAGATGAATTTGTCCTTGGGTATTTGTGGTGATTATATGGTCTTGTTGTCACTAATTGGCCATAAGAACAATTCATATGAATGAGATTTCCCGACTATGGAAGTGGATATTCTATTGCACTCCACATATTCACCTCTACTTCTAGTGAAATTTCCTTCAACTTTGCATCTAATCAAGCACTACTAAGTGTTAGGTATGTGTTATATTCTTTTCACGAGTAGTAGTGTCTGTGTTGTGCTGGGTGCACATGGGGGTTTGAGTGGGGTGCAAGGGCAGTGCCCCCGAGAAAAAAAATTCTTCCTCGAGAAACGTGTCACATATTTAGGTGGTTTTTCGACACATGGTTTCTTTGTCGATGGTTTTCTATTTCCAGTTAAGGAATTAGGGTTGTTGACTAATCCAAGTCATTGGGTTAGGGTTTTGGATGCCGTTGGATCCTATATGTATATTGTATTGTAAATAATGTATCACTATGAATTAATATAGAATATGTTGGTTTTCTCGGTTTGGGTTTCCAGGGGAAAAATCTCTGTGTAATGTTTGTATTTTCCATTGTATATTTTCTGTTCTTTTACTGAAAATTTGTTTGCAGTAAATATTGTACAAGGTTAAAATCTACATTTGGTATTAGAGATTTGTTGGATTCAGGGGGACGCCTTTGTGGTCAAGGGTTTGGCTCAGGATTGTGATAAGCCTTATTACAGTGGGAGATCTGTGGTATTGATTTTTTAGGTGAAAATAAATGGAAAGCAATTCAAAGATGGAGATCGAGAAGTTTAATGGTCAAAGTTTTGAGTTGTGGAAGCTCAAGATGGATGATTTGTTGGTGGACAAAGATCAGTGGATCACGGTAGATCCATGTACTGCACCTATAGGAACTTCAACAAATGACTAAAAAAAGTTGGATCAGAAGGCAAAGAGCACAATCTGATTGTGTCTCTTAGATTCAGTATTACTGAATGTGTTAGAGGAAGCTACAACCAATGATTTATGGGATAAGTTGGGGAAGTTGTATCAGTCTAAGTCCCTATTAAATAAACTATTCTTGAGAAAGAAGCTATATAACCCGAGGATGAGATATGGAGACTCGGTGGCAAAGCATTTGAACACCTTCAATACTGTGGTAAGTCAGTTAGTATCTGTTGAGGTTAAAATTTCAGATGAAGATAAATGTATCATTTTATTTTGTTCTTTACCAGACTTGTGGGATAGTCTGGTTGTGGCCATAGGTAGTAATACAACTTCCTTGAAGTTTGATGAAGTGGTCTCATCCTTGTTGTCGGAGGAGATGAGACGAAAGAATATGGAAGGACATAGCACCGACACATTATTTGCAAGAGGACGTTCCCAGGAAAGAAATAGATCTAAGTTCTCAAGTGGAAGATCTAAGTCTAAGGGTAGATCTAAATCTCCTGGAAATTTTGTAAAGGTATGATGGAGACGTGGAAAAGAAGGGCACTAAAATAAGAAGTGTAGATCCAAAGTTGAGAAAAAGAAGGGATCTGAAGAATCTCCTTCTATAGAAGAAAGGACCTCCAAGGAAGAAGGAGGGGATGTGTACTTGACTTCTTTAAGCACACATGTAGATCATGAGTCATGGTTGGTTGACTCTGGTGCATCCTTTCATATGACTCCCCACATGGAGTGGTTTTGCGAATATGAAAGGTATGATGGAGGTAATGTTTTCTTAGGTGATGATTCGCCAACCATAATCATAGGACGAGGACAAGTCAAGTTGAGGCTCATAGATGGAAGGATTAGAACAGTTTTTGGTGTTCTGCACATCCCAGGTTTGGCTAGAAATTTGATTTATGTAAGAAAAATGGATGATGCAGAGGTAAAAATAATATTTGAAAAGGAAAACTGTAGGATGGTTCGAGGAGCAATGATGTTGTTGAAGGGATTTCGGTTTGGAACTCTTTATAAGCTACAAGGAAGCACTATTAGTGATGGGTGTAATAGTTCCATTGTTCTTGATATTGGAGTTAAAGAAGCAAGAACTCGTATAGTCTCTGGAGAAAAGGTTATGTTGTGGCATCAAAGACTGGGGCATATTAGAGAAAAGGGTCTTCAACTACTACATGGTAAAGGTAGGGTTGAAGGTATGTCTAACTTCTCTATGGATTTTGATTTCTTTGAACATTTTCTATATGGGAAGAAAAATCGTGTAAGATTCCCCTCTGGTGCAATGAGGGTAGAAAGAATTTTATAGCTAGTTCAGAATGATGTTTTTGGACATGTGTCAATCCCATCATTGGGAAAATCTGTGTACTATGTCTCATTTATAGATGACTTCTCGAGGAATACTTGGATATATTTTCTCA
>JZKD02S0031043.1:36347-66680 GCA_000966675.3 Picea glauca
TACCAGCCTGCCAATTAATGTTGGGTGAATTCCCCACCCAAGCAACCCTTAACGTATTACCCCTGGGATCATACGATCTGTTGATTGGTATGGACTGGCTGGCCACCCATAAAGCCAAACTGGACTATTACTATAAAACCTTAGAGTGTGTGAACGAAGAAGGAAAAAGGATAATCCTTCAAGGGATCCAAAAACCGGTCTCGGTGAGACAAATATCAGCATTACAAATGAGGAAATATTGCCAAAAGGGATGTCCCTTATATGTAGTACAGGTGTTGGGAACAACCGGAGGTGTAGAGCCAAGCCCTGAAGATCACCCTATCTTGAAAGAATACCGAGATGTGTTTCCAGAGGAAATACCGGGTCTACCTCTGAGAAGAGACATTGACTTCTCAATAGAACTTGCACCAGGAGCAGTGCCGGTGTCTAGAACACCCTATCGGATGAGCATGCCTGAATTAGTGACTCTTCTCCTAACCGGCGGTAGCACTATGGCACTTCTTAAAACTGATAGGAAACTCTTCTCCAAACCGGTGGCAGCTCTGTGGCACTTCTTCAAACTGGCTAGAAAATTATTCAAACTGGATGAGAATCTTCAAACTGGCAGGCAGCAACAGTAACAACATTATGAAATTCTTCAAACTGGTTGAGAACTTTCAAACTGGCAGGAAGCAACAGTCACAACGTTCTGAAATTCTTCAAACTGGCTGAGAACCTTCAAACTGGAAGGCAGCAACAGCCACAACATTATGAAATTTTTCTCTATTCTTCACTGTGGAAGAAAGACGCAGAAGCAGAGCTAACAGGAAGCAGAAGAGAACATAAATAGTAATCGCCTTCTCTATTCTTCTCCCTCGAAGCCTCGATTTTCTTTCTTCTAGACTATTTTCTCCATGACGACTCGTTCAATTTTCTTTCTTGTAGACTATTTGCTTGCTCCATGACGACTCTTTGGCTTTGTTGGTCTGGCTAGAATATGATTCTTCGATTCACATAACTTCTTATCTCTTTGCAACTCTATCTATAAATGCCAAAATAAATCTTATCACCATGCTTAACAACTTTTTTCTCTTGAATTTACCTTCATCTTGGATTTCCTTATTCTCCTGTCATTTGTTAGAGTCGTGAATTCTAACAAAATAACTATATCAATATTGAGTTAGCTAGACTCAATAAGATTCAATGCATTCTTCCAAGATACAAAAATGTTCTCATATCACCAAAGCATTAAACTTATGTTCAACTTTAGCAACTTACACAACCAACAACTCAACACACTGATCCAAAATCGGATCCAGAAGCCTGATAGGGCTTGAAAAATGCTCAAAAATGAAAGTGCTCGGAATGCGACGAAACCTGTGCCATTGTGTCTGTCTCGTCTTCCTGATTCCGGTGGTATATTTACTTCGTCAAACGGAGTCTGTATGGAGAAGATATCGCGTTCTGTCCGAAAAGTCAAACATGCAAAAAAAAGGGATGACTGTACAGTCCGTACAGTCCACGTGTCATGTCCGTAAAGCTGACGTGGCAGGACCGTACAGCTGATGTGGCGGCTTCAGAAGGCGACATGTGGCAGATCTGTACAGGGGACACGTGGCATCACCAGGATGCGACACGTGTCAGGTGGTTTTGGCACTTTCGGCGTACGGTTGGACCAGTATTGAGGTGACACGTGTCACCACTGACAGGGTGACACGTGGCAGGTTGACGTCATCGGATGACGTGGCAGGCTGACAGGGCGTACGACCGGGCTGACGCAGCATGACAGGTGGCAGTACGGCAATCGACGTGGCAGTTTACATGGCAGAGACGTGGTCCAATCACATATTGACACGTGGCATAATCCGATTGGTTGGTAAGGGTGCCACGTGGACCAGTCAAGGGCTGCCACGTGGCACCCCATTATTGGTTCGTTGGTTATATGTTTAAAATTATGTTATGGCACGGCCGGGGATTCGAACCGGCAACCTCCCGAGTGGCAGCGGACCAGCGGAGCTGGGCTAACCGTCCACCCCGTGGTGTTTCTTGTTAAAGGAATCGGGGAATAATACATTTGAATTGTTATAAAGTTCATACGGCGGTAAAAAAAAGGGCCGGGGCCTAGCCCTAGCCCTCGGCGCGAACCGTATGTATGTAACCATAGCCCACAAAACCGGGGCTTACAAAAAACGCGTGGGAGTTGTTTAACGGTTATCCCCGTGGCCATTTGTTGCGCCACGAGACCGGGGGCTATACGATTTGGGCGCGGATCAGTTGTTATAGCGGTTGGGCCATGGCCATATGGCCTATGACAGCGCCAAAGAACCCGGAGCCAGGGCCAATGTGTAGGGGCCAGCGCGTGGGCGCTCGGCCACATGCCGACTCATATGACCAAGGGGCGCGCATATCRGGGGTTGCGCCCGATTTATGCCAACAACTTTGSCAAAATGGGTTTTATGTAAAGTTTTTGGGTTTTTTTATTGTTAYTATGCCTATTATTAGTTGATTTTCTCCATTTTTGGGGGATATTGGGCATTTTTGGAGGCCAGATTCTTGGAGGAAGTTGGGGATGTGAAACCAACTCCAAGGCTATATAAACCAGGCCTGTTTGAGGCCAAAYAMAKTCATTCAGAGCAGAGTTATGCTGAAGGAAAGCCAAGCCAAAGTCAGTTTGATGCAGGGAAGCCTTTGAGGTGGAGACGTTGTTGGATCGTTTCTGGGAGCTTGGAGCATCAGTTTTGCATGCCGTTTCTTTTGTAGGGTTCTTGAGATCTGGGACAACAAGACCAGATCAGTCTTGTAGCCATTTGGCATTGCTGAGATGTAATTTTGAGCACTTGAGCAGAAATAAAGAAGCCTCCCCCACAAAGAAAAGGCCCGGAGACGTAGGCAAAAGTTGTGCCGAACTCCGTTATCAACCTGCGTTCTTATGGTTTGNTGTTTATTATTCTTTTCAGATCTGCATATGTGTATTTGAATGTCATAACTCTTCTTATTTCCTCATTCTTTCATTAAATTCTCAAATGGTTAATTTATACATGCAAGTTTAAAACTCAACCATAATCATTTAAAAGATCCAACGGATCACACACTAAGCATGCTTTCAACAAACAAACTCTCCAACCATATAATTTACATGTGGCGCTCCATATTTGATATAATTAGATATCACATGAAATAGTCCATTCCATTCTCAATGCCTTATCTATCTTCTTTCTTTTTAACAACGAACAATTTGCTTTATTTATTTCTTTAAAATAAAATGAAGAATCGGCCTCCTTTAATATATATATATATATACTAATGCAAGCTTACATCTTCTCACAATATCTCAGTGAAAATTGCGATTTCTCACATCTTGGTTGCTTTCTCACTCCAGATCTTTGTTAATGGAAAATCTAAAAATATATCCAAACAATTCAAACCTGTGATCTATCGATTTTTTTATCATGTGGATGATCAACAGTTCGATACTCTTGGGCCTGGTCAGAATTCCCATCCATGACCATCCCTTAACCAATACACGATATATCTTTAGTTGAATACTGAACGACTCGATTTCTCTCACTTACTGACTCGGTTGCTCTCACTTATTGCTATTGGCTACTTTTTTACTTGTTGATCTGCATCCTTCTTGACACTCTAGTGGTCACAATCCACATATCCATCTCTGGTGGATCTGATCAGCGTCCTTCTTGACACTCTAGTGGTCACAATCCACATATACAGGGTTCATGGGCCCTCCAATGATGGAGTGAGGCCCAAAACCACTCTGATACCATGAAAAGATTAAGCAGAGACATAATTGATGTAACACACTACATTATTGATGTGTATTCTATTAATATGAACATGTATAGTTACAGAATATGGTTACAAGAAGTTACCAACTCCTGTAATGGTAAACTAACTAAAAAATTAGTTAAGGATGTAATTAGGTGTTTTCCTTAACAGTGAGGAGTGGTCAATTGTGAATGGTCGTTTTAACTGAAAATTCTGGAGTATCAACATAAACACTACAATTCCACCCAGGAAATGACACAAGCAAACCTATCTACATAAGACTGCACATGCTACTAGCATAGTACAAAAGTCCAAACCATACAACAGTCCTCAGATCCGAGTACCATCAAAAACTTAAATCTGCATAGCAGAAAATAAAGAAATGCATCAATAAAGGAGTAGGAACACAGATGAACCCACAAGCCCATCCTCCATTTGAAAATATGTTAATCTTCCTTCCGGAAGTTCCAAAGATTGTTTGGCTAGCTGCTTTGTCTCCTGGTTGAAATCCCTATAAGTATACATGAAATCTAAAGACAAGAATTCTAGAAAGAGGGCCATGACCCAATATTTCCAAAAAACCAAACCCGTGACCTGGAGGTCACATTTTCGGTTCAGCCAGACTATTATAATCTTCGAGTCACCGACCACCTGAAGATCATAAATATGCAAGCAGATAGCCAAGGATAACAATGCCCACACTCCCAAAATGTTTTCTCTGGTGATTGTGCCTAGACCACACTTCAACATCCACCTATATTGTGTATGAATATGTACATTGATACCCCCCACCCCCCTCCCGCTCTGCAAAAATATGACCATCTCTTTGTGTCTCCCCATCAAACCAGCCTGTTGGTCTTCCAAGTAATATCATAGGAGGAGTTTTGGATTTAATGGGAGGTTGTTTTTTCTTCTTTGTTCTCCCTAACAAGCCCATGATCCTATGGATCACTGAGGCTGTAGGTGTCTGGCCTTCCTAAAAAACTGTGAGTTTCTTTCAAACCAGATTTTCCAGCAAATAATGGAAGGCATCATGTGCCAAAGTGGATGCCTGAGACACCAATCCTTAAATATCTTTTGCAGATTCCAACCATTCCAACCAGAGTTTATCTTAAGAGTTGCAAACAACTTTGTCCAAACCTGTTGAGCAAATCTGCAATGTAGTGCAAAGTCGAGTTAGAGTCTTGATGACAGAGAGCAAAAATTCCCAGACCCTAATGCCCTCTTCTTTGCAAATTATCCTAAGTGAGGATCATGTTCTTCATCAATAGCCGTGTGAAGAGTTTGAGCTTATGAGCCAATTTTCACTTCCATAATGAGTTGTGCCACCATTTGTCACTACGAGTCTAGATCTTCGAAGCTATGGCATCATAGGAATTTTTTGTTGTGATGACACCAGAGGAATTTCTCCCTGTCCAAACTAACTCATCTGGAGAATCCAATAGAAAAATACCTTCATGGTCCAAGTCTCTACAAAAGAAATCCCAATCTACTGCTTTAGAATAAACCAAGCCCATCTCCAAGGCATATTTCCACTGTGTCATGACAACACCTTGCCT
Source organism: Picea glauca (assembly GCA_000966675.3). Lineage (NCBI taxonomy): Eukaryota > Viridiplantae > Streptophyta > Pinopsida > Pinales > Pinaceae > Picea > Picea glauca. Next base: position 41,669 of record JZKD02S0031043.1, read on the forward strand.
GCCCAAGTATTCCATCTTATAAAGAAAGTGGTAGCCCATCAATCTGAGAGAGTCAATGAGACTGCTATATAAAAATGACCTCTTACCCAACACAAGAATCGAGTCTTATCTAAGTCGGATGGTCGTTCCAGATCGTGGATTCCAAGCAGTCGAATGTGACACCACATGAAAAGATTTGAGAAGGCTTCTCCAGATATTTGAGACTTTGTGAGAGATCGTTGAGGGTCTTCTGAGCCAAGACACCACCGAGGAGGAAGGAAGATACTTGTCCATTATCACCATGTGCCAAAGTCAATCCTTCATTAGAAAACGCCATAGACTGTTAGTTCCTAGCGCTTTACTAAACCAATTCGGATGAATGAAAAAACAAAAATTTATTTATATTTTGTTGCATATCTCTGCCCATCTTTCTTCTTTGGGACTTTCTTCATAATGCGGAAACGTTGTTCATAAAATGAGGAAACGTTGTTCATAAAATGGCTCTGCGTCAATAATTCGTGCTCTTCAACAATAGAAGAGGCAACAATGATTATTTCTCTTCAACAATATAAGAAGTAATACTCTTTTCTTGTGGCTTCTTCTCCCTGGAAACCTTGATTTTCTTTCTTGTAGGATTTTCTTTCTTGTAGACTATTTTCTCCATGACGACTCTTTCAATTTTCTTTCTTGTAGACTATTTGCTTGCTCCATGACGACTCTTCGGCTTTTTTTTTTTGATACCATATTAACTGTATAAATACTATAAATTGACAGTTTTATGGTTGAGAAACGGGTGTAACTGTAAACCGTTTCACTAACTAATTTCATTAATGAGATTACAATTCCTAACACTCCCTCTTAATCTCGAGGATTACATTATTAATAATGCCTAAACTTTGACTATGAAATTGTAAAACATCTCTTCCCAAAGGTTTAGTGAAGATATCAACTAGCTAAGATTTAGAAACACATTGTTCTTTTCTGATGAAACACATTATTTTTCGACAAGGAAATGGTTGATTTATTGTCACAAAAAATCGAAATAGGTTCTTTTGTCATCAATACTTCTTGCATAATCACTGCCGGTATAACCTGTAAGCATACTGTCTGTTGAAGCTGTGTACCACAAACCATAAGTGGTTGTACCTGTAATGTATCTTAAGATCCTCTTACCAACTTTCCAATGAGAATACTTAGGAGATTCCATAAACTTGGAAATGTAACTTGTTGCATATGTTATGTTAGGTCTTCTAGTAATAGGATACATAAGACTACCAACAAGTTGTTTATACAATATGGAACTTATTACTGATCCAAAATATTCCTTGCTTAATTTAGTGCCAAGAGCAATAGGAGAGTCAGTAGGCTTACACTTTTCCATCTTAAATTTTTTTCAAAACATCTACAACATATTTTTGTTGACTAATAAATATACCATGATCAGATTGGTCTACTTCAATTCCTAAGAAATACTTCATTAATCCAAGATCTGTCATTTCAAACTCATTTTACAGGGCTGATCTAAATGCATCTAACATCATGTTTCCTATGCAGGTCATGTCGTCAACATAAAGACATAGGATGAGAATATTACCCTGCTGATTTACCTAGATATACAAAGTAGGCTCGTTTTCGCTTCTATTGAAACCATCTTTGAGTAAATAATGATCAATCCTACAATACCAAGCTCACAGAGCTTGCTTCAAACCGTAGAAGGATTTCTTTAATTTGTTCACTCGATGCTCTTGTGTTTTAACTTCAAATCCAAGTGGTTGATGAACATACACTTCTTCATTTAACACTCCATTCAAGAAGGCAGACTTAACATCCATTTGATAAATAGGCCACTTATTTTGTGTTGCAATGGCCAAAACAAATCGAAAAGTATCTAATCTTTCTACATGTGCGAAAGTTTCACCATAATCAATGCCAGGTTGTTGTGAAAAGCCTCTGGCAACTAACCTTGTTTTGTGTTTCTCAACCTCACCTTTTTCATTCAATTTAGTTTTATAAATCCATTTGACACTTATGACATTTTTATCTATAGGTAGATCAACTAAATCCCATGTATTGTTTCTTTCAATAGCTTCTATTTCATTATTCATTGCATCTACCCACACTTTTTGCTTTGCAACTTCATCAAAACAAGTAGGTTGAGATGAGCAAAATGCAAACTGTACTACATTATCATCTTGGTCATATATATCACACAAACTTCTCATTCTTTGATGATTATGGTCAGAATCCGAATCACTATGAGATGAAGATGAATCACTATGAGATGAAGAATAATTATGAGATGAGGAACTACTTTCATTTTGAACTTGCAATCTTGGAAGACGTGTTATTGATTCTTGATGTTCATCTTTCTTTGTAGGTGCTTGATGTTCATCTAAATCAAGAGAAGGATTGTTAGAAGTATTTTTTTTCATTTCATCCTATGATTTATCTTCCATAAACTAAACATCTCTACTTACTAGAACTTTCTTAGTAATAGGATTGTATAATCTGTATGCTTTCGACTGTTCACTATAGCCAATAAAAATGTACTTCTCACTTCTATCATCAAGCTTCTTTCTTATCTCTTCATGAACATGAGAAAAAGCAACACAACCAAAATTTTTGAAATGAGAAACATTTACCTTAGATCCACTCCATTTTTCTTCAGGTACTTTACCTTGAACACTGGAAGTTGGTGATCTGTTAAGTATGTAAATTGAACATGCAACTGCTTCAGCCCAGTAATCTTTGGACATTTTTCTTGCAGTAGGTAAACTCCTGGCCATGTTCATGATGGTGCGATTCTTTATTTCTGCCACTCCATTTTGTTGTGGAGTATATATGGTAGTCGTTTGCTTTTTAATACCATGATGTTTACAAAAATCAACAAACTCTCTTGCGTCATATTCACCTCCTCCATCATATCTCAAAACTTTGACAAATGTGCCACTTTATTTCTCTGCTTCAGCCTTGAATTCTTTGAATCGAGTGAAAGTCTCAGATTTGTGTTTGAGAAAATAAACCCAAACTTTCCCGCTACAATCATCAATAAATGGCAGAAAATAAAAACTTCCACCAATCAACTGATTTTGCATAGGTCCACATAAGTCTGTGTGAACTAACTCTAAGCACTCTTTGGCTCTATAAGAGGATGATGTAAAACTATCTCCCTGGTGTTTTCCTACTATGGAACTTTCACAAGAAGGAATCTCATTAATCGAAGGAGGCAATCCTGTCACGATAGACTGTCTTTGTAACAAACTCATACTTTTCACTTGTAAATGACCATAACGATAATGCCATTACATGCATATATCTTCCCACTTCTCATTTCTAAGGGAAACAATCTGTTCTTTGTCATAGGGATTTTTGCAACAAGTCTTTTAGTTTGATTAAGAATTGTGCAAATGTTGTTGTGGAAATTGACATCATAACCATGCGCCATTAATTGCCCTATACTCAACAAATTGTGTTTGATATTTGGTACATAGTAAACATTGGGAATATTTTTCACTTCACCCTGCTTTGTTAGAACTGGCACAACACCTTTTCCTGATGCTTTGATCGAATGATCATCACCCAAACTAATTGTAGTAATAAGAGATGTATCAAGATTAGAAAGTAAATCATTGTGACCAGTCATATGATTGGTACATCCACTATCTAGCAACCAAACATCTTTGTCAAGAATTTCCTGAGATACTTGACATGAAAGAAACAGAGTATCAGATGTTTCACTTTCTGTGACATTGGCTTTATTTCCAAACTGCAACTTACGACATTCAGATATATGATGACCCAAGTTTTTACAATAATGACATTGGATTACTGATTTACTTGTCCATCTCTGACCATGATCTTGTGAAGACGATCTTGACTTCTATGACTAGTCTTTTGTTTGTTCAGGTTTATCTCTTGTTTGAGAACGTCCTCGACCACGTCCATGAAAACCTCTACCTCTGCCTATGTCCATGGACACTTTAGTCTGTAATGCATGTTCTAAAGTACCAAGATCCAAGGTCATCCTTGCTTCATGAGATAACAATGAACCAAACAGTTCTTCTATAGAAAAATTAGTTAGATCTTTTGACTCAAGAAGAGCAGTAACTACCATTTAAAATTTCTTAGGTAAACTTCTAAGAAATTTTTCTACAACTCTTTGGTCTGTGAGTTCTTTTTTGCCATTAATCCTAAGTCGATTTATAACACCCATCACCTTATTCATAAACTGATCAACACTTTCTGATTCACTCATCTTGAGGGTTTCAAATTGAGTTCTAAGGGTTTGAAGTCTCACAGTTTTCACTTTATCATTACCCTTATAAGCTAACTTAAGAATATCCCATGCTTTTTTAGCAGTCTTGGCACCAATAATTTTAGGAAATATAGAATCATCTAATGAAACTAAAATATATGATTTGGCTTTTCCTTCTTTTTTCTTAAGTTCTTCTAATGTTTTTCTTTATACAGCAGTCATAGCTGCAACAACATTTTCATCAGGCTCTATGAACCCTGTTTCAACACAATCCCAACATCCCTGACCTTGCAAAATGGATTTCACCTTCTCACTCTAAAAATCATTATTGGAACCAACTAGAGTTGGTGCTTGAATTAACCAAGAACTACACATTTTTCTCATGCCGCAATTTTTTTTTATAAATAACTCCAAGTGAATTTTCCTATTTCAATGAAACTTTAAATAAACTCCAAATTTTATAAATACTCTTCAGAAAAATCCAGAGTAAATAAAAATGTAAGGAAATTCCAAGCCTGTAATTTTCAGCCATGCCCTCTTCCAATGCGGTAGTGACTCTTCTCCAAACCGGCAGTAACACTATGGCACTTCTTAAAACTGATAGGTAGCTCTTCTCCAAACCAGTTGCAGCTCTGTGGCACTTCTTCAAACTGGCTGGAAAATTCTTCAAACTGGCTGAGAATCTTCAAACTGGCAGGCAACAACAGTCACAATATTATGATATTCTTCAAACTGGATGAGAACCTTGAAACTAGCAGGCAACAACAGTCATAGCGTTCTAAAATTATTCAAACTGGATGAGAACCTTCAAATTGGCAGGCAGCAACAGTCACAGCGTTCTAAAATTCTTCTATGTTCTTCACTGTGGAAGAAAGACGTGGAAGCAAAGCTAACAGGAAGCAGAAGAGAACAGAAATAGGAATCGCCTTCTCTGTTCTTCTCCCAGGAAGGCTCAATTTTCTTTCTTGTAGACTATTTTCTCCATGACGAAAATTTCAATTTTCTTTCTTGTAGACTATTTGCTTACTCCATGATGACTCTTCGGCTTTGTTGGTCTGGTTGGAATATGCTTCTTCGATTCACATAACTTCTTATCTCTTTGCAACTCTATTTATAAATGCCAAAATAAATCTCATCACCATGCTTAACAACCTTTTTCTCTTGAATTTACCTTCATCTTGGATTTCCTTATTCTCCTGTCATTTGTTAGAGTCGTGAATTCTAACAAAATAACTATATCGATATTGAGTTAGCTAGACTCAAAAATATTCAATGCATTCTTCCAAGACACAAATATGTTCTCATATCACCAAAGCATTAAAGTTATGTTCAACTTTAGCAACCTACACAACCAACAACTCAACACACTAAGCATGCTTTCAACAAACAAACTCTCCAACCATAACATTTACATGTGGCACTCCATATGTGATATAATTAGATATCACATGAAATAGTCCATTCCATTCTCAGTGCCTTATCTATCTTTTTTCTTTTTAACAACGACCAATTTGCTTTATTTATTTCTTTAAAATAAAATGAAGAATCGACCTCCTTTAAAATATATAATGCAAGCTTACAGCTTCTCACAATATCTCGGTGAAAATTGTGATTTTTCACGTCTTGGTTGCTTTCTCACTCCAGATCTTTGTTAATGGAAAATCTAAAAAATATCCAAACAATTCAAACCTGTGATCTGTCGATTTTTTTATCATGTGGATGATCAACAGTTTGATACTCTTGGGCCTAGTCAGAATTCCCGTCCATGACCATCTCTTAACCAATACACGATATATCTTCATTCGGATGCTGAACGGCTCGATTGCTCTCACTTACTGGCTCGGTTTCTCTCACTTATCGCTATTGGCTACTTTCTTACTTACTGATCCACGTCCTTCTTGACGCTCTGGTGGATCTGATCCACGTTCTTCTTGATGCTCTGCTCGTCACAATCCACATATCCAGCTCTGGTCGATCTTATCCGCGTCCTTCTTGACACTCTGGTGGTCACAATCCACATATACAGGGTTCTTGGGCCCTCCAATGATGGAGTGAGGCCCAGACCCGCTCTGATACCATGAAAATATTAAGCAAAGACAGACTTGATGTAACACACTACATTATTGATGTGTATTCTATTAATATGAAAATGTATAGTTACAGAATATGGTTACAATAAGTTACCAACTCCTCTAACGGTAAACTAACTAACAAACTAGTTAAGGATGTAATTAAGTGTTTTCCTTAACAGGGAGGAGTGGACAATTGTGAATGGTCGTTTTAACTGAAAATTCTGGTGTATCAACAGAAACACTCCAATTCCACCCAGGAAATGACACAAGCGGACCTATCTATGTAAGACTTCACATGCTACTAGCATAGTACAAAATTCCAAACGATACAACACTCCTCAGATATGAGTACCATCAATAACTTAAATCTGCATAGCAGAAAATAAAGAAATGCATCAATAAAGGAGTAGGAACACAGATGAACCCACAAGCCCATCCTCTATTTGAAAATATGTTAATCTGCCTTCCAGAAGTTCCAGAGCTTGTTTGGCTAGATGCTTTGTCTCCTAGTTGAAATCTCTATAAGTATATGTGAAATCTAAAGAGGATAATTCTAGAAAGAGGGCCATGTTCCAATCTTTCCAAGAAACCAAACACGTGACCTGGAGGTCACATTTTCAGTTAAGCCATACGATTATAATCTTCGAGTCATTGACCACCTGAAGATCATAAATATGCAAGTGGATAGCCAAGGATAACAATGCCCACACTCCAAAAAACAATTCTCTGGTGATTGTGCCTGGACCACACTTCAACATCCACCTATATTGTGTATGACTATGTACACTGATACCCCCCACGCCACTCCCGCTCTGCAAATCTGACCATCTTTTTGTGTCTTACATCAAACCAGCATGTTGGTCTTCCAAATAATATCATAGGAGGAGTTTTGGATTTAATGGGAGGTTGTTTTTTCTTCTTTCTTGTCCCTAAAAATCCCCTGATCCTATGGATCACCGAGGTTGTAGGTGTTTGCCCTTCCTAAAAACATGTGAGTTTCTTTCCAACCAGATTTGCCAGCAAATAATGGAACGCATCATGTGGCAAAGTGGATGCCTGAGACACCAATCCTTAAATAGCTTTTGTAGATTCCAACCATTCCAACCAGAGTTTATCTTAAGAGTTGCCAACAACTCTGTCGAAACTTGTTGAGTAAATCTGAAATGTAGTGCAAAGTACAGTTAGAGTCTTGGTGACAGAGAGCATGACGTAGGCGACCCCTTGCCTCGGCAATGGGCCTCTACGCTGACCTCCCGGTATTTAAGGATCGTTCAAAGTTCACCCTTGAGCTGGAGCGGCTCCTTTGATTCTCCCCTGGAATCTTTATTTAAATTTTGACCCACAGGTCTTTTTCGGCACCTTACAGCCTTTAGGTCTGGTCCCTTCTCCATTCACCACAGAAAGTCACAATCGGGTTTTGGGGTTTTCAAAATCCCGATGTCATGACCCTTTGGTTCCCGATTTCCCGATCTCCGCTTTCCCGATATGCTCCCTTTGTGCTTTAGCCCCTCCTGGATATGCCCTAGTCATGTGACCTGCCTTTATATTACCGCAGTCATACCTTTTATCGAGGTTCGGGGTTTCGAGTGTCAATATGTATTGGGCCTCTTGTCCATAGGATTCTCGATTTCCCGACTCTCAATTTCCCGACAATTCACTTTTCCTTTCGGGGAATTTCCCGAAAGGCTTCGATCTCGGCCACGCGTCCTCAAGGATGGATGGTCCTCGTTGCTCCTCGCTATTTCACGATTCGTGATTTCAAATGCTCTGGTTGCCTTGTCTTCAGGATTCGCGAAACGTCGAATTCCGATATGCCGATTTGGCTTCCCTGTCGGGATTTCCCTCGATAGCCTCGATTGTCGCCACGCGTCCTCTAGAGATGAACGCCCCTGATTTTCTCTCGGGGTCTCTGTGACTTCAAATTCCCGATGCCTCGTTCTGACGAGATGATGTCAGATGGGTCCCACACGGGGTTCTCCTTTTTTCAGAAAATCGGACTTCGCGATTATGAAATGCAAGTTTTCCTCGTCTCCAGAACTCACGAAATGTCGATCCCCGACTCTCTTCTGATTTCTGACATGCGTCCCAAGTGGATGGACGGTTCAGATTGACCCTCGCGTTTTCGCTAATTGCAAAACCAAAACCCTTACCCATGTGAGTCCCGATGGGCTCCAGATGATTGCCTCCTGTCTCCTCAAGATGGACGACTCAGATTGATTCCGAAATTTTCACTATGAAAATTCCTGATCATTAATCCTCGTGACTCCCGATTTCGCGAATGCCGAAGTTCCGATGGCCACGTCTCTCATCGGAACTTTCCTCCTCCCGTTCACAAAGATTAAACTCCGTGAAACTCCTAGTCAATCCAACGGCAGACGAGTATTTCTGTGAATATCCTACAGTCCACAATCTCCTGAGCTTGAACTCCGAACGCAGTCGTAACCTCCTCGCTTCTCTAGCCGATCTGACGGCTAGCGGGATTTCGCTAATCCTCTCCAGAAATTTTTGACCGTCGATTTCTTCCCCTTTGATGATTTCTATCAAGGAAAACCAAGAACTCTTCCCTGGACTTGTCCGCTTGCGCTACAAACGTTCGATGCCCCTCTACGTTTTCAAAGGCCTTACTCCTCCTGAGCTTCTCACAACTTCAACCTCAAAGAGGATCCTTGCACTCACTCCTCGAGACGACCTCCAACCACTCTCAAGTGTTATGTACTTCGACTCTGTGCACACTTGCTGCAGCAGTCCTTCGATATTTTGCTCAGGTTCACAACCCTGAGACTCTCCTTGGCCTACGCACTCCTTGCACGACTCCTGTGCCTAGCTGCACTCTGAGGAAACGAGAACAACCGCTACCTCTCCTGAGATTTTAGAGACAACCCTCTGAACTCCTTGTCGACGCACTCCTTGCGGACAATTCAACTGCACTCCTTGCAGGAATCTTGCTCAGACAGAGAAACAATTGAAACTCATTCCTTCTTCCTTCCATACTTCAAACTCAAACCATGAAATCACATACACAGCATATAAAAGCAAATGTATACCAAGAAGAAAACATTCATGAGCATATCATTCAACATCAATACACAGAGAATAAACACAAAACCATGAATTTGAATCAACCTCTTTTTATTAATCCAAATATCAGTACATGGGTGTTCTTACACAGCTCTCTGCTTCTCTTCTATGCTCCAATGCTTCTAACTATGTTACAACACACAATGAGGGTGTCTATATCTGTTTTCCCTCTACTCCTTCTAAAACTGTCTAATCTAATATTCAATTCTACCTACTTACATAAATGCCTCCTACCTACTATGGACGAGAGCGGATCGCTCAAGGTCCTTTACAATACATAAGTACGCTTCATTAAATTTCCACATTAAAGTTCGTGCAACAATTTCAAGGTGTTTCAAAATTTGTGTTGGCGCTTGTCCAGCTATCCTCCGCTTCCGCGCTGGCTCACTTGATGTGGGAGATGCTCCTGCATCATACTCCCTCGCTTGAAAAATTCCATGGGCTCCTGTCCATGAGCTCCTTCACGGTCTGTCCATGCTTCTGAATTTCTGCTTCATTCTCCCAGCTGGCATCTTCAGCTGGATGGCCCTTCCACTTGACCAAATATTCGAAGTATTCTTTCCTCCTGGTCTTCTTGCCAATTCTTTTGTCTAGTATGCTTTCCATTTGTGGCTTCTCTGCAACTGGCATATGCTTTTGCCACTGAACCTCTGATTGTTCATCACTTGTTCCTGCTTCATCATCTTTGTATGGGTACAAATCTGATACATTGAATATTGGAGAAATTCCAATCCCATCGGGTAATTCAATCTCATAAGCATTTGCCCCAAATTTCTTCAAGACCCTACATGGCCCAATTTTCTTCATCTTTAGTTTGTTATATGTCCCTCTCGGAAACCTTTCCTTTCTCAAATGTGCTAGAATCAAATCACCGACTTCAAACTGACGTTGTCTTCTGCGTTGATCTTCTCTACGCTTGTACTCCTGATTTGAATTCTGCAATCGCTCCTTCACCTGGCTGTGAAGTTCCTTTATCGCTTCTGCAAAATCTTCTGCACTAGCACTCCCAGTCGCAGTCTGTTTTGAATCCCTTGACTCATAAATTCCTCTCGACTACATGCCATAGACAATCTGAAATGGAATCTGCCATGTGCTTCTGTTTACTGAGTCATTATAAGCGACCTCTACCTGTGGTAATACATTGTCCCAATGGCTGTGGTGTTTTGTCACCAGGCTCCTCAGCAAGTCTCCCAGACTTCTGTTCACTACTTATGTCTGTCCATCCGTCTGAGGATGATAAGCTAAACTAAAAGACAAGTTAGTTCCTATCTTCTTCCATAAGGTTCTCCAGAAATGCCCTATGAACTTCGTATCTCTATCCGAAACTATACTCCTTGGTAAGCCGTGAAGTCGAATGACTACTTTGAAAAACAGGTTCGCGATGTGAGTCACGTCACTGGTTTTCTGACATGGAATGAAGTGTGCCATTTTGGAAAATCTATCCACCACCACAAATATCGAATCAAATCCTCTTTGCGTCCTTGGCAACCCCAATATGAAATCCATGCTAATTTCATCCCACGACCTTTCTAGTATGGGAAATGGTTGATAAAACCCTGCATTCTTCTTTCTTCCCTTCGAATGCTAGCAAATTCTGCATAAGTCCACGAATATTTTGACCTCTGCTCGCATTCCCTACCAAAAATATGACTCATTCAGCTTCACGAATGTTTTGTCATGACCGAAATGTCCGGCCAATCCTCCACTATGTTTCTCCTTCAGCAGATTGTCCCTCATGGAGCAATTCAGAATACATAGTTGATTTCCCTTAAACAACAATCCTTCCTGGATCATGTATTCTATCCATTGGCTTATGTCTCTGAGAACTAGATTCTCAACTGCTTCATACGCTTCTTTAAAATCCTGATCATCTGCATATATGTCCTTGAGATCATCAAAACCCAACGTTTTGACTTTGAACTCCTGCAACAGTAAACACTTCCTGCTCAAAGCATCATCAACTTTGTTAGCAGTACCAGAAATATGTTTAATCACAAATGTGAAATTCTTCATATACTCAACCCATTTGACATGTTTCTGATTCAACTTTTCCTGTTGAGTCACAAACTACAATGCATGGTTATCACTGTACAATACAAACTCTTTCGGGATCAAGTAATGCCTCCATTTTTTCAATGCCTGGATGATAGCATAAAACTCCTTATCATAAGTAGAGTACTTCAACTTTGCTTCATTCAACTTCTCGCTGAAGTATGCTATTGACCTGTCTTCCTGAGTCAAGACTGCCCCAATCACAAATCCACTTGCATCGCATTTCAACTGAAATGTCTTCTGGAAATCCGGCAACACCAAAATTGGTTGTTCCGTGATCTTCCTCTTCAACAAATTGAAACTTTTCTCAGCCTCTTTAGTCCAGTGAAAAAACTTGTGTCTTTTATTCACAGTATCCATCATCGTTGCGCTAATTCCACTGAAATTCCTGATGAACTTTCGGTAGAAACTAGCCAATACATGAAAACTTCTCACCTCAAAGATATTCTTCGATGATGGCCAATTTTTTATTACCTCCACCTTATCTGGATCCATCCTCAAATCATCTGCAGAAATAACAAATCCCAAGTAAATGAGCTCTGTCTTCATGAATGAGGACTTCTTCATGTTTATCAACAGCTTCTCTTGCTGTAATCTCTTCATCACAATGGCCAAACGCTTCAGATGTTCACCCTCTGTTTTACTGAAAATCAATATATCATCCAGATATACGATAACAAATTTCCCGATGAACTCCTTCAGGAATTCGTTCATCAACCTCATGAAGGTACTTGGCGCATTTGTTAAGCCAAACGACATAACAAGCCATTCATACAACCCTTCATTTGTTTTGAATGTTGTCTTCCACTCATCACCTTCCCTCATACGAATTTGTTGATATCCGCTTTTCAAATCAACCTTTGAAAAATATTTTGCTCCACTCAAGCAATCCATCAGATCATCCATCCTCGGCAATGGAAATCTATACCTGATCGTTATCTTGTTAATGGCTCTTGAATCAGTGCACATCCTCCAGCCTCCGTCTTTCTTCGGACTGAGTACTATCGGAATAGCACACGGACTCAAACTTTCCCTGATCAAGCCTTTGTCCAACAACTCCTGGACTTGCCTTTTTACCTCTTCATTTTCTTGCGGCGTCAATCTGTACGCGGATTTATTTGGAAAACTGGCTCCTGGTATAAGATCAATATGATGGCTCACACTTCTGATCGGTGGAAACGAACGAGGTAATTCGTCCACTACTATATCAGCGAACTCTTCCAACAGTTCCTGAACTTCTTCTGGAAAATCATCCACTATTGTGCTAGTCAGAACAATCTTTGGTTTTCTGACCACAATGAACTGTGGATCCTCCTTCTTCTTAACCTCTGTAAGAAGTTACTTCCCACTCATGAGAAGTACTATGTTTCTCACTTCCGGCTTCACCTATTTATCCTTAATTTGAAGCAACATGTGTGTCCTCCCATTCTTCTCTAAGGTGTATGTGTTCATCCTCCCATCATGAATCACATTTCTGTCATATTGCCATGGTCTACCCAGCAATAGATGACAAACATCCATGGGAATAACATCACACAAGATCTTATCATTATATCCTCCTATCTTAAATTCAACTAAACATTGTTTAGTGACATTTACCTGATGTCCTTTTTGTAGCCATGAAACTTTGTATGGGCTCGGATGTTCAATCGTCTCCAGCTCCATCTTTTCTACCATCTCGGTTGAAACGAGATTATTTGTGCTACCACTGTCCACAATGACCTTGCACACTCTGTCCTTGGTTTTGCAAGCAGTCTGAAAAAGTCTAGTCCTTTGGACTGAACTCTCCACCTCCCTTTCGGGTGTCAAAAGAACTTTCCACATCATCAGTGATCTTCCACCTTCAGCATCCTCCGCCTCAACATTTCGCCCCTGTGCTTCGGCGATGTGAGTCTCTCCACCCTCTTTCTTTTTATCAGGACACTCATAAGACTTGTGTCCATTCTTTCCACATGTGAAGCATGTAATTACTCCACCTCTGCCACTTCCCCTACCTCTAGTACGAGGAAAAGTATTATTATCAGCATACCCTCCTCTTTTCTCAGTATGTTGTCCTCTTTATTCAGCATATTGCCCCCGCTGTGAGCTTCCACCTCTCTCAGTTCGAGTCTGAGGTTTCTTCCAGTTTTCCTTGGGCTTCTGGTTTCTGTCCTGGAAAACAGATTTGCCTCTGGGTTGACTTCTGCCTCGGCCTCTTTAAATTTGCTTTCGGCTCAGCTTCTCTTCTGCTTTCAGAGCCATCTGATAAGCATCTTCCACCGTTCGGATGGTCAACATACTCATCTCATATTGAATCTCATATCTCGGTCCATTCATATACCTAGCTACCTTTTCATCATTTCTTTCATGATGACCTGCTCTGATATTCAACCTGTAAAATTCCTCAATATATTCATTTACTGTCATCACCTTCTGTCTCAGGTTCTGCATCCTCCTGAACAGAGTAATCTGGTAGTCCCTGGGGATGAATTTTTCCTTCATCTTTGCAATCCTCCTGTCCAAACTCTTAATTTTCTGCTTGCCTTGGCAATGCCTGTTCGCTTGTAGCTCATCCCACCACAATGTTGCATGTCCTTTTAATCTCATCACGACATGCTTGACCTTCTTGTCCTCTTCGACATCTTCATAGTCAAAATATGTGTCTAGAGCTGTAATCCAATTTAGAATCTCTTCTACATCCATATTTCCCTCGTAAACTGGAATGTCCATCTTCGCCTTTGCACCCATTCTAGCAACAGCTTTAAGCAAGCGTTCATTTGCTGCATCTTCTGTTGTGAATTCTTCTTCTCCATGTCCAACATCATCTTCATTTTCGGACTCACTGATATCTCCTACATCAGCTGTGCATTTTTTTCTTATCTCCACATCCACAAGTCTGGCGCGTATGTTATGCAGATCCCTTTCTACTTCTGGGTTCTGCACCTGTCTACCCCTTCCTTTGGACGTCTCCCTTTCCTCCTCTGGATCGGGTGATTGTCTATCTATCCTTCTCGGCGGCATGGTGAATCTTCCTTCTTTCTGCAATAGAAAGCAAAGAAGATTTTCTAAGCTCTGATACCAAACTGACGCAGGCACCCCCTTGCCTCGACAATGGGCCTCTACGCTGACTTCCCGGTATTTAAGGATCGTTCAAAGTTCACCCTCGAGCCGGAGTGGCTCCTTCGATTCTCCCATGGAATCTTTATTTAAATTTTGACCCACAGGTCTTTTACGACACCTTACAGCCTTTAGGTCTAGTCCCTTCTTCGTTCACCACAGAAAGTCACAATCGGGTTTTGGGGTTTTCAAAATCTCGATGTCATGACCCTTTGGTTCCCGATTTCCCGATCTCCGCTTTCCCGATATTCTCCCTTTGTGCTTTAGCCCCTCCTGGCTATGCCCTAGTCATGTGACCTTCCTTTATATGACCGTAGTCATACCTTTTATCGGGGTTCGGGGTTTCGAGTGTCAATATGTATTGGGCCTCTTGTCCACAGGATTCCCGATTTCCCGACTCTCGATTTCCCGACAATTGACTTTTCCTTTCAGGGAATTTCCCAAAGGCTTCGATCTTGGCCACGCATCCTTAAGGATAGACGGTCCTCGCTACTCCTCGTTATTTCACGATTCGCGATTTCAAATGCTCTGGTTGCCTTGTCTTCAGGATTCGCGAAACGCCAAATCCCGATATGCCGATTTGGCTTCCCTGTCGGGATTTCCCTCGATAGCCTCGATTGTCGCCACACGTCCTCTAGAGATGAATGGCCCTGATTTACTCTCGGGGTCTCTGTGACTTCAAATTCCCGATGCCTCGTTCTGACGAGATGACATCACCTGGGTCCCACACGAGGTTCTCCTTTTTTCAGAAAATCAGACTTTGCGATTCTGAAATGCAAGTTTTCCTCATCTCCATAACTCATGAAATGTCGATCCCTGACTCTCTTCTGATTTCGGACATGTGTCCCAAGTGGATGGCTGGTTCAGATTGACCCTCGGGTTTTCGCCAACTGCAAAACCAAAACCCTTACCTATGTGAGTCCCGATGATCGAAATGTCGACGGGCTCCCGATGATTGCCACCTGTCTCCTCAAGATGGATGGCTCAGATTGATTCCGGTATTTTCACTATGAAAATTATCGATCACTCGTCCTCGTGAATCTCGATTTCGCGAATGCCGAAGTTCCGATGGCCACACCTCTCATCGGAACTTTCCTCCTCCTATTCACGAAGCTTAAACTTCGTGCAAATCCTGGACAATCCAACGGCTGACGGGTATTTCTGTGAAGATCCTACGGTCTACAATCTCCTGAGCTTGAACTCTGGATGCAGCCGTAACCTTCGCACTTCTCTGGAAGATCTTACGGCTGGCGGGATTTCGATAATCCTCTCCACAAATTTCTGACCGTCGATTTCTTCCCCTTTGATGATTTCTATGAAGGAAAACCAAGAACTCTTCCTTGGACTTGTCCGCTTGTGCTACAAACGTTCGATGCCCCTCTACGTTTTCAAAGGCCTTACTCCTCCTGAGCTTCTCACAACTTCAACCTCAAAGAGGATCCTTGCACTCACTCCTCGAGACGACCTCCAACCACTCTCAGGTGTTATGTACTTTGACTCTGTGCACACCTGCTGTAGCAGTCCTTCGATATTTTTCTCAGGTTCACAACCCTGAGACTCTCCTTGGCCTGTGCACTCCTTACACGGCTCCTGTGCCTAGTTGCACTCTGATGAAATGAGAACAACCGCTACCTCTCCTGAGATTTCAAAGACAACCCTCTGAACTCCTTGTTGACGCACTCCTTGCGGAAAATTCAACTGCACTCCTTGCAGGAATCTTGCTCAGACAAAGAAACAATTGAAACTCATTCCTTCTTCCTTCCAGACTTCAAACTCAAACCATGAAATCACATACCTAGAATATAAAAGCAAATGTATACCAGGAAGCAAACATTCATGAGCATATCATTCRGCATCAATACACAGAGAATAAACACAAAACCATGAATTTGAATCAACCTCTTTCTATTAATCCAAATATCAGTACATGGGTATTCTTACACAGCTCTCTGCTTCTCTTCTATGCTCCAATGCTTCTAACAATGTTACAACACACAATGAGGGTGTCTATATCCGTTTTCCCTCTACTCCTTCTAAAACTGTCTAATCTAATATTCAATTCTACCTACTTACATAAATGCCTCCTACCTACTATGGACGAGAGAGGATCGCTCAAGGTCCTTTATAATACATAAGTACGCTTCATTAAATTTCCACATTAAAGTTCATACAACAATTTCAAGGTGTTTCAAAATTTGTGCTGGCGCTTGTCCAACTGTCCTCCGCTTCCGCGCTGGCTCGCTTGATGTGGGAGATGCTCCTGCATCAGAGCACAAATGCCCGAACCCTGATGCCCTCTTCTTTACAAATTATCCTAAGTGAGGATCATGTTCTTCATCAATAGAAGTGTGAATATTTTTAGCTTATGAGCCAATTTTCACTTCCATAATGAGTTGTGCTACCATTTGTCACTACGAGTCAAGATCTTCGAAGCTATGGCATCATAGGAATTTTTTTTTGTGATGACACCAGAGGAATTTCTCCCTGTCCAAACTAACTCATCTGGAGAATCCGATAGAAAAATACCTTCATGTTCCAAGGCTCTACAAAAGAAATCCCAATCTACTGCCTCAGAATCGACCAAGCCCATCTCCAAGTCATATTTCCATTGTTTCATGACAACACCTTGCCTGCCAGAGTCTTACATTTGATAAAGAAAGTGGTATCCCCTCAACCTGAGAGAGTCAATGAGACCGCTATATAAAAATTACCTCTTACCCAACCCAAGAATCGAGTCTTCTCCAAGTCGGATGGTCGTTCCAGATCGTGGCTTCCAAGCAGTCGAATGTGACACCACATGAAAATATTTGAGAAGGCTTCTCCAGATATTTGAGACTTTGTGAGAGATCGCTGAGGGTCTTCTAAGCCAAGACACCACCGAAGAGGAAGGAAGATACTTGTCCATTATCACCATGTGCCAAAGTCAATCCTTCATCAGAAAATGCCATAGAGTGTTAGTTTCCAGCGCTTTACCAAACCAAGTCAGATGAATGAAAAAAACAAAAATTTATTTATATTTTGTTGCATGTCTCTGCCCATCTTTCTTCTTTAAGACTTTCTTCATGATGCGGAAACGTTGTTCATAAAATGCAGAAACATTGTTCATAAAATGGCTTAGCGTCAATAATTCTTGCTCTTCAACAATAGAAGAGGCAACAATGATTATTTCTCTTCAACAATATAAGAAGTAATACTCTTCTCTTGTGGCTTCTTCTCCCTGGAAGACTCGATTTTCTTCCTTGTAGGATTTTCTTTCTTGTAGACTATTTGCTCCATGAAGACTCTTTCAATTTTCTTTCTTGTAGATTATTTGCTTGTGCCATGACGATTCTTCGGTTTTTTTTTATTATTATTCAATATTAACTGTATAAATACTATAAATTGACAGGTTTATGGTTGAGAAACGGGTGTAACTGCAAACCGTTTCACTAACTAATTGCATTAATGAGATTACAATTCCTAACACTCCCTCTTAATCTCGAGGATTACATTATTAATAATGCCTAAACTTTGATGTTGAAATTGAAAAACATCTATTCCCAAAGATTTAGTGAAGATATCAGCTAGCTAAGCTTTAGAACCACAAAATTTGAGAACAATGTCACCATTTTTTACGAGTTCACAAATCAAGTGAAATCGAGTATCGATGTGTTTTCTTTTCTGATGAAACACATTATTCTTTGACAAGGAAATGGTTGAGTTATTGTCACAAAAAATTGAAATAGGTTCTTTTGTCGTCAATACTTCTTGCATATTCATTGTCGGTATAACCTATAAGCATACTGTCTCTTGAAGCTGTGTACCACAAACCATAAGTGGTTGTACCTGCAATGTATCTTAAGATCCTCTTACCAACTTTCCAATGAGAATACTTAGGAGATTCCATAAACCTGGAAATGTAACTTGTTGCATATGTTATGTCAAGTCTTGTAGTAGTAGGATACATAAGACTACCAACAAGTTGTTTATACAATGTGGAACTTATTACTGGTCCCAAATATTCCTTTCTTAATTTAGTGCCAAGAGCAATAGGAGAGTAAGCAGGCTTACACTTTTCCATCTTAATTTTTTTTCAAAACATCAGCAGCATATTTTTGTTGACTAATAAATATACCATGATTAGATTGGTCTACTTCAATGCCTAAGAAATACTTCATTAATCCAAGATCTATCATTTCAAACTCATTTTTCATGGCTGATCTAAATGCATCTAACATCATGTTTCCTCTGTAGATCATGTCGTCAACATAAAGACATAGGATGAGAATATTACCCTATTGATTTACCTTGATATACAAAGTAGGCTCATTTTCTCTCCTACTGAAACCATCTTTGAGTAAATAATTATCAATCCTACTATACCAAGCTCGCAGAGCTTCCTTCAAACCGTACAAGGCTTTCTTTAATTTGTTCACTCGATGCTCTTGTGTTTTAACTTCAAATCCAGGTGGTTGATGAACATACACTTCTTGATTTAACACTCCATTCAAGAAGGCGGACTTAACATCCATTTGATAAATAGGCCACTTATTTTGTGCTGCAATGGCCAAAACAAATCGAACAGTATCTAATCTTGCTACAGGTGTGAAAKTTTCACCATAATCAATGSYAGGTTGTTGTGAAAARCCTCTGGCAACTAACCTTGCTTTGTRTTTCTCAATSTCACCTWTTTYATTCAGTTTAGTTTTATAAACCCATTTGACACTTATGACATTTTTATCTGCAKGTAGATCAACTAAATCTCATGTATTGTTTCTTTCAATAGCTTCTATTTCATTATTCATTGCATCTACCCATACTTTTTGCTTTGCAGCTTCATCAAAACAAGTAGGTTGAGATGAGAAAAATGCAAGTTGTACTACATTATCATCTTGGTCATATATATCACATAAACTTCTCATTCTTTGATGATTATGGTCAGAATCTGAGTCACTATGAGATGAAGATGAATCACTATGAGATGAAGAATCATTATGAGACGAAGAACTACTTTCATTTTGAACTTGCAATCTTGGAAGATGTGTTATTGATTCTTGATGTTCATCTCTTTTTCTAGGTTCTTGATGTCCATCTAACTCAAGAGAAGGATTATGAGAAGTATTGTTTTCCATTTCATCCCATGATTTATCTTCCATAAACTTAACATCTCTACTTACTAGAAATTTCTTAGTAATAGGATTGTATAATCTGTATGCTTTCGACTGTTCACTATAACCAATAAAAATGTACTTCTCACTTCTATCATCAAGCTTCTTTCTTAGCTCTTCAGGAACATGAGGAAAATAAACACAATCAAAATTTTTGAAATGAGAAACATTTACCTTAGATCCACTCCATTTTTCTTCAAGTACTTTACCTTGAACACTGGAAGTTGGTGATCTGTTAAGTATGTAAATTGAACATGCAATTGCTTCAGCCCGGTAATCTTTGGACATTTTTCTTGCTGTAAGTAAACTCCTGGCCATGCTCATGATGGTGTGATTCTTTATTTTTGCCACTCCATTTTTTGTGGAGTATATCTGGTAGTCGTTTTCTTTTTAATACCATGATGTTTACAAAAATCAACAAACTCTCTTGAGTCATATTCACCTCCTCCATCAGATCTCAAAACTTTGACAAATCTGCCACTTTGTTTCTCTGCTTCAGCCTTGAATTCTTTGAATTGAGTGAAAGTCTCAGATTTGTGTTTGAGCAAATAAACGCAAACTTTCCCGCTACAATCATCAAGAAATGTCAGAAAATAAAAACTTCCAGCAATCGACTGATTTTGCATAGGTCCACATACGTATGTGTGAACTAACTCTAAGCACTCTTTGGCTCTATAAGAGGATGATGGAAAACTATCTCCCTGGTGTTTTCCTACTATGCAACTTTCACAAGAAGGAATCTCATTAATCGAAGGAGGCAATCCTGTCACCATAGACTGTCTTTGTAAAAAACTCATACTTTTGACTCGTAAATGACCATAACGATAATGCCATAACTCAGTTTCAGTCACATTAGAAATATTACATGCATACATCTTCCCACTTCTCATTTCTAAGGGAAACAATCTGTTCTTTGTCGTAGGGATTTTTGCAACAAGTCTTTTAGTTTGATTAAGAATTGTGCAAATGTTGTTGTGGAAATTGACATCATAACCATGCGCCATTAATTGCCCTATACTGAACAAATTGTGTTTGATATTTGTTACATAGTAAACATCGGGAATATTTTTCACTTCACCCTGCCTTGCTAGAACTAGCACAACACCTTTTCCTGATGCTTTGGTCAAATGATCATCACCCAAACTAATTGTAGTAATAAGAGATGTATCAAGATTAGAAAGTAAATCATTGTGACCAGTCATATGATTGGTACATCCACTATCTAGCAACCAAACATCTTTGTCAAGAATTTCTGAGATACTTGACATGAAAGAACAGAGTATCAGATGTTTCACTTTCTGTGACATTAGCTTTATTTCTAAACTGCAACATAGGAAATTCAGATATATGATGACCCAACTTTTTACAATAATGACATTAGATTACTGATTTACTTGTCCATCTCTGGCCATTATTTTGTGAAAATGATCTTGACTGCTCTGTTTGGTCTTTTGTTTGTTCAGGTTTATCTCTTGTTTGAGAACATCCTCGACCATGTCCATGAAAACCTCTACCTCCGCCTCTGTCCATGGACACTTTAGTCTGTAATGCATGTTCTAAAGTACCAAGATCCAAGGTCATCCTTGCTTCATGAGATAACAATGAACCAGTCAGTTCTTCTATAGAAAACTTAGTTAGATATTTTGACTCAAGAATAGTAGTAACTACCATTTCAAATTTCTTAGGTTAACTTCTAAGAACTTTTTCAACAACTCTTTGGTCTGTGAGTTCTTTTTCTCCATTAATCCTAAGTCGATTAATAATACCCATCACCTTAGTCATAAACTGATCAACACTTTCTTATTCACTCATCTTGAGGGTTTCAAATTTAGTTCTAAGGGTTTGAAGTCTCACAGTTTTCACTTTATCATTACCCTTATAAGCTAACTTAAGAATATCCCATGCTTTTTTAGCAGTCTTGGCACCAATAATTTTAGGAAATATAGAATCATCTAATGAAACTAAAATATATGATTTGGATTTTCCTTCTTTTTGCTTAAGTTCTTCTAATGTTTTTCTTTGTACAACAGTCAGAGCTACAACAACATTTGCATCAGGTTCTATGAACCCTGTTTCAACACAATCCCAACATCCCTGACCTTGCAAAAATGATTTCACCTTCTCACTCTAAAAATCATAATTGGAACCAACTAGAGTTGGTGCTTGAATTGACCAAGAACTACACATTTCTCTGATGCCACAATTTTTTCTTTTATATATAACTCCAAGTGAATTTTCCGATTGCAATGAAACTTTAAATAAACTCCAAATTTTATAAATACTCTTCAACAAAATCCAGAGTAAATAAAAATGTAAGGAAATTCCAAGCCTGTAATTTTCAGCCACACCCTCTTCCAATGCGGTAGTGACTCTTCTCCAAACCGGCAGTAACACTATGGCACTTCTTAAAACTGACGAGCAACTCTTCTCCAAACCGGTGGTAGCTCTGTGGTACTTCTTCAAACTGTCTAGAAAATTCTTCAAACTGGCTGAGAAGCTTCAAACTGGCAGGCAGCAACAGTCACAAAATTCAGATATTCTTCAAACAGGCTGAGAACCTTGAAACTAGCAGGAAACAATAGTCACAGAGTTATGAAATTCTTCAAACTGGCTGAGAACCTTCAAATTGGCAGGCAGCAACAGTCACAACGTTCTGAAATTCTTCTATGTTCTTCACTGTGGAAGAAAGACATGGAATCAAAGCTAACAGGAAGAAGAAGAGAATAGAAATAGGAATCGCCTTCTCTGTTCTTCTCCCGGGAAGGCTCAATTTTCTTTCTTTGTACGATTTTCTTTCTTGTAGACTATTTTCTCCATGACGACTCTTTCAATTTTCTTTCTTGTAGACTATTTGCTTGCTCCATGATGACTCTTCAACTTTGTTGGTCTGGTTGGAATATGCTTCTTCGATTCACATAACTTTTTATCTCTTTGCAACTCTCTTTATAAATGCCAAAATAAATCTCATCACCATGCTTAACAACCTTTTTCTCTTGAATTTACCTTCATATTGGATTTCCTTATTCTCCTGTCATTTGTTAGAGTCGCGAATTCTAACAAAATGACTATATCAATATTGAGTTAGCTAGACACAATAAGATTCAATGCATTCTTCCAAGACACAGATATGTTCTCATATCACCAAAGAATTAAAGTTATGTTCAACTTTAGCAACTTACACAACCAACAACTCAACACACTAAGCATGCTTTCAAAAAACAAACTCTCCAACCATAACATTTACATGTGGCACTCCATATGTGATATAATTAGATATCACATGAAATAGTCCATTCCATTCTTAGTGCCTTATCTATCTTCTTTCTTTTTAACAACGATCAATTTGCTTTATTTATTTCTTTAAAATAAAATGAAGAATCGACCTCCTTTATATATATATATATATATTAAAACTAATGCAAGCTTACAACTTCTCACAATATCTTGGTGAAAATTGTGATTTCCCACGTCTTGGTTGCTTTCTCACTCTGGATCTTTGTTAATGGAAAATCTAAAAATATATCCAAACAATTCAAACCTGTGATCTGTCGATTTTTTTATCATGTGAACGATCGACAGTTCAATACTCTTGGGCCTGGTCAGAATTCCCGTCCATGACCATCTCTTAAGCAATACACGATATATCTTCAGTCGGATGTTGAACGGCTTGGTTGCTCTCACTTACTGGCTTGGCTGCTCTCACTTACCGCTATTGGCTACTTTCTTACTTACTGATCCACGTCCTTCTTGACGCTCTGGTGGATCTGATCCACGTCCTTCTTGATGCTCTGGTGGTCACAATCCACATATCTAGCTCCAGTCGATCTGATCCGCATCCTTCTTAACGTTCTAGTGGTCACAATCCACATATACAGGGTTCCTGGGCCCTCCAATGATGGAGTGAGGCCCAGACCCGCTCTGATACCATGAAAAGATTAAGCAGAGACAGAATTGATGTAACACACTACACTATTGATGTGTATTCTATTAATATGAACATGTATAGTTACCGAATATGGTTACAAGAAGTTACCAACTCCTGTAACGGTAAAATAACTAACAAACTAGTTAAGGATGTAATTAGGTGTTTTCCTTAACAGGGAGGAGTGGCCAATTGTGAATGGTCGTTTTAACTGAAAATTCTGGAGTATCAATAGAAACACTGCAATTCCACCCAGGAAATGACACAAGCGGACCTATCTACGTAAGACTTCACATGCTACTAGCATAGTACAAAAGTCCAAACCATACAACACTCCTCAGATACGAGTACCATCAAAAACTTAAATTTGCATAGCAGAAAATAAAGAAATGCATCAATAAAGGAGTAGGAACATAGATGAACCCACAAGCCCATCCTCCATTTGAAAATATGTTAATCTGCCTTCCAGAAGTTCCAGAGCTTGTTTGGCTAGCTGCTTTGTCTCTTGGTTGAAATCTTTATAAGTATACGTGAAATCTAAAGACGAGAATTCTAGAAAGAGGGCAATGTTCCAATCTTTCCAAGAAACCAAACCTGTGACCCGGAGGTCACATTTTTGGTTCAGCCAGACTATTATAATCTTCGAGTCACCGACCACCTGAATATCATAAATATGCAAGCGGATAGCCAAGGATAACAATGCCCACACTCCAAAAAAAATTTCTCTGGTGATTGTGCGTGGACCACACTTCAACATCCACCTATATTGTGTATGACTATGTACACTGATACCCCCCACCCCTCTTCCGCTCTGCAAATCTGACCATCTCTTTGTGTCTCCCCATCAAACCAGCCTGTTGGTCTTCCAAGTAATATCATAGGAGGATTTTTGGATTTAATGGGAGGTTGTTTTTTCTTCTTTGTTCTCCCTAACAATCCCATGATCCTATGGATCACCGAGGTTGTAGGTGTCTGGCCTTCCTAAAAAACTATGAGTTTCTTTCCAACTAGATTTGCCAACAAATAATGGAAGGCATCATGTTCCAAAGTGGATGCCTGAGACACCAATCCTTAAATAGGTTTTGTAGATTTCAACCATTCCAACCAGAGTTTATCTTAAGAGTTGCCAACAACTATGTCCAAACCTGTTGAGAAAATCTGCAATGTAGTGCAAAGTCGAGTTAGAGTCTTGATGACAAAGAGCACAAACGCCCAGACCATGACGCCCTCTTATTTGCAAATTATCCTAAGTGAGGATCATGTTCTTCATCATTAGCCGTACACATTTAAAAAATTTGATGTAAAGATTTTTTTTGTTTTGATATAATGGTTTTTTATTTAAAACTTTCCAAAACATCATAATATTATTTATAATAAATTCAAAGTAGTAAACAAATTATATATATATATA
>JZKD02S0031043.1:84320-96787 GCA_000966675.3 Picea glauca
CCTGGCTTCTTTTACCTTTTGAACTTCCTTCCTTAATTCAGCTTGGTCTTCGGGAATGAGGTCTTCATTTATAAATATTTCTGACCCTTTTAAGCTCAGAGATTTACTAAGTATGTTATATTTATGGTCATTACAACTTACTTTCACACAGATCAACCTATCTTTGTGATCAATTATTTTTCCTAGCCTCTTTGCTTCTATGAGGTAAGTTGTATCAATTTATGATTTATTTTTTAATTCTTCTTTTACTATTGCTAGCATATCCTCCTCTTGTTGTTCTTTTATACCAAATATTATGAGGTTCAAGGCTCTTTTGTTACGCTCATGGTCCAGTTCGATTAGCTTATTCATTTCCTCTTTGATGGGTTTGATATCCACTTTGTTTTCCATATTACTGAGGGTCAAATTGTTGGTTAGTTTTTCTTCTAGATCTTTAATCCTATCTCTCAAGTTGTGGTTTTCTTCGACCCCTCCTTTTTGGGTTGATGGTTTATGTTTTTCCATTTCTTGAATTATATCCTTCATTATTCTTAAATTATTCTTAAATTTTTATTTTTTTTTAACTTAATAAAATTGATTTGTTATAAGATTAGTTTACTCCATAACGATATTAAACTCAAATATCTTTCATTTCTTGAAAACTTTAATATAGTTTTGAAATTATGATGTAAAGATTTTTTTGTTTTGCTATTATAGGTTTTTTTTAGTTTAAAACTTTGCAAAACATCATAATATTATTTATAATAAGTTGGAAGTAGTAAAAAAATTATCATATATATTTATTAAAGTTTGGAATCTTTTAATTATTCTATTTTTTGGATCTATTTTGATTATATATTGATTGTATTAAAGTTTGGAATTTTTTTAATTATTTTATTTTTGGATCTATTTTGACTATATATTTGTATATTGATTGATTTTGATGATGATTTGATTGATTTTGGTAGGATACGATTTTGATAGTAATTTGATTGATTTTGGTGGGATATGGGTCCAAAAGTAAAAGAGTTATACTACTTAAATTTTAATGTAATAGGATTTTTCTTCTMTAGAATAATTGGTTAAATTGTAATTGAGGGTAGTATTTCGTTTCATGTATGAGATTAATGATAGATTCTATAAATAGTACATAACTCTACAAGTCAAACTAGCTTTCTTGAGATATTATTTAGACTAAAATAATATTTTGATTTTCTGCAGAATAAGGGAAAATTTTAGTCTAAAATTTTATTTAGACTAAAATAGTATTTTGATTTACTGTTTTCAGCGATACTCTGCAGCATTTTCTACAGAATAAGGGAAAATTTTAGCATCTCAAAAACATAAATATTAGCCCTCGGTTTTTTTAGATCTTCAATTAAATCGTATTCTAAAACTAGGGCTCCTAAACTTTGTTTAATTTCAGATTGCTTCGACTGTTTTGGAAGCACACTATTACTTTCTTCAGAAGAAGGTTTGTTCTATGTTTTTCTCCTTGTATTGTACGGGTGGACAGTTTCAAAATTTGCTTGAAAAATACTGTCAGAGAAGTGACTGAAGATATTGGGGGATGATTCTTCCTCTTTCGGTACTTCTTCCTCAAATATGTCTTCAGAAAATTCAGGAGGTGCAGAATCAAAATTATCATGTGCTTCTAGAATGGTTTGCAAAGCGTATTGCAAGCTTTCGAAATTGAGACCTTCAGTGGTTGGGTTTGGCCGATTGGGAGGAAAAGTTTTTCTGCATGGAGGTTTAAAACTTCCTTTGCTTGAGGATGCCTCCTCGGATGATCTCTTCAAGTCCACGACCTGATTTGATAGTTTTTGGAAATCTTTTTGCAAGCTTTCTAAGTCTAAAGTTTCAGGTTGACTTTTGGCTTGGGGAGGCCTAGTAAGGATTTCTATTTTCTTTTTAGAGGATGAAGTTGTTTCAGCTTCACTATTGAGATTGTCTTTTAAGCTTAATATATCCTTTTCAATTTGGCTTGCCTCCTCAAAGGCTTCCAGCAGTGTGCTCTTTTTAGACCTTTTGACCCAAATTGCTATGTTATTATGTAGAGCTTTGGTGTAATATGTGACAATTAGACTTTCAATGGGCATTGAATCTGCGGGAATTTGATTCTTTAACATAAGAAATATCTGGTTAAAATATTTTACTTTCTCCTTAGGATTCATTTTTAGACTGGAAAGCTCCATAACCAAGAATTCAGGGGATTTATCATCTCCAAATCTCTCTAAGAAACGGGTTTCAAATTTGTCCCAAGAGACAATGGTTTGGGGCTATTGGGAAAAATACCACGTGGAGGCATTGCCCTCAAATGTATAAGGAAAGAGTCTTCATACTACATCTTCATTCTCTACATTTTGGAGTCTAATGGACAACATAAAATTCTTTATGTGATCCTCAACAGATTGTTTAGAATCTGGATCAAACTTAGGCAACCATTTCTCCGGGTGTTTTGGTAATGGGTGTTGAGGTCCAGGTACAGCCACGACATCTTGATCGATCCAAGGTCTGCCAGGATTGTTTTGGTTTTCCATGGGTGTTGGTGGTGTTGAAGGCTGAGATGATTCAAACAAGGAACTGCCTTCATCAGGTGACTCTCCTCCTGAAGAGGATGGAGATGAACTAGGTGGAGAAGGTGGGATACCAAATTCTCCTACTCCGAGGATAGGTGTTTGGATAAGATTGGTATTATTATCACCTAAAACGTTGTCAGGCAGACCAGTGCCTTGAAGTTGTTCTCGGATATCCGATAAATCTAAGGGTTGATTAAGAGGCCTACCAGCTTGTCTGATATGGGCTAAGGTACTATGTGTCCTTATGAGTGACTGAAAAACAATTTCTTGGACGTCATCCCCTTAAGGAATTGGTGTTACTGGTTCAACGAGAATCTCAAGGTTCTCGTTTGAGGTATTTGTTGTTTCAAGTGTAACGTTATTGTTTGAGCGACTATGGGTCATGATAGGGGAGCGAGTATGTGGGGGGGGAGTCTTGTGACCTCCACGTGCCATCAATTAAATCCAGGCCCTCCTTCTAGCGCGATCCGTTGACGGGAAAATATAACATGCCATCAACTGGAAGAATAGATCCGGTCTGGGGTTGTCTAAATAACCCAATCTGTTTGGTGTAACCTATTCTGACGGGTTTAATGGCTCTGTTAGCCAACTAAGGTCCTAGAAAAGGGAAAGGAAATAAACTAACTAGTGCTAAAACTATAATAATAGATAAACGTTAATCTAATTATTTACAAATACATTCAACAGAAAGATAAATATGAACATGCCATTATGTACAGAGTAATTACAGATTGCAAGTTTTTAGCGGATACCTTGCAAAATCAATGTTTGGTAATTGTTTTCAAAAGCAGATAAAGAAAGCACATTTTTTGTATTTTCTATTTTCTAATCATAAATCTAAGAACTTAAATTTAATATGTTATGAAACAAGGATAGAGTGATGGTCAAATCCAATCTATAAAAAACTATCATGTTTCGCTAATAAGTAAAATAAATGAAATTAAATGGAAATCAAGCTAACCTGAGATTAGTTTTATTCTGTGTCTATGTCTCTTTGCGATCCAAAAACTCCAGTTGTCTTCGCTTGCAAGAGAAATCTATGAAAGGCTTTCCCTCATGCCTCCCGAATAAACTCTAGGTGTTTATTGATAGCTAGGATATGAGAACAGAATAAAAAACATGTGAGTACAATGATCTTATAATTATGAATGATTATAGTAACAAAAATCTTAGAGTAAGGCATTAATTTTATCAATCAACTAAACATCACGAGTAAACCATGATATTAAAATCGATATAACAATCACAGTAATAATTTGTGAAACAACATATTACAAACAACATTTAAACATTGAATAAAATGGAACATCATATACCATTTAGACTAAAGCTAAACAACACATTAATATTCCAAAATAAACGAGACAAAACATAAATGAGACAACTTCACATTGGTCTAAAGATGAAATGCTAAAAGTTGATCCATTAAGTTCTGAATATCATTTGTCCATAATCGGTTCCAGGTGAAGATGTCTTTTACTTACAAAATGAACAGTATTTAAAGTGATCTGAAATCACATCCTCCTATCTCACAGGATAAGATAGGATCTCATAAAATCAAAATATTACAAAAATAGTAGGATAACAACCAATCATAATAGAGTTGATTGTACTCAAAACTTAATCAAAGTTTTTTGCAAAACAAATAGAAAAGGAACTACTAATCATTCAAGTGCATAATCGAACATGTTTCCCCCAAATGATCAGCAACAGGATCTACTATTTCCTGAAAAACGAAACAAAAATAAGTTAGAAAATTACCCATCACTAATTTCTATTTTTTTTATTTAAAAGAGACTTGGCTACAGAATCGAAAGATTATGTAGCCAGTCTTATCTTAGAAAAAAAAATCAAATTCCAAACTGATTCAATTCAAAATAGATAATAGGAATATAATAAGAGGAAAATTGTTTTACCATTTCAAAAATTGACTAAAGATGGGTCAGGTAGTTCAGAATTAATTATCGCTTTGACACTGGTTGTGTTTTTTATCACTATGTTCCCTAACCTCTTAATGCATTTAGCCCCTTTCTCTGCATGTGTTTTGAGGTCAATATTTTCTCGTCTCAATGATTCGGTAAGCATTTTGATTCGGGCCTGGAGAAGGGGGATATCGGTGTAATATCACTCGATCCAAAGGAAACAATCATCACATTGTACAGGAGGAACGACAAGTCTATGGAGTGCATGCTCAAACATGGGTGTATCCACCATATCTGTTATCTGCTTTTGATCAGGCCTGATACCAGGGAACCCCTCCTTACCCTTGAGGCACGGTGGCAAATTCGTCACAAAGTCATAGGATTTGGTAGAAGCAATGTCTTTCTTCCTATAACCCTACAAATATGGGTCTTCAAGAATGAGTAACTCTTCAATCTCAGGGTCTGAGTACTCATTGATCTCGATCGGGCTGATTGAGCTCAGACGAGTGTTGGATCAATTCCTAAGCTTTCTCGAAATTTGGCGACCTTCCCTCTTGTTTTTTAACCCTATATCTGTGCACTCCTTTGCTACCTCTTCATGAGGTCTTTCAACATCAGGGTTAATACTAACAATCGAGCTAGCTTCAATTTTAGTAACACGAGGATCAATGACCTTCCACTTAGCACTTCCTTGCTTAGAAAATCCTATAGGCGAAGACTTACTCAGCATCCCGACTTCTAGAGGGTTTATGTTGGTAGAGTCTGGCATATCAATTGAAAAATCAGACTGGTTTTTAATCAGTGGCTCGTCTAGGCTAGGGTTTACTAGAGGAATGTTCATGGAAAAACCATTCCTCACCAAAAACTTATCCCAACAATCACCCACAGTTGATAAGTGATGAATCAAAAAGATCCTAATCAATCCATGATGAAAAAGACTTGAATCGACACTCTATCTCTTATATCTTTTGGACGTTTTATAGAGACTTCTCAGCAGATAAAATGGCATGCTTAATTCAAAACCAATGAAATGCATAAGTAGGCAAATATGGTAGAGGAAAATTAATTCGTATCGACCTTCACAAGTCATGAATTGTTTAAGGATCATCAATAGGCTATGCCACCTAGGTTTAACCAGGGAGATGGGAATACCTTTTTCATAGCAGTTGATCTTTTGGGATGTCACAAACAAGCTCCATGACACTCCTTCAATTTGTGAGTTTTTGAACCATTTATCTCTTGTCCATGGAAGCCCTATTTCTTCACTTACAAACCCCTCGGTTAGCTCTAACTGTGTGTCCCCAATTTTCTCTCTACAACCATCGAAGGTCTACGCAAAAGTTTGTGCCACCTGAAGGTTATAGCCTTCAAATATTTTCGGGAAGACATCCCAGCCTTGGCCTTTTAAGTCTTCGATTGCATCGTCATGAGAGAGTAATGCCTGGCATCCATTCGGCTCCAAGCGAACGACAAGAGCCATGACAAACACGACCAGAGTACAACAAGGATAACTCAAGATAGTTTTAGGTTTGAATAGTAGGAGAGATAGGAACAAATCCAAATGGATAATGGGAAAAATACCATAGCAAGTTCTGTGCATTAACATATCAAAGGTAATGGGAGAAAATACCGAGGTTTTGATTATAGATGTTTTATCATTCCATGTAATGAGAACCAGACATACAAAGTACCGAAACCCTGTGAATGTAATGAATGGCTTGTTAATGTGTTGTGCCAGCAAGGTGAGGTAAGGATAGAGTACAGTAGGTGCGCATTGATTTCCAAGACTACAAGAACAACCATTGAATTGGCAAGGGGTTTAAAATATGTCAAAAGGCTCTTCAATATTGAATACAAACCATCGAACCATACAATAAAAAAAATCCAAAATATCGAAAATAGGTCATTCCAATATTGGGTTTGGGTTTGATACAAGCATGATGACCTTTAAAAGAATGCCTTCTATAGAAAATATAACACCAAGATATTTTTTCATGTTTGATTCATGCTTTCAGTCATGAATCAAACATAAAACAAAACGAAAACGCAATAATAGAGAATTAATGAACATATTTGCTAATCCAATAATCATATTAAAATGATAATGTTCACAAGATCGAGGTGAAGGAAGCTACAGAAAATGCAATTTCTTGTTTAAATAGCAAAATTATGTAGGGTTTCCAACAGATCCTAGGACTCAATCTAACCCAGGGGAATTCTTATTGTGCTTTAGGTAAAATGAGTCCTATCTTTCTTGTACTCTATCATTGTATTATGTTTTTTCATATATTAATATAATCAGAATTTTTCCTAAACAAACAAAAAAGATATTATGTTGTAAGAGGGGCATATGAGTATTATGGGCTAATCTTGTAATACAATGAATGCACTAGAATAAAACTAAAAATATCAGGATTTTAGTTGGTGCTAGAAAATTTTGAGGTTTTCTTTTAAAACATATCAAATGTCAGTTAATTCTCAATTTCAATATATAATTTTTCCATATACCTACATTTTTCTTTTGAAAAGAGTTAATCTTGCTCTGTAACTTAGTCTTTAGTACATTTTTTTTTTATCTTTTCTTGTATGTTGAAGTAAAATATCTTACAGTGGACAAGAGGGTCCATGCCCATATGGCTAGACAAATTACCCACTACAATGACAATGAGAAAATTTGCTTATGTATGTGTCATGAGGTGACCAACCTTATGGATAAGAGACAATACTATAGATTTGAGAGGATGAAGAAGGGAATTTTCACATCTCTCTATTGACATATTACTAATCCCAATCCCTTTTCCAATCTGCAATAAGCCACATGCTTTTATTATTTCATTTTTCACATAGTATTCCTTCACTTTGCATGTGTTTGAATGGCAATAATGATAGAGCTACCATTCCTCATATGTGAACTAGTAAGAATGAAGGGTGCAACAATAAATTCCACCATAGAAACATTGAAACCTTGTAATAGATGAAACCCTCTCATCCACGAATTGGGTATCACTGCAACATTAGTGACTACCCTGAACTTCATGCAACCCATTTCAAATATCCATGAGAAAAATTGCAAAAGACTTGATTTATCTATCGAAGACTATTTTTCATGTAGATCTCATCTATTTATCCCAAATAGATTTATTAGTTGGATTTGATCATCTATTTAGTGTAGCTATGTTGATATTTCCTATGTGTAGGCATGAGGTTTCTTACTCAGAAACTCTCAATCAGTGTGTATAGTTCCCCTTAAATCCTTATAACACATCTTCACAATATATGTATCCTTACTTCAATTAAAAAATGCATCCCCCCTTAATATGAAACAATATATTGATTTCATTTTTCACAATTTTAAAATCCCCTTTGTGAATGGATGTGATAGGATATCGATCAACAAGTGAATCCCCCATGGGTAGAAGCAATGCATTTTGGAGCATCCTTTCTTCTATTAGGAGTATCGGTTCTTTTATTAGGAGTATCTATTACACTAAAGTTTCTATGACTTGCACTTGGGCCAATCACATTTTGCAACCAAGGATGCCTACACCATAACAAGCATGGTTTATTTAATGCTATTGTAGATAAGCCTTAAATTATTTTATTATTAGTATTTTATATTATGGATCTCAATTTTTTCTAATTTTAGTTACCAAATTTTACATATGTGACATATTTCATTTATATTAAATTGTAAAATGCATCTAATTCTCTAAATGAAAATAAAATATTAAAGAAAATAGAAAAATAGTACAACTAACCCTTGGTACGATAATGAATGTAAACTTGCTAGAAAATCCATTAGGGATGCTTCCAATGCATCTTTAAAATCCGATAAGATAAATAGAGAGAAAACCTTAATTAAACGGGGAAAAAAAGACTATATAAATAGAAAGAAAGAGAAGCTTTTGCGCCTATTTAAGATAGATTTTAAGAAATTCTAGAGGCAAATTCTAACTTGTAAAGTTAAATAAAATAATAAGATTCCCTTTAAGGATTGGATTTCTACATTAAAAATTTATATGAATCCCCTAATGTCATGGAAAACATGCCAAATAGCTCTAGAAAGGATGAAGTGTTTTCTATAGAAGACATTAATTTTGGGGTTAAGCAACTCTCAAAAGGAAAAGATAAGGACATTGAAGGTTACCAAGCTGAGATATTAAAAATTGGAGGACCTATCCCCATCCCTCACATACATAAGCTCTTCAATTTAGCAATCCAACGAGGCTTCCCAAAACCTTGGACTCAGAGCCTCATTATACCTATTTTTAAAAGCGGGGATAAAAGAAATACCTCTAATTATAAGACCATTATGATTAGCCCCATTTTAGCTAAGCTATATGGAATCATTTTGGAAAAGAAGATTGGTATATGGCTAGAAATCCATGGAAAAAGAGCTAAAGGTCAGACTGGGTTTAGAGGCTACCATTCCACTATGRAACACCTTGTTACATTTAGTATCATTGCAGAGGAGTGTCGTAATGATAAAACTGATCTCCTTTGTTGTTTTGTTGTTTTTAGAAAATAGTTTGACAATGTTCCTAGAAATAACCTTTGGAATAGGTTAGAAGAGCTTAATGTCCCTTTCAAGTTAGGAGTTGCTACAATAAGGCTATATGAGAAAGTTATTTCCAATTTTAGGAATATTGAGTGTTGGTCAGAAAAAATTAATTGTAATATAGGAGTCAAGCAAGGTTGTTCCCTATCCCATACCCTTTTCGACATCTATATTGATGAGTTAGAAGATTGTTTCGAGGCTGCAGGATGTGTTGGCCCGACACTTGCTAGTACTGTCATCATCCTCCTTTATGTTGATGATATTTTTCTTATGGAGAAGAGTCCCTATAATCTAGGTAAGCAACTACTAATCCTCAAGGACTTCTTCTCTAGCATGGGAATGACCGTGAACACTGACAAAAAAAAAGTTATGATAACTAAATCCAAAAGGATCACCTGCAATACTTTTGTTTATGACAAAAATAGCTTGGAGGAAGTGCCTTCATACAAATATCTTGGAATCGATATCCATCGCAAGCTCAATTGAAACTATAGCATTCAAAAAAGGATAAATGGAGGGTGGAAAGCTTATTATGGGCCCAAAAACAATTGTAAATCAACAAACCTTTGTTTTTGGGATTAAAAAAACTCCTCTTTCACACTCGTCACTCTAGTTATCTTATATGGATATGAAATTTTGGGTTGCAACATATCTAGAGAATCTTGGAGAAAGATAGAATAGATCGAAAAGGATTTTATAACTTACAATTTCAAAATTAAGGGAAATGCACCCTATCCTATCCTCCTCATAAAAGAAATCATTTCCCCCATTGAGAGCATTTCTATGATTAGATACCTAACGCACAAGAACAAGATAAACAACATGGATGAAAAGAGGCTCCCCCAAATTGCTTCAAACTATATCTAAGACCACCAGTGGCTCAAGCAGGGATGACATAAAGATGTAAATTCTCAGCTAAATTATTGGGGAATACAAGAAGAAGCCATCGTGAAGAATACCGATAATATTACAAATACTATCACTTCTAAATTTAAGGAGAATATGTGGTGTGATAAAGAAATATTGGATAAAAGGAAATTAAGATAAGATAAGGAGGTGGTCAACCCTAATTTAGAATATCAAAATTACCTCTCAGTTTTGAGAAGTGCACAGAAAAAAATCAACATTGCTAAAATAGGAACAAACTCTCGCGAGCTACATAGTGAAACTAGGCATTGGACAATTCCCAAAACACAGTGGGATTAAATAATTTGTCATCTTTGTGACATTAAGAGGTTAGAAGATGAAAAAGACTTCCTCTTAGATTTCCCTGCCTATACCCATATTAGATCCCAATTTAAAAATATTTTCCACAATACGGACCTTCCTAACCTCCTAAGTCATCAAAACCATGGTGATCTTGGAACGCTTCTCTCAATGGTTTTTTGGCATAGAAATACAATTTTAAAGAAATCAAAGTAATCTATTACATTCTTAAGGTCCGATAGACCAATTGTTCTGAGTGGACATTCATCATCATCATTGTTGAGTCATAGAAATGCCATCTTTTGCCCACCCTTTTCCCCCTAACTTTTAATCATTTTCACTTCCCCGTGACCTTGTATTAATCCCTTTTAATGCTTATTTGTGGTATTTTGGTCTAAAGTGTTTTCCATTGCATTTATTAGTATTTTGTTTAATTGTGATTAACATTTGGAAGAATTGACATATTTTTTATTTACTTATGAATAATGGTTCAATTTGGGAACTGCTTTAGATCCATGTCTTGCATATGTGGGAGTCAACCACCACCAACCATGAAGCCACTTTGGAAAAAAGTGTTCAAGAATTAATTATGGTTTTAATTGTAGATGATGGATTATTAAAAAAAACATTTGTATAAATCCATTATTCTACATGTCTCATATATTCCAAATTAATTTAGGTAGCTAGAATTTTTTTGTTGGCTATTTCAAATTATGGTTTTAAACTGTTTAGAGATAAAGATGACAAATTGATGGTGGATATGAGTAAAAATTTGATTCTTCTACAAGATTTGGATATCTCCATAATTCACATCTCATAATTTGAATTTAACTTTCAAAGGTATCCTAAATTCAATGGAAGTTAGCAAAGATCTTGGAATTAACTATGAATTGGTTTGAGATCTTAATTATTAGAAAATTGTTGAAACTATTTGAGGATATTTTGGATCTACATTTATTATTTGTTTCAAGCAAGTTCATGTATAAATAAGAGTGTTTTCTTGATTCCAAAGGAGGATTTTGGGAGCATATGTCTAGATTATGATGGAATATAATAAAATTATTGGCACTTCTCTTCACATAATTTGTCGTTTTTTAGTTATATGTCTTGATTTAGTTTACAATGTTGTAGAGTAGTTTGCTACCTTGTTCTTGGGAGAATTGAGCTCACTCCAAATAGATCATGGTAGCCTTTTATTTCATATGTTTTCATTTAATTTTATTTCATGAACAATGTATTTTATTTATGCGAGGATGTTTCTTTGTTATCAAAGCTTGCTAACAATAGGAGTAATGATTCATGGAAATAAAAAGTCTCATCCATATCAAAAGATAACTTGACATCAGGGTGTTAGTAAGCATGGTGGTGTTCAAGTACATGGTCATTGCTAAGATTGAATTAGTTTGCTTTAATTATGTGTTGAGTGGAGTGTTTCCTTTTCTGCAATGCAATTTCCATTTCTTAGAAAACATATCAGATAAATCAATGCAAGATATGCACTTGGAACACGGGTTGATAATTAATTTCTGAACTCTATAATTACTAAGGTAGTCATCATCATCATCATCATTTTTTTTTTATTTTTTTTAAGGGCATTGTCTACACATTCGACTTTTTGAACTTTTTTCATCGGAATCCCACAAGACAGAGCTTAGTGAAATAATCATTTTATGTTGTTTAAATTGCATTTTTGAATGCATAAATGGATTCAACACCTGAAAAACCCACTCTTGAATCCTCGAGAAAGATAGAGCAAATACAAAAGAATTTTATAACCTATAATCTCAAAATTAAAGGAAATACGCCCTATCCCATCATCTTCATAGAAACAAGCCTCTCCCCCATTGAGAGCATGGTTATGACTAGATGTATAAGAACAAGTTAAACAGCATGGAAGACAAGAGGCTACCTAAAATTGCTTCAAAATCAAGTCATAACCACCATCGACTCAAGCGAGGATGGCATAAAGACGCCCGATCTTGACTAAACTATTGAGGAATCATGGAAGAAACCTACATATATAGATCTGCATGCATATAAACACTAAATCTTTCAGTATATCATGTCTTTTGTGAAATTTTGGGTAAAGAGAAAACTGCAAGGAAATTATGATACTTAAATAGAGGATTGGTTGAGAGAAAGAAAGAAGTTTGACTAGGGATGCTGATTGTTAAAGAGGTGAGCAGGCAAGCGCAGTGAAGGGATTGCAATTAATGGCGAAGT
>JZKD02S0031043.1:114369-132543 GCA_000966675.3 Picea glauca
GTGGGTCTTATTTAATAATATAGTGGACCTAGTCCACCTTACATTGAATGACCTCCATTATTATCACTATGGGCCCTCTAGGCCCCCCCACTACCTCTCTAGCTACCTTACACCTTGAGGAGGGTAAACAACAACCCCTTGGGGAGGATAAACATTACACCCTTGGGGAGGATAAGGTTGTTGTCCTTGAGGACCCCAGGTGGGATTTGGGACACTCAGATAAGGTTTTCAAAAATATAGTCTGGAAGGAACATGATTTGATACTCCTCCTTGTGGTTTATGGTATGATTTCCCCCCATGGTAGGGTTTATTAAACATACTTTCTCAAGGTACTTCCCGGGATTGTGAAGGGTTTTCGACAAAATAAGGTTTCCCCCTGCCATAGGTTTATTTACAACTAGGGTTTGACCAGTAAAGGGAGGTTGTCCTTTGGAAGGAACATGCAAAGGTGGTTGTCCCCCAGGAGGGGTAGGCCCATTAAAGGATGGTTGGCCTTTGGGAGGGATAGGTCCACTAGATGGTGGTTACCCCCTAGTCAAGATATGTCTCGCCATTGGTTGTGTATGTATAAAAAAGGTCTGCATTCTCTGTTGTAAAGGTGTTCCAACAGGATCTTGTGGAACATGAGGAGTTGTCGTGTGAAAATGTGTAATGGTGGGAGTAACGATTGAAGTGCCTTTTGTATGATGATAAGTGACAACTCCAACATTGAGGTGGATTTTTGTTGACGTAACAGCAGGATCAACGACTTGTTTGATGGGACGATCAATAATATGACCAGATGGACCTGCCTCAACGATAAGAGGGTCATGAGGATTAAGAGGTTGTGGAATAAATTCAAAATGCTCATAAAGATGACGTCCCGATGGATTCCTCCATTCGGAACAAGCAGATGTTTGACATGGATCTACTGTGTCGGTAGGACGAACGACGGTCCTAAAGTCATCACTAAAAATTGGTTCTGTGGATCCCATATATGTCTCGGTAATTGGTATCAATGGAAAACAAGGGAATTATTCTTCTATAATATTACCAAATGAGTCTAATCAAAACAAGAGTGGTTCAATAGGAGCTTCTGACATAGGTGTAGTATGAGGAGTAGTATCCTCAACTGTAACCAAGGCTCTTTTCGAATTTTCTAACAAGGGAGTAGCAGCACTCCCAGCGTTAGAGCGATTTTCTACCTCTTCACAGTAGATGTCTTATGGTGAATTAGGAGGTAAGGGTTCGTAGCCTTATTCCGAAGGAAACCCTTGCATCCTATGTGATCTGCGAAGACCTTTATCGTCTACATGCTCAATTTTAAAAAATTATTAAAACAACAACACACGCTAAAAATATCTAGAAGAACCAACAAGCAAACAAAACTTCTCTCAATGACCGTACTAGTTGGTGATGAAATCCAACATCGCATGATAAAATTGAGAAGGGGATAGGATATGAGTGGGTGGAATAGTTACGATGGACACCTACTTAACATAATTATGCCTTGGTGCAAGCTTCCACATAGTAATAATGGATTTACCCTCCAAGGAGCCCGAGTGAGTTTTACCACCATCTATTCCAGGTACAATGAAGACTTCCCTTCACCGTCACCTTGTGTAAATACCCTAAATATTATGGAAAATAAAGACACCAACTTGCAGTCAGCCCCTGGGAGGGTACAATCGACAGTCCATTCCGAACGTATGGGCAGGATAACAAGTCTGAAATCCTTCGAGAGAACTGAGGACAAGTGGACCGGTAGAACTCCAAAGGACCCTGAATGGATTCAGAATTCACGAGGCACCGAGACCAAATGAATACAGTTGGACCTCAAGAAGAACCCCCAATATACGATCTTACTACTATGAATGGGTAAACCACGGAGGGATAATCTCTGTGGCTCTCCCGAACGCGACCTCGTGTGTAACCCCTATGTGAGAGGGGGATCCCAGATATGCTTCTTGAAAATTGGATTTTCTCTCCCTATCGCAAGATGCTAAGGTTTTTTTGAATGCTTTGGAGAGTTGTACTCACAACCTAATACAAAGTGCTAATCCTAGTCTAATGTTGGTGGAAGAATCTAAAAAGAAAAAGTTTTTATATCAATTTTAATTAGCGTTGATTTTTGTGGTTGTTCTTTACTCAGAGGTGAATGCGAGTGAAACTAATGATATTATGACTCGATTCCCAAAAAAGCATAAGAAAAATGATATAAAATCATTTTTTTTAAATGAAATTCTATTTATGGGAAGGAGAAGAATTTTTCCTTTCACTATCAAACACAAAAATGCAGAGATTTCATGCAATTTCTCTCAACAAGAATCCAATTCAATGCTAAACTATTCAGAAAATGATTATAATATCCAAAATCCAATCATGAAAAGATATATCTTTGTTTAAATATGAACTTTAATTGATTTGATTCGAAGCTTCTTATGACAACTAGATTTCACTATTTGTAGATTTAGACAATTTGAAGCAAGTATCATATAAACAAAAAGCACACTCTCACAGTGATCAAACAAGAAGCAAAACAAATTTAAACTTTTCAAAAAGAAAACCAAAACTCAAACAAGAAAAAATTGCTTGGAAAGATATAAATCAAAGACCAAATGGAACAATACAAAGATCTCTAGACTTCCTTGCAACAACTTTCAAACAATCAGATGAATGGTAAAGTATCAAAAACCAACTCAAGATCTCAAGGAGGAATAGTGATTTCAAAACAAGAAAATATCTTAAAAAACCAAGGAAAGAACCAAAAAACTCTTAGAAAGAAAAAAGTTGCAAGTTTTATAGAAGACACACGCTTATAGAAAAAGTCCCGAGCAAGAGGAAAAACCAAAAAATTACACCCAGTAGAGACATCCAACAATTTTTTAGCAAAAGGAAAAATCGGTGCTCTGGTTATATAAGCACCATAACGTTACAATGCTCCCTAGAGCACTGCAAGGGAGCGTCGATAATGAAATCAACGCTCTAGTTGTAAGGGAAGAGGAGCGATGTTTTCTGAGAATGAAAAGGTATCAACCCAGAAAACAAAAACTTAGGAAGAATTGATCATCAGCCTATGTAAGATGACTTTAGGACTAACAACACATGTAAAAAAGAGGAAAAACACAGTGAGTAGGATCTGAAGACGATAAAATACTAAGACAAGACCAAGGAAATAAACCAAAACTGAAATCTTCGTTCCCCAGTGGAGTCGCCAATTTTTGTTGTAGGAAAATTCCCCTGCGGACCGATGAATTTCCTCTTGGATCTTAGATCCCTTTGACCAAGACAAAAAAATGCTAACATTGAATACTAACATTCCTTTAAATGTAGCTAAACTAGTCAAGGAAAAAGAGGAATAAAGTATGAGTACCTTTTTCTGAAGTTTGTCCTTACTCGGTCTAGGTTGAACTTGATCTTCAAGTCCTTTAATGAGTTCTACAATTCAATAGACAAAAAAGAAAATACATACTTCCTATTCTACCAATATTAGTTTAAACTATATTTATCAAAAAGAGACAAGCCCATACAAATGTACACAAACTTGAAGGAAATAGGCCAAGCATATATATTAATGAGAACATAACAAGGTGCTTACAAACTGTAGATGCAGATGCAACAACCTCACCAAGTCCTCCTTGTCCAAACCCTTGCTCAAAAGATCCACAATCAGAATGACAATACTTTTCACTGATTATTCTCCTCCTTTTCACCATGAGAATGCCTCTTTATATAGGATTTGAGAGGCTCAACCACATTAGATATTCTTGGGATAAGTTGAGGATATGACTCCATCAGTTGTGGGATTTCTCTCAGATCCAACCTTTAACTTGGATTTGAGCCAAACTGACTCGGATGCTTCTTAGTTGTCCTTGGAGATAAGGGGGATTATTCCCCAAGATTCTCTCAACAGATCAACGCTCCGTCAAAGTTGGTCACATAGCATTGTAGCGCTCCCTGCTAAGAGGACAAGGAGCACTAGCGCTCCCTGCAAATGGGCAGGGGAGCACTAATCTCCAAAAATACTTTTAGGATGATTATTCCTCAAGGTAAAAGCTTGTAAAATTTTCGAAATGATATATTTTCCTCTTCTAACAAGTTTTAGAGGATTTCCCAAGTGTTCTTATGATGTCGTCCGCAATGCAACACATGCGAGGCGAAGATATGAATTTTGTGACACTTGCAACAAAAGTGAGACAATTGCGACAATGACAATGAGACATTATCGAAGTGAGGAATTTTGACGTGTAACAACATGGATCAGTTGTAGCTATGTTGGACATAAGGAAGACTCTCATCCCATGTGGGGGGGTGTTTTTAATTGTACATGCCCAAGATATGTACGATCATCCGATTGACGACCTTAGTTTGGCCATTTGTCAGGGGGTGGAAGGCAGTGGAGTTGGTGAGCTTGGTATCCAACAATGACCAGAGGCTTGACCATAATGTGTTGAGGAACCGACTGTCATGGTTTGTGGGATCCCAAAATGTACCCATACTTGTTCAAATAAGAGCTTGGCAGTGGCTTCTATTGTGATGTTCTTCTTGCAGGCAACTAGAATCGCCATCTCGGAAAAGCGATCAATAACCACAAAAACACAGTCATTTCCCCTATTGGTGGATAGGAGGCTCGACATGTAGTCCATTGAGATGGATTCCCACTACTTGTTAGGAGTAGGACGATGGGTGTACATGCCCTGTTTCTTTGTGGTTGGTTTGGAAATAACACAGGTGATGCAGGACCTGATATACTTGACAACATCATGTCGAAGTTTCAGCTAGTAGAAATGTTTCTGCAACACTTTCACTGTCTTTTCAATGCCAAAGTGTCCTACCACCCGACTGTAGTGAGCTTCCAAAATGAACTTTGCTTGCTCACTTGATGGAACGCAGAGATGGCCCAAATGGCACAAAAACCCATCTTGAAGATGGAAATTAGCGACCACTGAGTTGGCGCCCGACATTTGGTAGGTGGTGGAGAAGTCAGGGTTTGTCTCGTAGAGGTGGGACCATCTGAAGGTCTTGTGGCCGCAAGAGTCTAGGACTGTGGTGAGTGCGTCAATTGGAGGTCGGTTGAGGAAATCAACAACTCGGTTGGTACTTCCTGTTTTATACTTGATTTTGAGGTGTGCTGGAGGCAGGCCAAAGCAGAAAAGCAAGGTGTTTTTGGGAAAGAAAGCATGCACGAGGAAAGAGACAACTGGAAGGAAGACCAACACGCGTGCATGCGAGGAAAGACCTAATGACGGTAGGGTTAGGGTTTTGGTAAGGTATTTTAAACGACTGAAGAGCCAGAAATGTATAAATATAGATACTTAGGTATCACAAGGGGTTGGTTCGAATATATACCTAGGTATTGTTGGGTTTTGGAAAAATGAGAAAGACTAGCCGTGGTTATAGCGAGAAGTATTGTAGCGAGATGATCTTTGAGGTTTTGTTGTATGATCTATTTTGTATAAGTTGTTGAGATAGAGGGGATGAAGGGAGGTATATCTTGAGGGTTAGATCATAGGTCAAGGAGTCTGGTGCGATCTAGTCCGCCTCATATATATCTTACCTGACTGTGAAGGATTATAAAGCGCGCGACGTTGTAGATGTGGAAATACTATAATAAAATAGTTGAGATCCAAACCTTTGTGGACGTATCTCAGGAAGGAGTGAACCATGGTAACATCTGTGTTGTGTGATGAATGCCTGCCTATCTTTATCATCTTTTCAGTAGTTATTGTTATGCTTAATGAATGAGTTGTTATATTTCCTGCTTATTCACAAATGAAAGTATATTTCATTTATAGTTATAATAATGGTCCAATATATAGTTTTCATATCTCACACTCAATCCTAGGTTGTAAACACATGAGCCTTACAACCACCCATTAAAGCTATCTCGGGTGATACTGCACAACACATTCTATGTGTTGTCTTGCCTTCTGGCTTACCAGGAGGGCCAATAGTTTTAAAGGCTTTGTTGGAAACCCGAACAGACATGAACCCTGGGTCAAGAAACTTGGACAGTGTATAGGAGAACAAGTAACCAATAAGATGGAATTGTTGTAAGTATGTGGACCACTTATGATGGAGGTCATTCTGCAATTTTCCTTGGGTCTGCATGAACTGTAGTGGCTTGTGTTCAGTGTGGATGACTGTCTCCTTCCCAAGAATGTAATGTATCCACTGGCGGTAGGCTTGCATAATGGAGTACATTTCTTCTTCGTAAGTAGGGTACTTACAAACAACATATGATAGTGTCTCACTATGATATGCCACGGGGTGGCTGTGTTGAGTGAGAATGACGCCCACAACATAGTCTCAAGCATCTATCTCGATCTCAAAGGGATGTTGCAGGTCCGGTAATGAAAGTACTGGGGATGAGCACAAACGATTCTTCAATTCATCGAACGCTTATTGTTGGGACAGGCCCCACACAAAGTTTTCCTTACTGCCACCCTTGGTTACTTGGTTGAGGGCCCATGCGATATGAGAGAATTCCAACATGAACTTGCGATATAAATTGGTGAGGCCCAAAAAGCTCTAAAGTTCAGTGAGTGTGGTTGGGGATGGCCAGTCACGAATGACCTGGATCTTGGCTAGATCCACATGCACACCATGTTGATCAACAATGTATCCTAAGTAATGGACCTTGTCCATGCCGAAGGAGCATTTTTCAAATTTTGCATATAGTTTGTGCTGTCGCAGGGTGTGCAGAACCTGCTAAATATGCTGCAAGTGTTCCGCCCAAGTATTATTGTATACGAGGATGTAATCCAGATACACCACTACAAAAGTATTGGTGAAAGGTTGGAGGATATCGTCCATCATCCTCATAAAAGTTGTTGGAGCATTTTTCAAACCAAAGGGCATGTCCAACCATTCAAAAAGACCTTCTTTTGACTTGAAGGTGGTCTTCCATACATATGTCTATTTTAATGGGACCTGGTAGTAGCCAGAATTCAGATCAATCTTACTGACGTAATTGGCCCCCGTGAGCTGATCAAGAAGATCGTCAATTCGGGGAATCGGGTATCGGTTTTGGACTATGATTTTATTCAGGGCCTGGTAATCAATGCAGAGTAGCCAGGTCCCGTCTTTCTTCTGCACCAGCACAATTGGGCTCCCACAAGGGGATGAGATGAGACAGATGTGCCCCTTGTGGAGAAATTATTGGATCTACTTCTTGATCTCCTCATTTTCTAACAGAGAGCGGCGATAGACTGGCCCATTGGGTAGCGGTGCGCCTAGGGTCAGATTGATGGGATGCTTGACTTGATAGTGTAGAGGTACCCCGATAGAAGAGAAGATATCTGAGTATTCTTCCACAACCTTATTCACTTTCTTCTGTTGTGTGGAGAGATCGGTCACAGAGGCCCTGGATGTGGCTGCGATCTTTCTCTCACTCTGAGAGTGAATCACAAAGAAGACAAATTTCCCAGTATGAAAGATGACCTTCCTGCATT
Organism: Picea glauca; assembly: GCA_000966675.3. Classification (NCBI taxonomy): domain Eukaryota; kingdom Viridiplantae; phylum Streptophyta; class Pinopsida; order Pinales; family Pinaceae; genus Picea; species Picea glauca. Next base: position 121,803 of record JZKD02S0031043.1, read on the forward strand.
GCTTGTCATATATCAATGAAATAGCACTAGGAGGGACTGCCTCGGGTATCATGTACAATTTCATGTTCAAAGTAATAATAACACTACAAGGCCTAGACTCATATACAACATGACATTTCCATAAACAAGGTCGGCCCAAAATAACATTACAAACTTCGAGAGGAGCAACATCACACAATACCTCGTCTTTGAAGGGATTGATGTTGTATGAGAGTCGACACTGTTGGCTGACATGAAGATCGCTTCCTTGGTGGAGCCATGCAATGGTGTAGGGTTGTGGGTGCGGTGTTGTCAGCAGGGCTAGCCGCTTGACGACCTTTGTTGAGATGAGATTCTTCTGGCTACCTCTATGAACGATTAAGTGAAACGGGGTGCCTTTCACCCACATCTGTGAATGGAAGAGGCGCTCTCCTTCTTCTGGTCTGTCTGGTTCATCAGACTCGATCTTGGTGGTAGAAACTGTGGAAATGGGTTTCACGTCAATGATCTGTCTTCCCCTTTCTAGTTCTTACTCAAAGTTAGAACTCGCATATGATTCAGAGGCTTTCACTTCGGCCACCAATGACTACTTTGAGCTACAATCAACAATGTTATGCCAAGGGCTCTTATGGAAGTCGCACCACTTCCCGATATCTTTCTTTGTCTTTCCAGTGTCCTTCTTTGCTTGCGTCTTGGATTGGTTGTCTTGATACTATCCATATTTTATCTGTCCTTTTTTATGTGGGTTGGGGCTTGCCTTTCCTGGATTTTGTTGTGAGGGGTTCCCAGACCCAAATTGTCATGTCTTTTGTTTGAGCTTTTGCTCGATTTTGACAACATATCGGTAGGCCACGCCCAAGGACGAGATGTCCATAAATTCCATTTCGGTATGTATGTATCTATGCAAATCACCGTGATACTTGAGCACCATATGCCGCTCCGAATATTTGATACCCAGCTTGGTGCGCAAGGTATGGAAGATATTTGTGAACTCTAGCACTGCTTGGTCTCTTTCTTGTTGTAGTGTGGTCCATTTAGTATACAAGTCGTCATAACTTCCGACCGGGTAGTATTGTTCCTTAATAGCATCCCTGACGGATTCCCAAATGGCCGTGACTGTAAATAATGAGGATTCCTCTGTTTCCTTTTGCTCACAGAAAGTTTCCCACCAATCTTTGACATGGGGAACGACTTTGAGGTGCACAAAAGTAATATTTTCTCTATTCGAAAAGTTATGGATGGAAAAATACCCTTCTAGTAGATTCAACCACTTGTCTACAACATTTGCGTCTATCTGAACTTCAAATATAGGAATATCAAAGTTTATTTTTACCTTGACGGGGGCAACACCTCCGCTCGAGGAAGATGCATCGCCTGTTGGTAGCCGTCGAAGGATTTGCACGAAACTATCCATCATCTCATTCCTCTGTTGCATGAGGGATTCCTCAAGAATTTTTTTGAAAGGATCTCTTGTCCCATCATCTTTCTTTTCTCCTACCATGAGAGGTCCCTTGGGCATGCGAGATATTTTTTCCTCAAGAGAAGCAAGCTCGAGACCCAATTCTTTGTACCCTAACCTCGTTGGGGACATGCATTAAGACGACAAGGAGAAACTCGCTCTAATACCACTGATCCATAATTTATGAGAAGAATGAAATGGATACAGATTATTAAAAGATGCTTAACACATAATAGTAGAGATACAATAAAATTGGTTTTTTATCCAATAAGGAAATAAGTTGAAACTGTAAAATGCAAGGAAAAATAAGCTTGCTGGAATGGTGGTGACTTATCTCTGAGAAGAGATGTGAAGACTGCCCTCATTCGCAAGAAGATGATTACAATGAGGCTCTGAAGGCCTTTTTTACAATAAACCAAAATATCACAAAACCTAGACATCCAAAAAACCTAACCCTAGGAGATGAAGTGTCAAAAGTCATGTGGGCCTCGTTTGGGTAAGTTAGTACATCAACTTCTTGGGGTCGTAACTTTTGCATACGATCTCTGTTTGGGGAACACGATAGCTCATTGGAAAGGTATCGTCGAGGAGATTAATTTTGGGGACTTGATTAAAGACTTTGAATATCATTGAGAAGCTTGATACCTAAAAACCTTCATTTAGTCCCTCAAAATGGCCCGGGAAGTTAAAAACTACTAAAAATAGTAAATTACCAAAATTGCGAGAAAACTGTTTTGAGCCAGTTGGAAAAGGTGGGTGGACACTGATATCCACATGGATCAGTTTGGATTTCAGAAGCAATATCCGACCATCCTTTGGTGCGACAATCAGAGTGCTATCAAGCTCGCCAAAGACCCAGTTCAACATCAGCGCAGCAAGCACATTGAGCTACACATGGACTTCATCAGAAAGCTCATTCATGATCAACTTATTGAAGTGCTCTTTTTACCTACAGAAGATCAAGTTGCAGACATTTTCACAAAGTCTCTTACAGAAGCGAATTTTTCCAAACTTCGATCTATGTTAGGAGTTCATGAAGTTGTCATTAAGGGGGGATAGGCTCTAATGCCTCCTTCCTTCTCCTATTGTGTCACTATTGTAAATCCTTCAATTTTATCCCAAGTTGTTCTTAAGGGGGGATGTTAGGATATTTAGATACTTAGGAGTTAGTTAAGATCTACCTGGTCTAATGTGTCATTAGGTAACAGTGTGTTTCTTTAGTATGCATTTGTAGTTAGTAAATTTGACGGTCACGATATGTTCTCGACATAGAGTGATCCAATGGTTCATATTCTCCTTGATCTTAACGACCATTGATTCATGGATTAACACCCAATTGGTCCATGATATCTATTTAAAGAGCATGGAGGGTCATTTTCCGATGATTGATTGTGAGAAACTCTCTTGTAAAATCTCTTTGTAATTTTTTTCTTTTGCATTAATAAAATTCTCCAAGTGGTTGTGTTGGCTGTGGTCGTAGATGTTTCCTCGTAGGGGTTTTACCACATCAAAACATCAGTGTGTTGATCTTTGATCTGGTTGTGTGAGTGGTTATTAAAGGTGTTTGTCCTCTATTGGAATGTTAGTGTTGTCGAACAAAGAGTAATAGGTCACTAGTTATCTACACACTTGCTCAGGACGAGCAAGGATTTGAGTGTGGGAGATATGTTGAGGGGTCTCTTAGGCCCTAATCATCATCACATACATGTATTATTAGACATTAGACATAAAATGGATAAATTCAAGTAAATATATATGAATGTATGTAATAAAAGATAAAAAACACCTAACGAATGATTAGTTGGAACAAGTGCAACCACTCCAACCATCCATACAATGTATACATACTCATGAAGATGGAATAGACATTGGGATGGATATCCTTCGCCGCATTTATCTCCCTCTTTCTTGGGATTATGCATGTCTCTTGATGTGCTTAAAGTGTCTCTTCTTGAATGTCTATGCAATCTAGAAGATTACAACAAGAAATCATGATCAAGAGATCATGAACACTTATTTTTCCTTGGGAGTTCGATGCAGGAGCATCCTGCCTCCAAAATCAACTTGGTTTGACTAGACCTAGGGGTTTTGAGTTTATTTGAATTTAATTGTTTAAATGGTTGAACTTCCTAAGTTTGAAGGAATTCTAGAAAACTCGTATTAGTTGTGGAATGTATTGTAATTGAGTTAGTTCTTGAGAGTTGTGAGGACTTAGAGAGATCGTAGGTTTGGTTGTACCTCTCTTGAGTATATTGTGGATCTAGAGGATCCTAAGGAATTGTGTGAGGGTTTTTAGGATTCGAAACAAAATGCAGTTTTAGAATCCTTTTGTATTAATTTTTAAGCCCAAGGGCAAGAAAAGTGGTGGCCATACATAGAGAGAATCGGGCCAAAGAAAATGAGAGTGAAAGGAAATTAAGGAAGAAAGGCCTTATGTAAATTGTATGTACAATATTGTATGATTGATTAATGAAACCACTCTATTTCGAGCGTTGCATGGAGTAGGTATATTTGGCCTCTATTAATTGTGTGAGTGTTTAAATATCTGCAAGATTGACTGTGTAGGTGTTAATGTTTGAACAATGATGAATTCCAATTTAAAGTGTGTATGCAATATTCATAATTCGAGGTGCGTTTTGGTGCAGGTCGGATTGAGATCGACCATTGATCATCGGAGGGATCAATATATATGAGGTGAATAAAGGATCGATTGAACTCGTAGTTAAACCCCAGTGAGATCAAGGAATAATAGGATTAGACTCTATTCACATGCAGGAGAATCGACATTTGAATGCTTCGAAGAATAGTGGGAAAAAACCCCTTTGCAGGCACAGAGAAACTGGATCCATCAGATCAGACAAGAATCAATCGAGAGCATTGATTAATCAGATAAAAGATTTAATCGAGGGTTTAAAGTGTGAACAGATCATATTTTATCTTGAGTGGAGGTTCCCATATCAACGACCAATAACCATTTGAGTTTGGATCCCAAAGCAACGACAAAAAAGTTCTTCGGAGTAGTGCATTCAAAGTGCATGAGGGGACGAAACTCCGAAAAGTAAATTTTGATCAACGGATGAGGTTGATCAGGAAGAAGCATATCAATGACTAGTATTTTTTGATTTCAGGTTCGATGGGATAGTGCTAAATACTTTTGGAGTCTACATTTCAGGGTCCAATCCCGTGGGATACTCGGACGAGGAGTTCTGATCAATGATGATGATCAATCAATAGTTCTACGGTTAAGGAAAAGACATGTGGAAGTCTTCTATTGGAAGCCAGCATTCCGAGGAGTTGAGTCTTCGTGTTTGAAAGGGGCACTGCAATGAAAAAAAATATGATTAACGAGTCTAGGAAAGTGACGCGTGGAATCATCCTATAAGTTCTCGGAGAAGAGACATCAGGGTATATTAACTGAAGGAACTCTGATAGAGAAACACCGATCAACGGTGAAGATCTATTCAGAGATGAATAGATCTACGACTACCAGAGTGACACGTGGAAGATGACAGAGACCCGAACGTAGCATCAACGAATGAGGTATGGACACGTGGCAGTGAAGTGGATGAATGAGTAAGCGACACGTGGCAGTTGGATCCACGAGTAGAAAATGACATGTAGCATCCACGTGTAAGTCCCCTTGGTGAAGGTTTGGCACAATAAAATGATACGGTGATCTGTGATCATAGATCTAGAGACATCGATGATGGGGATTGCCCATGCATTCAGAATATGAAAAGAAAAGTGTAGGTGTTCGAAGTGCTTAAGGTTTCGTGTATCGAACAACTATGAAAATAAAACTTCGATGAGAGATTATGATCATCCATCCTGTGAAGATCAATGATGGAGGTCAAAATTTGAAGAATTTTGATGGTCTAAGGCGATGAGGCTAACAATTGGTCACATTGATGGGTCACATGGAGTAAGTGTTAGAATAACATAGATGTGCTTGTTTCATCATAAACAATGCTACACCATTTTCACCCAGCCACAGGCATAAATCCACCCCCAAGCACCTTAACCTTTGCTAGATAGAAAGATTCCAGTAAGCCACACCATAACCAACAGATAACTAAGAGAACGCACATTCTCCAAGGGTAGCGCACAAGAGAAAGTACCATAAATACTAAACAAGAGAAAACCGTACAACTGAAGCTATTGTTGCTCCTCCTGCAAACTTGCGCATTGTTTTTGGTTTCCTGAGTGAGAGTGAGTGAACAAATGACCCAAGACGTCCTCTGTTTATATTAATCTGTCTAGTGAATTTTATGGCTGCGGTGACCTGACTTTTTGGTAATTATATTTTTTGTTTATCTTTTTTCTGTGAAGCCGACTTGTCTTCCTGGAGGATAATACCTTTATATTATATATTTTATTGAGACGACATGTGTTCTAGGGTTTTCACACATCTGTTTAGGGTTTCTTTTTCTTCTGAAACATTCTATTCTAGTCAAAGGTTACACATGGAGGTTAATACCTCCCGCAACTACCATAATATCAACAGTAAGCACTCGAAGAATGGTTTCTTAAAAGGACAACCATTGAGAATATAGCTCTCGGTCACGAGGGAGAAATTTGAAATTAAGTGATAAGGGATTGGTGTGTGATGGGGTAATTCATAACTCCGTAGAAAGGGGAATTTGGGCTCGTAATGAAGAATTAGAGAGCAACTCTAATGCAGGGATGAGAAAAATTAAATATTGAAATTCTGCACGTGGGAATAACAGGCCGGGAGGTCATCAATAACAAAACCAACCATCATAGTATAAAGTATTTTCTAGAACAAAGGTTATCATCATGAGAGAAACATAAGTGGGAACTACTAAGATGTCGGGGTATGATTATAAGATTATATATAAGAAGGGTAAATAATATGTGGTCATTGATGATTTATACATACAATTGTAGAAGGATGGATCCCTCTTTGCTTTATATTTACCTATTCCAGATTGGTTTGAGGAAGCCCAACTAGAATGGCTCGAAAATGACACTATATTTCAACTCATCCAAAGGCTTCAGGAAGACCCCAACCCTCCTAAAGGGTATAAATTACAACAACATACACTGAGGTATAAAGGGAACATCGTTTTGGTAAAGAGTTCTACCTTAAAAATGGGTCTTAGAGGAATTGCATTCATCACCCATAGTGGGTCACTTAGGCATTCATAAAACCTATGAAAGAGCTAAGTGCTCATTCTTTTGGGAAGGAGTGAAAATATACATCCAAAATTTTATAGAAACTCACAACACTGGCTAATGAAACACAAGTGAGACAGTGAAGTCACTAGGGGCATTGCAACCACTACCGATCCCAACATATATATGGAATGACACATCCATGGATTTTATACTAGGACCCGTAAGAGTTGGTAACAAATCAATGATCTTGGTGGTAGTCGACTATCTTTCCAAATATGCTCATTTTTGTGCCTAATTGCACCCATTTACCTCCTCTTCAGTTTCCCTAGTCATCATGAATCAGATTTAAGTTGCATGGCATACCCACTTCCATTATCTTGGTTCGAGACCCTACATTCACGAACAAAATTTGGTAGGAGCTATTTAAACTTCAGGATACCTAGCTAAACATGAGCACTGTGTATCATCCCCAAATAGATGGTCAAATGGAAGTGGTCAACAACTGCTTATAAATTTATTTTTTATGCTTCACTTATGAAACACTACATGAATGGGCACAATGGCTCCCCCTTTCAAAATGGAAGTACAACACCACTTATCATGGAGCTACCAAAATGACACCACATGAAGTTTGTCTATGGCCAAAAACCCTTGTCAATGACTTCCTATTTACTAGGTACCTCCAAGGTTCATGTAGTGGATAACACACTTCACACTAGACAAGTCAGTCTCCACACACTTAAGGACAATTTGGTTATGGCTAAAACAACAATGAAACAACAAGCTAACCAACATCGCTCAAAATGTTCTTTTACAAAAGGGGATCAAGTATTTCTTTACCTTAAACCCTATAAACAAACATCACCCAAAGATAAAATCCACCGAAAATTAGCACCAAAGTTCTATGTATCCTATAAGATCATCCAATGCATTGGACAAGTGGCTTACATGCTGGCTCTTCCAACCACTCCAAGATTCATCGAGTCTTTCAAGTGTCTTCTCTTAAGAAGGTAGTGGGATCAAATTGCAAGGTACAAACCAACACCCGGGAACTTGATGAAGAAGGTTCTATTTGGCTCTAGTAGGAAGCAGTATTGAATACTATACAACGTCGATTGCACCAGTGCATGGTCCAAGAAGTACTAATCCAGTGGAAAGATATGCATCTAGAAAATGCCACATGGGAACCATCATTGATTCTATAGTAATTTCTTGACCTCCAGCGTCGAGGACAATGTTGCTTTTGAAAGGGGAGGGCATGTTAAGGTCCTACCTTAACCTCCCTACTTTAGGCTACCTAGGTGTTAGTCAATTGATGTATGCATACATCCTCTTTGAATAAGGTCCAGTAGTTAGTTGATACTCATTAATGATGGGATCACAAGTAGTTAAGGTTTTGCTATGGAGAATCTATTTAAAGAACTATGAGACTATGTAATGTTTTGTCAAGTACTGTTGTATTTGGATTTTTGTTAAGTGAAAGGTCGCCCCACCTTAAGAGGCAAGAGAACATTGCTTTCTTTCTTTTGATTATCATACTACAAAGATATATTTCACATATTTCATCTTATTCGTCTCTTGTATCAAATTTTCGCATTTATAATCTATGTATACCTTGTTTGCGTTTCAAATCTAAAGGTTAAAGAACACTACATCCAACCATTCAAAACCCTTGTTTTTGTCAACCTTTCCCATAGTTTCTCCCATGAGATGGTGATGAAACCCTTTTTGAAATTCACAAAACAACATCATATATTTTCGGCGCAGGCTAAATGTTCTACCTTTTGGGTTTTTTGTCAGAATCCGACATTGTAAATTTGGACAAAATCGTTATTTTCTGTTGTTTAAATTGCATTTCTGAATGCATAAATGGATTCAACGAGCTAAAAAACCCATGGGACACTTGAATTATACAAACTTGACCAATCAATTCTACATATCCAACCATTCATCACCATATTTCGAGTAAAATCAAACAAAAAAAATTACTAAAAAACAATAAAAAAGTAGAACGTTTAGACGACTGCTATATCTTCATCTTTGTTTTCTCAAGTCTTTTACTTTTCGCTAAGCCATCCTTTTTTATACCCTCGTGCTGATTTCTATGTTTGCTTTTATTTATACGATTTTCATGCAAATTTCAAAAGGAGCGGGTGTGCAATTCCCAAGCCCTTAATTAAGGGCAACATTGTCGAATCATTGGGGATTTTAGGTAACTTGATTTGACCATGTGATGATAGCTTGCAAGAATCGAACTCGCGACAAAAGGGAAAATCATACCTCTGAACCAAAGAACCATCTGGTTTTTCAAAGGGAAATTGTCATACGGAATTTCGCCAAGACTTGAACTGCAAGACTGGCGTAGTTGTGAATAACAAATTAAAGAAAATAGAAACTGAAGAATAGTTTTAAATGAATATATACATGGGAGCGCATTGTTATATCTCGCTGGTTTGCCCGAGTGGTTAAGGGGGAAGACTTAAGATCTTCTGCACATAAGTGCGCGTGGGTTCGAACCCCACAGCCAGCATTTTTCATCTATGTTTTATAAAACCACCCTTCACGAAAAAATAATATTAGCCTTTACAAAATTCAAATATTAGAGGGTTTTAATAAATCATTTTATCAAATAAATTGCAAAATAAAAATATAGATTAAAAGACAACGATAGCCTTATAAAATTAAAATAAGAGAAATGCTTGGAAAAAACCAATTTTTGAAACATTTACTTAGTAAAATATAAATAAAGTTCTGTTATTCACAATAAGATACAAAGGTCAAGTATTAAAATCTAATTCAGTATTAAGGGGGTAAAATATTAAAATCTAATTCAGTATTAAGGGGGTAAAATATTAAAATCTAATTCAGTATTAAGTTTTAATTGTCAAACGTCAAATTTTTGTTTATATATTAAGGGGCAATTGACATTAGATATCTATTCAAGTTTTGATTAGAGTATGGGTTTATGTATTATTCAATTTTTCAAGTTTTGATTAGAGTATGGGTTTATGTATTATTCACTTTTTCCTATTCTTTAAAAAGGTTGAGAGATATTTTTTTTCCATATATATTTAGATATTTAGTTGATTTTGAATCTTAATGATTGAAAGTAATAGATATAAGATATTTATTTAGAATATAGGTTTATTTTTTATTTTTATTTTGTCTGAAATGTAAAGAAAGAGAGAGTACAAATTTCTCATATTCTATAGGTGTTTTATATAGTTTAATATGAGAAAGATGTGTAATTTCTTTTGTTTTCAAAACGGAGTTGACACTTCGGATTTTAAAAAATATTTTAATGTCCACCTTAAGTAAAATATATTTATATCATCTATCCATGTTTCTGTGTGTGTGATGATTAGCATCCACTGAGACCAAATTTCATCTATCAGACCTTAAAAAGGTAAGGGACTAGTTGGATTTCTTTAGAATTTTATTTTTGTGCTTGAAAAACATTCCAACATCACCATAGTTTCGTTGAGTTAGAAGGTTAGCAAGTTTGTGAGAATTTGTTCTTATTTTAGCAATGTTGATTTTCTTCTTTAAACTAGTCAGGGTAGAGAGATACATTTGATCTTCTAGATTATGGTTGTTCTCCTCATAGTTTCTTAATTTTCTTTTACCCTCTAATTGTTTATATTAAACATAGAGGAGAGTAATACATACCAAATAATAGGTAAAACACACTTAATGAATTAATGTAAAGTTGCATATAAATACAACATGATGCAATATTCTTGGTTGAGCAACTATCTCAACCTCACACCATTTTAGGACTTTTTGTTAGAGAGAATCTCTCTCACAACTATATAGATCTAACCAATAATAATTACATCCAAATATATGAGCACACATAATACAAGTAGTTATTATATATTCTAACACACTTGTAAATGTGTTGAACCTGCACAAAATAGATCTAGCTAGAAAGTACTACACACATTTGTAGACATAAATTGAGAAAGAAGAAGAATGAGAGAAAGAATAGAAGAATTCTCATTAACCGTAATGAATAATGAATAATTTACACATGATATACTTTGTATAACTCAATGAATGTGCATTGGAGGAGAACCAATGCGCCATAGTGGTGGTCTAAAGTGATGTGGACACACACCAATGGTTACGGGAGTGAACTGCCACCTAGTCTAGTCTCTCAGG
>JZKD02S0031043.1:177909-188057 GCA_000966675.3 Picea glauca
CATATTCTAGAGGTTCGTCATGGGCACTGTGTCAAAAGATTTTTTAAGTCAATGAAACAACAAAGGAGTTTGGTTTTATTATTACGACACTCCTCCACAACTATCCTAAATGTAACAAGGTGGTCCATAGTTGGATGATAGCTCCTAAATTCGGTTTGGCCTTTAGCTCTTTTTCCATGGACTTCTATCCATATGCTAATCTTCTTAGCCACGAACTTCCAAAATAATCCCATACAACTTGGATAGAATGGGGATAATCATAATGGTCCCCTATAATTAGAGGGATTATTTTTATCCCCACTTTTAAAATAGGAATAATGAGGTTTTTCATCTAGGGTTTAGGAAATCCCTTCTTGACTACTAAATTGAAGAGCTTGTGTATGTGAGGAATGAGTATAGGCCCTCCAATTTTTAATATTTTAGCTTGGTAGCCTTCGATGCCCTTATCTTTCCCTTTTTCTAACCACTTAACCCCAAACTTTATGTCTTCTAAAGGAAAACTTCATCCTTTGTAGAAACATTTGGAATGGTGTCCATCACATTAGGGGATTTTTAATACCCTAGGATGAACCCCAATTGTAAATGTACATATGTTTATAGGTTGGTGAGCCATGATACTATAGGAAAAAGTGCCTATGCGATTATTAGGCCGAAGATCTTAGATGCTAAAAGGCCAATGGGCCTATTGTTGTAATATGTAAACACTCATATTATTAATAAAATCACATGTTGGTGCATAGTTATAAGACCCTAGGTTCGATTTATTCAACCAATAAAATCACATGTTGGTGTGCAGTTATAAGACCCTAGGTTTGAGTTATTCAACCAAAAAAACCCTTCGACATCGACCCTTTTTTCATCACCTGCATGCAAGTGAAGTCTCACCCGAGGCATCTACTGGGGCTACAGGTGATCCAGGAGGCTCCCCAGGATCAGAAAATGCTAAAAAATCAAAGTTCTTAGAATTGGATGAAACCAATTCCATTGCAACCGTCTCGTCGCACTGATTTCGATAGTATATTTACTTCCTCAAACGGGCTCCATATGCGAGAGTTATCGCATTCTGATCGTATGGGCAAACAACGAAAAAGTCAAAGGACTGGAAAAAAGTCAATGCTGATGTCAACATGATGACAACATGACATCACCAATGACACATCACCTCATGATGCAGACTTGGACCAATGGTAGTGTGACAAGTGGCAGCAGTTGACTGGGTAGATGTGGATGGAAGATCCAATCAGAATTGGACACATGGCAAAGTTTGGTCAAATGTTGAGGTGCCATGTGGCCCAGGCATGGGCAACCGCGTGGCACCCAGTCAGGGTCAAATGGAAAGTTAAAAAATGTTTGGGGGGTCCATGGGTTTTGAAACCATGACCACCAACCATAGTCCAATCCCTAAGAAATGACCCAACACCAATGCGCCCATGTATTACTTGTTAAATAAAATGTATTTAAAGTTTAATATATGTATGGGGTGCAAAAAGGAGGGGGTTGGGGCTAAGACTAAGCCCGTGGACTTATCCACAATGAGACCATATCATATGCCTTAAGGTGCGTGGGGTTTGTATAGGACCTATCCCTTGGACCTCGGTGCCTCCATGTAATGATGCAGGAGCATCTCTCCACGTCAGCCAACCAGCCATCCAGCCATGTCAGCAAATTCGAATCGTGTGATGAAGAGAGGCTTAGTCCTTGTTTGAAATCTAAATTCAATGTAATTTAATGTTTAAGCTGGTGAGCTGTGAAGCCGTGCCTTTTCACAGGCTGTAGATAAGGTAGGTCTTTAATGTTTGTAAGGCTGATATCTAGATCCAGATGCTAGACTAGACAACCCATTCAATGTAATTGAATAGGGTAGGTAGGTTGGAGGGAAGTGCTCGAAGAGCCCCCTCAGGTAAAAGAGATTTCGTATCTCATTTTGAGTAAGTTGTAGTAGTTGTAAGAGAAGAGCCAAAGAGAGCTCGAGAACACCCTTGTAAAAATAGGCATTTGCCATTTTAATATAAACAGAAGCAGTTTTTCCTGCATGGATTCTATGTTGAATGAATGTCTGTGAGTGTTCATATGGGTTGTATATGTATACTGTGGGTTTGCATTTGCAGCAGTGTGTCTGATTTCAGGTGAAGGTCTTTGAGGCTTCACACTAGGAGGGTGTGACAGAACGCTGCGGGTTCTGATAGCCGTGCACAGAGGTTGCACTTCTGAATTCTGCAGGTTCAGACAAGGACATGCTGTGGCACAAGAACTGGAGTCAACAACTGAGAAGAAAGACCTCAAGGTTGCTGAATACCTTGGAGGCTAGGCTGTGGGAGAAGAACATAGTTGCAGACAAAATCTCTGAGGAGTTCTGTGAAGCTCTGCTAAGAGGGAATTGAGAAGGTGCAAGGAGTGCACAGAGGACAGAACTGCTAAACGTTCTGGGAGGAGATACTCTTCTAGGAGGGAATTGAGACATTGTGCAGACAGACACAGGAGAAGAGAACTCTTTGAGTTCTGTATTTTGAAGGAAGAATCCACTGAGGGATCTTCACAGGGTTGCTAAACACCCTACAGACTCAACAAGAGTTTGCTTGAGGCAGAGGATAGCCAGGAGGGCATCCAAGTATTCTCCATTTGTGGGAGAAGAAAGAAGGATAAAATCCCTTAGGGGTCTGAGTGTTTGAGAAGCTCAGGAGAGACAACACTGTGTGTGCATGAGAATACTCTGCAGGGGCGCAGGAGTTAAAGAATCCTTTAAGGGTTTAGAATAAGGATAAGCTCAGGAGGGAAAGTGCTTTCAGGCACATATTCATAGTTGCAAGGAGTGCAGAAGATTCAGAACCCTCTGACGGGTTGAGAGTACTCAAAGTGCAGGAGGATCAATGTTTTTATACGCGCGACGAAGCTCTAAGAGTGAGGAGTTCGCAGAGGAGAAGGAAGGCCAAGGTTGAAGCCTCTGGAAGATTGAAATTCTTCCAAGTCTCGGAAGAAAGTGTGCAAGCTCAAGAGGGAGAGCACAACAACCATCGGATCGGCTGGAGAAAAGAGATATGGACCGTTGAAGATTTCACATCCAGGAAGAAAGCTCAGGAGGAGTGCACAAGAAGGACGGATCTTGACCGTTGGATCTTGATCCAAGGACCCGACAACTGTTGGATTTGTCGAGAGTTGCACGGGGGTTAAAACTTCGTGAACAACAGAGGAGAAATCCAAAAAAGAGGGTTGGCTCATCGAGGTTTTGCATATCGGGATATCGGAGATCTCGAAGACAGGAGATCGGGAATTTTTCCATGAAGAAATCCTGAGATTGAATCTGAGTCATCCGTTTGTGGGGACACGTGGCGGAAATCGATGACCCATCGGTATATCAAATACCAGGGTTTTGATTTGACAGAGGATTTCTGTCATCGAGGTATCAAAAACTCCGAAATCGCGAGATTGGATCAGGGCCATCCATCAGTCGGGACACGTGGCGGAGATCCAAATTATTGGGGAAAGTCCCAATAGAAAAGTCAAATCGGTGCATCGAGGTTCGTCATTTCACAGATCTAAAGGACAAGACTTTCAGAGCATCGGAAGTCGTGAAATTGTGAGAGGCGATCAGGACCGTCCATATTGAGGGGACGTGTGGCAATGATCAAGGCATTGAGGAAAGGTCCCGATAGGAGAGCCACATCAGGAAATCGTGAATCAGGATATCGGGAGTCCCATGGACAAAGTGTTTACACATTTCGGCATTGCGATGTCCGAAACCCCGATAAGGAGTATGACTATGGTCATATGAGGGGGAGGTCGCATGGATCACGAGTCTAGCCCAGAGGGCTAACAAAAGTCAGAGCATATCGGGAATCGAAGCATTGGGGATCCCGTGGAAAAAGTGTCCAGGTATTTTGGCATTGGAAAGTCCGAAGCCTCGAAAGGATATAAGGCTGCGGTGTTATGAGAAGTGGTCACATGGACCAGGGGCATAGCCAGGAGGGGCTAAGTCCTTAAGAGAGCGCAAGGGCAAATCGGTGATCGAGAGATCGCGGGGACAAAGATTCGTGACATTAAGGATCACGAAACCCCGAAACCCGAAATTAAGTCAGGGAGTTCACGGTTGAATGCAGAAAGATGTGTAGGTGAATAAAGGACCTATGGATCGGGTTTTCATCAGAGATTCCAGCAGGGAATCGAACGAGCTAATTCGTCTCAAAGGGGAATTTGAACGATACTATGAGCAGGAGCGCGAGGTGGTGGTCATGTTCTTACTGCGTCAAGTGGTATCAGAGCGGGAAATTCACTTGTATATTTCAAGTGAAGCGAGAAGGTAAAGGAAGACAGAGCGTTGGAGACTCTGTGATGGTTGTTTGCAGGTAGGCGACAATCAAGAAAATAGTCAGGAGGACTATAGGATGAAGATGGAAACACTCTTAATGCGGAGTGACAGCAGCAGGTTTGCTAGGAAAGAGGACAGAGACAACACCATGGTTACTGAAGGCCATAGGCATGCTCGGAGGAAGAGAAAAGAAGAAAATCTTGCAGAGATGGATAAAGAGCTTGCTGAAATAAGGGTGGACATAGAAAATATTGAACTGTGGATGCAGTAGAATGCCAAGCCAAGATGGGTATATGAATGGACCATGAAGAAGGTAAAAGTAAAATGGCCAGTCAAGGAGTTGACGGTCAGAAGACAACAGAGGCTGTTAAAAGGATGGTTGAGGTATGATGAAAACCTCGACGGACCTGAGGAGATGGTTCAGGTATGTGAACGAGAGACTGGGGACATTCTTGGTGAGGAGAATGAATTGGGATCAGCTGAAGATCTCAATAACTGCTAGGAGGGTAGAAAGGAAATTCTAGTTTGCTAGGTGGGCAACGAGTTGAGATCACTGCGGGATCTCACAGACTGTCATGAGGACAACCAAGGAATTTCACATTGCTAGCTGGGAAATGAAATGAGGTCGCTGCGGGATCTCAAAGACTGCCAGGAGGGAAACGGAAGCATCTCAGACTGCCAGGTGGGCAGAGATGAGAATTCGAGACTATCTAAAGGTCTCATGAACTCAAAAGTGAGTTGGAATCAGCCAGAAGAGATGACAGAGAAGGTGAGCTCGAAAATGGATTTAGATCAGCAGGTGCAGCTGATAGAAGAGGAAGATATGAAAAATCTTTTGATGATTGGGGGAATTCAGATATTCCTACCACTTGCCCAGGGGGAGGCAAAAATCTGTTTTGCAGATGCAACGACAACAGAAGGAAAACTAGCTGAGACTGTCGCAGATGAATGGTAGCAGACTTTGGAAGCTTCCCAAGAAGAAGCAGGAGAGGAAAATGAGCATTCTAAGGAATGGCTCAATGAATTTAGCCAGGAAGCTGAGGAAGATGTAGCGCTAAAGCTGACAGTAGAAGAAGCAAAGGAAAATGAGCATTCTGAGGAATGGCTCAATATTTTCAGCCAGGAGACTGAAAAGACTGCAACATGGGAGTTTGCAACAACAGAAGAAGAAGAGGCAGACAACATTTGTTTTGCTGATCTATGGGAATAGGTAGAAGCCCTGGAGAGAAGGGTGAAAGTGCAGGGAATGTACATCCAACAGGTGAGGTTGGAAGTAGATAAAGAAGAAGGCATGGGAGATTTCGGTGATCTTCCCATGTGCCAAATTTTTTTGCAGCTGATGAGACTGCATAAACAGGACCAACTACTGGAGCAACTGAGTGTAGCGATCGAGGAGATCAAAAGGCTGATGTTGAGGTCAGTAGAAACTACCAGCAAGGAGAAGCTAAGCAGAAGAGAAGCAACAACAGTAGCAACAACAACAACAATAGGAAAATGGAGTAGATGAACAACTCCAGAGGATGATTTGGGATCCAGGAAAATTTCAACATCAGATATGGGAAGCTCATGAGCATGAGCTCTTGAATTTTGCAGCTGAGGAGTATGATGCAGGAGCATCTCTCCACGTATCCAACCAGCCAACTAGCCATGACAACAAATTCGAATCGCGTGATGAAGAGAGGCTCAATCCTCGTTTGAAATCTAAATTCAATGTAATTAAATGTTTAAGCTGGTGAGTTGTGAATCCATGCCTTTGCATAGGCTGTAGATAAGGTAGGTCTTTAATGTTTGTAAGGCTGATATCTAGATCCAGATGCTAGACTAGAAAACCCATTCAATGTAATTGAATAGGGTAGGTAGGTTGGAGGGAAGCGCTCGAAGAGCCCCCTTAGGTAAAAGAGATTTCGTATCTCATTTTGAGTAAGTTGTAGTAGTTGTAAGAGAAGAGCCAGAGAGAGCTCGAGAACACCCTTGTAAAAACAGGCATTTGCCATTTTAATATAAACAGAAGAAGTTTTCCCTGCATGGATTCTGTGTTGAATGAATGTCTATGAATGTTCATATGGGTTGTAGATGTATACTGTGGGTTTGCATTTGCAGGAGTGTGTCTGATTTCAGGTGAAGGTCTTTGAGGCTTCACGCCAGGAGGGTGTGACAGAACGCTGTGGGTTCTGATAGTCGTGCACAGAGGTTGCACTTCTGAATTCTGCGGGTTCAGACAAAGACGTGCTATGGCACAAGAACTGGAGTCAACAACTCAGAAGAAATACCTCAAGGTTGCTGAATACCTTGGAGGCTAGGATGTGGGAGAAGAACACAGTTGCAGACAGAATCTATGAGGAGTTTTGTGAAGCTATGCTAAGTGGGCATTGAGCAGGTGCAAGGAGTGCACAGAGGACATAACTACTGAACGTTCTGGGAGGAGATACTCTTCCAGGAGAGCATTGAGACATTGTGCAGAGAGGCACATGAGAAGAGAACTCTTTGATTTATGTATTTTGAAGGAAGAATCCACTAAGGGATCTTCACAGGGTTGCTGAACACCCTGCAGACTCAACAAGAGGTTGCTTGAGGAAGAGCATAGCCAGGAGGGCATCCAAGTATTCTCCATCTATGGGAGAAGAAAGAAGGATAAAATCCCTTAGGGGTATGAGTGTTTGAGAAGCTCAGGAGAGACAACACTGTGTGTGCATGAGAATACTCTGCAGGGGTGCAGGAGTTGAAGAATCCTTTAAGGGTTCAGAAGAAGGATAAGCTCAGGAGGGCGAGTGCTTTCAGGCACAAAGTCGTAGTTGAAAGGAGTGAAAAAGCTTCAGAACCCTCTGATGGGTTCATAGTACTCAAAGCTCAGGAGGATCAACGTTTTTATACGTGCGACGAAGCTCCAAGAGTGAGGAGTTCACAGAGGAGAAGGAAGGCAAAGGTTGAAGCCTCTGGAAGATTGAAATTCTTCCAAGTCTCGGAAGATAGTGTGCAAGCTCAGGAGGGAGAGCACAATAGCCGTCGGATCAGCTGGAGAAAAGAGATCTGGACTATTGAATATTTCGCGTCCAGGAAGGAATCTCATGAGGAGCGCACAAGAAGGATGGATCTTGACCGTTGGATCTTGATCCAGGGACCCGACAGCCGTCAGATTTGTCGGAGTTACATGGGGGTTAAACCTTCATGAACAATAGAGGAGAAATCTCGAAAAGAGGGTTGGCTCATCGGGGTTTCACATATCAGGATATCGAAGATCTCGAAGACAAGAGATCGGGAATTTTTCCATGAAGAAATCCTGAGATTGAATCTGAGTCGTCCGTTTGTGGGGACACGTGGTGAAAATCGACGACCCATCGGTATATCGGCTACCGGGGTTTTGAGTTGACAGAGGATTTCTGTCATCGGGGTATCAAAAAATATGAAATCGCGAGATTGGATCAGGGCCATCCATCAGTCGGGACACGTGGCGGAGATCCAAATTATCGGTGAAAGTCCCGATAGAAACGTCAAATCGGTGCATCGGGGTTCGACGTTTCATGGATGCAGAGGACAAGACTTCTGGAGCATCGGAAGTCACGAAATCGCGAGAGGAAATCATGACCATCCATCCTGAGGGGATGCGTGGCAGCTATTGAGGCCTTCGGGAAAGGTCCTGATAGGAGAGCCACATCGGGAAATTGTGAATCGGGATATCGGGAGTACCGTAGACAAAGTGTTTACGCATTTCAACATTGTGATGTCCAAAACCCCGATAAGGATTATGACTATGGTCATATGAGGGGGAGGTCGTGTGGATCATGAGTCTAGCCTAGAGGGATAACGAAAGTCAGAGCATATCGGGAATCGAATAATCGAGGATACCGTGGACAAAGTGTCCAGGTATTTTGGCATTGGAAAGTATGAAGCCCCGAAAGGATATAAGGCTGCGGTCTTATGAGAAGTGGTCACATGGACCAGGGGCATAGCCAGGAGGGGCTAAGGCCGGAAGAGAGCGCACTGACAGATCGGTGATTGAGAGATCGCGGGGACAGATATTCATGAAATCAAGGATCACGAAACCCCAAAACTTGAAATTAAGTTGGGGAGTTCACAGTTGAATGTAGAAATCCGTGTAGGTGAATAAAGGACATGTGGATCGGGTTTTCATCAGAGATTCCAGCAGGGAATTGAATGAGCTAATTCAGCTCAAAGGGGAATTTGAACGATCCTGTGAGCAGGAGTGCGGGTGGTGGTCATGTTCTTATTGTGTCATGTAACCACAAGCACAAGTCGGGGAGGGCCTATCCCTTCGGGTGCAGACTCGTCTAGGCCTTGATCCCATGCAAAGCGCCCCATAACCAGGAGCTAGCGTAAGTAAAGGGCTAGTGCTTGGCCATATGAAGCTCATGTGACCTTATAAAAGGGGCGCGCTCTAGCCCAAGGGGGATTACTGTGTATTTTTATATAAAAGTGGTTATTTAACTATACAAAGGTGATTTTTGACTGATATTATGCCCAAAAAATGGATTTTTTGAGGATTTTAGGCCATTTGAAGGGGGATTTGATTCCAGAAAGAGGCCAGATCTTGAGGGAAGTTGGGATTCCTCATCCGAGCCTTGAAAACTATAAGAACTAGGCTTTTTGAAGCTTGGAGGAGACTTTTTGATGCAGGGTTTTGAAGGAGCAGTTTGTAAATTTTGGTCTTTCTCTCATGTTTTGAGAGGCATTTGTCTCATGTTGTTGAGAGGATTTTGATGGTGCATGCATGAATCTGAGCAAGGAGGTCTGGCACAAAAGACATGAAGCATGTAATGTAACTGTAAAGAGCATTGTAAGAGAACTTTGAGCATTTTAAAGAGCAATAAAGAGGTCCTCCACTTGGAAGCGGGCCCAGAGACGTAGCCAACGATTGGTGAACTCCGTTATCAACCTCTTGTCTCTATTTTTGTTTTTGTTTTGTTGTTCTATTCTCTTCATTTGTAGCATGAATATTAAAGGCTAATCTCTTTATACATTAATAAGAATCAAGTTAAAGTCACATTTGATATTCCGCAAACAAGATAACAAGTTTATGTATTTCACATTTTTAACGATCCGATGCAAAAAGTACATTAAACTAACTTGCAATTTATTAGTAATACCTTCATTTTTCGGATCAAGTTTATGGTATTATAGCATTTGGTTTTGAAGGTTTGACATTATTTGCAAGAATTGGATGCTCACGAGAGCAAAACTCAAGCGAGGAGAAGGCCAACTTGAGGCTCCTGACACAGAGATTCAAATGAGACCACATAAGCAAGAGATGTCTTCGCCAAGAAAATTGGGTCTCTACAAATGTGAAGATGATTTCTTCGAGGCCTTTAAATTGATGCAAGCCATGGTAGAGGAGATTTATCAAGAAAGAGGGCAACGAAGGCTTCGAGGCAATGAAGAAGGTGAATCTTCGGTAAGAGCAGAAGGAGGAGTTGGAGGTGGTGGACCTTCGAAACCTTCTTCTCCTTCATCCTCATCATCTAATAATGAAGAAAGTGTACATTCCTCCAAGGATAAGAAAAAAACTCATCATTCTTCTTATATGCCATTATTAAAGTTAGATGTAAAGTTCCAATTACCCACTTATGATGGTGAATTAGATGCAGAAAAGCTAGATAATTGGGTGAGACAATTAGAAGTCTATTGCAGGATACAAAAGATTGTTGATGATGAAACTAAGATCCAACTAGCAAGTCTCAAATTGGGAGGCACAACTCTCATATGGTGGGAAAGCAGAACTAGAGATGATCTCAAGAAAAGTGGTAAAACAATCCTTTCCTGGAATGATTTTGTTATTGCATTAAAACAACCATTTTACCCTTTATCTTACATGCAACAAGAAATGATGAAT
>JZKD02S0031043.1:301350-316274 GCA_000966675.3 Picea glauca
GCACCATATGCAGTCATATTAACGTAGTCATCCATTCATGCAATCATATTATACATGTTATCAGTTTCGTTCCATTTAGTTGGTTCTATATATCTCTTTCCCTCTTTCAGATCCAACAATGTGGTAACCTTCAAGTTCCCTACTTCAAATATCATTTCCATTTTATTCAAATTAATAATCCCTTGGTTATCAAAGGTCCATTCAAGCCCCATTAGCGCTGGGTATGGTTGACTATCATCCATGATTTTGATGACTTGAAAATATGCTATATTTCACACCCCATATATATTCACAGGTACCCCTAACAATCAACCAATTAGTACTATCTTGTGTTAGTTCCCCAATATTAACTAGATGAGAGACCAAATTAACTTGGGCTTCCCCATCATTTCCCATGCTTGCTTTGGTAAAATATATAGATTAGAATCCAAGTCTAAAATGACATTGTCCATGTCATATTCTCCAATCTGCACATTTAGTCTGAACTCTCCATTTTTACTCTTTTTGTGAAATACTTGATTCACTACCCTTTGCATGGTAGGAACTTCCCTTTCTTGTGCATAATGATCAATCATTCCACACAGTTTCATCTTTCATAAATTCTAAAAAAGTCTTCATAAATTATTTCAAAGTACTTACCTATTGAAGCTACATTTTTGGGATAGTACAATCATAGAATGAAGGCATGTCAACCACATGAGGTGCAGATGCTGTCGATGTTATTCAATATGGTCCTAGTATCTCCTTCCTTGTTTGTTTATACATCTCTTTTTCTTATTATGCGTCAAATATCGACATAGGTCTTGTTGATTTCCTTACCCACTGCTCCATTTGCATCCCTTTATTTGTCGCATCAACCCTTGTCCTAGCTCCTCCATGAGTGACAATTGTTATTCTGGGTCCTTCATCACACTTCTCTTCTGAAATTTTTTGTACGTTCTAATTTAGGTGATGGTTCTGATTCCCTCTTGCCTACCACTTTGCAAGTAATTGCAGATAGTTTTATGTCACATGATGTAGTTCCCTACAATACATGTAGGTTGTACAAGGATTTAGGCAGTCATGAGATAAGTGTCTCAATTGATTACAATTGTAGTATATTATCAGTCCTCTACCTCCTCTACCAAATCCCCCTCTACCACAACCTCTTCCAAATCCTCCTCACCCTCCTAGACTAAATCCTCTTTGATTGTTATAGTGCAGAACACCTCCTTATTTCATGGTATTTTCCTCTTGAAATATATACATATCTAAAGTGCACTCTCATCAAGTCGAATGTGCGAAAATCCTTCTCCTCGTACCCTACTGACTTTTAAAAGTTACAAAATAAATTCCTGGGTGTACTTTGGTATTTCTGCAGTAGTGGAAAATCATGTAGATGATGTCCCCATTTCTTGCATATTTCATAGTACCCTCCTCCTAGTATTGGGTTTGGTGCTTCATTCACAAAATACTGCACAAAGGTTGGGAATTCATCCTTATGGTGGTCTTCAATCCTACATGTAATACACCAAACTTGTTCCCTCTTCTCCTTTCCTTTTGTAAGCTCTGCTAATTGGATTTTAAAGGTAGATAACTATGTCTGGACTTGAGCCATCCCTCTCCATCCCCTATAAGAGATGATTCCAAATTAATCACAATATCCAAATCTTTAGGTTGAGACAAAAACTTTTGTTGTATCAATGGGAAACAAATGTGTGGTAATAGTCCTACAATAAACCATTCTCTGTACTATTGATATGGAATTTGGAGTGTCAATCTACCCATCAAATCCTTAAATATTTGATCATAGTCCCAAACTGACTCATTATACACTTGTTTGATTTCCTTCAAATCTATAATTTATTGTGACTCATATTTTGTCTTCTTGAACTCTTTCAATAACACTTGATGAATTTCTGCCAATGTCCTTGCTTGACCTAGTGGTGTAGTACTGCACATTTTCATGTACTAGACTAATGCACAGAATCTAAACATCGTTTCCAGTTGCACAATATTTTTGGCCTCATCCTAAACATTCTTCACATCCCAAATTGTCTCACATACAAATAGATTTTGTTCTGGGTCCTCCAACCCAACTCTCTTCAACTCAAGAATTATCAATGTATTGTCTACCCCTGTCATGGTATTTTGCATAGTTCCTACCCCATATGTTTCTGGATGCTTATGACTCAATGCACTGCTTCCACTACTCTGGCTACTACTATTTTGACTTCCTACACTAACTATAAGTTCTTTTGAAAAATCTTCAAATGTTATCTCAGATCCAGGTGACGCACACGAGATTGTGGCATCTATTGAAGCTAGGTTTGAAAATTTTCACCTTTAAAACTAATTTTTTTTTTCTTTTGGGATTCATTTTTCATAAGGTATAATCCTCACTATTAGTCCAAAAGACCGGTACCAAAGTCCTGAAAATTTTTCATTTCTTCGTTATAACTAAAGACAAGAAGCTCAAGTGTTTTTAAAGTCTAGATGCATGTTTTGTTAAGTACTTTAAATCAGAATAATTTAAAATCCTAAAGGAGTTAATTAACCATATTTTTAAACTTTCAGGATTCGGGGTTTACTCAGAACAATATCTCTTCAATACATTTTGAATCACGAAATCCTGATTCCCGATTTCTTGAAAGAAGTGAAAGTCAGTTTTAATCCTAATTAATTAATTTAAACCTAATCTCACTGTGATTTCGAGATTCGGGATTTGGTGTTGACATATCTCATGTAACCGAAATCCCCGAAACCTCGAAATGCAAAGTCCCGACTCAATACGAAAGTTAAGGTTTAAAACTGTTCTCATCGTGATTTCAGGATTCAGGGTTTTGTGTTGACATACCTCATGTAGCCGCGATCCCCGAAACCCTGAAATGCAAAGTCCTGACTCGATACTAAATTTTAAAGAGAAACTCACTTCATTTTAAAAATACATTAAATGGTAATTAAACTTCTTAAGTACTTTCTTTTCGGCCTTCGTCAAAAGAAGTTTTTTTTTGAATGTTGATTTTAGAATTGCCAAAATACAACCACATTAATAACGGATAGATTGTGATTTCTGCGACACAAATGCATATCTCAGAGATATTCTCCTCATTAAAGGTATTAAATTCTTGACAGCTGCGTTAGTATTTTCACCATAAAATGAGTTAAAAGAAAACTAGAGGTCTGTGTTTTGAAACTTATTCTCTCCTTTTCTATCAGAAATAGGATAATACAACCGATCTTTCACACCTCTCTTCTGTGATAGGTTTTCTTTCCAATATAGAGTCATGGCACCAAAGAAGGGACCCAAGAAGAGTGAAGATATAGCTGAGAATTCCAACCCAGAGGGAGATGTCATATCAGACACCACACCACATGCTATCGACTCAATTAAATCATGGAGACAGATTTATGAAAATCTGGATTGCGAGATGAAAAATTCCCATAGAGATTTTGAGAATCACCTTTGGGACATAGCAGAATCAGGGATTCACAAAATTGCAACACACCCACGGCTCATGCCGTATAATGACATGGTCAATTGGGCTTTGGACAAATTTGATATTTTGACGAGAAGCATTTTAAATGATCTAGGAGCCATTATCGGCTCATTCAGACCTAAACATATCCAGGTTATGTACAAACTCTCACCCAATCCTAATTTCATTTACAATGGCAGATTTATAGCTGAATTCCAGAGAAAGGAATGCATTGAGGCAGACCAAACCTACCCTGATTTAATCAAAGGTTGGTGGATATGTCCATCAAAATTTAGGGCCGATACCCACTGAATTTATGCCACAACCTCTTTGAATGAGTACATGGTTTATGTATCCATGATGCTATGCAAAATTTTCGGCAAAAATAATCCCTGTCATTTCCCCGCAGAATGGGTGCCCTTTCTAGAAGAAGCATCAGAAGAGTATAGTTTCAACTGGGACAATATTTTCTCTGTTCGAGGCAAGATATTTTCCAAAACCCCCCATAAATTTTACATAGTTCTTGGAGAAATGTATTAAATGTATCGAATCAAAAGAAGGAGGGTCATCGACAAAGTAAAAGTATTATTTGGAAGAGCTTTACTTCCTAGAAAATGGAAAAAATGAAGAAGATCATGAAAACGGTTTTGGATCTACTTTTAAACAAATAGTTAGTCTCTAAGAATTAGGAACTCACCAATCATCTTAAGATTGGTGGTTTTGTATAAATGTAATTTTTCAAGACTAAGAAAGGGATTTTTTCTGGACGAAATTGTAAAGAGATAACTTCGTTTTGCCTGAATTAATACAATATAGATTGAAGATTCCATGTCTGGTCAATCCTGAGTTATGTGTTTCTCTGTCATTCTATTTTTATTTCATACTTTCATTTGAAGTGTTTCATATGGTAATTTCTGTTATAGTGATTGAAAAAGTCAGATTATCTAATCGTTTGCAGTTTTTCCTCTGTATCGGCTTTCAACAGATATAAGACCTATAAACGTTTTAGGACTCTGAAACTGTATGCTTCTGCAAAGTTATCACCCCTTTTCTTGTATTAATTTAAAATGAGATTCTTCTTAAATTGATGCCTCATTGTTGTTATACAACTACATGTTTCTTTTTTCTTCATTCTGTCCACTGTCTCCTTTAAAATTTGACTCAGATACTAGAAAAGGCCTTTATTTCTATTATAATATTAATTCATAATTCATAAGTTCTATTTTTATAATTTTGAACCATAAATTTGTGACCCTCGAAAATTTTCTTGATTTACAAAAAAAAAGAAACCCTCATCTTTCATGACTGTCCCAATTACCGGACAACCCAATATAGAACCCGGTCTATCAGATCAAACAAGCATTGTGTTAAACCTTTTCAATACCATATTACACACAACAAATACATGGGTAGAACGTGAAAGATCATGGGCTGCAATTGAAAGGGATATTAGAATTCAAGAACAATGGGAAGATAGACATAGACAGTTAAGGAATCAACCGTGATCTCAGTTTCCTTTAAATTTTTTCTTTTTACCGATTAATTATCTCTACCCTTTTTGGATTCCATGATGGTATACTTTAGAGCCTTAAAGTATAAACTCAGGAACAACAGGTTCGACGCAGGATCCATCCTCAGTAGGACTTAATGACTCTTCTATTATAGGATTGAACTTAGTATCCTCTCCCTCTCCTGTTGTGCCAAGTACTTCTATGATATGAACTATTGCATAGGGTTCTCTCCTCTCATCCTCACTGCATGAATCTCCTTTCTTGGCCCCAATTTTTAACCTCTTATATCTTCTTCCACTACGTAGTACTCCAAATTTGTCTTCTTCTTCTTCTGATATACTTTATTTGTCTATCTGCATCCTTAGTCCCTCCCTTCCTTATTTATTTATTTCTTCATTCCTTCCTACCTTCAGACCATCCCTTGTTCAACCCTCAATTCCCCTATGTGCGTGAAGCCCCGGAGCAATCCGATTCCATCATAATCAAACACTTGTCAAAAAAAAAATCTTTATCCAAGTACCCAATGCTTTCAAAAACCTTCTTCCTTTACCCTTGAAGAAATCCCTCTTTGTGACACTATACGACTGGGTACAATCCACTGCAAAATTTGTAATATAACCCCCCAGTATGCCATTCAACCATAAATCAACTGCTCAAGAAGTAATATTTCTTACAAAATTCAATTATATTACCAACTTAGGGGTACATTCCCTCGCAGCTACAATTTTATATATTCCATTATCCTCCACTAACATTTCTAACCATTCAACTAAAATATCCAGAAATTCCCCAAAGAAAATATCATGTAGATCTATGTACACATACCATTACAACCATTTTTCATCACTGATCCGAGGGTTTTTATTTTCTCCTTGGGAAAATTATCGCTCCTTCCTTTCTATCCACTCGAGGATCTCTTTCTTAGCCAATCACCAAAACATTCGCTCAATTATAGATTCCAGGTCTCGAAAATGGAACCATTTGTTGGTGCACAGTTATAAGACCCTAGGTTAAAGTTATTCAACCAAAAAAACCCTTAGACACCAACCCTTTTGGCATCACCTGCATGCAAGTAAATTCTCACCCAAGTCATCTATTGGGGTTGCAAAAACCAAGTTTCTGCAAGGATGAGGGGATGTGAGGATATCAACATAACTATTAATACATATTAACCTTATGCGCATTATCCTTATTTAACATCCTTTTGCCAATCCTTAAACCCTATGTGCAACTTCCATTAACTAAAAGTTCATTGCTTTTACCATAACATTGTGCAAAATTCACCCATCCAACATTCATTTAGTATCATAAACCCTAGTGTGCAGAAAAAATATAACATATATCATGACATAACCAACTCACTAAATCATTCATTATTATTGCGCATCAACCATATGTTACCAGATCTATACTAGTCATGCAAAAACATAATATCCATGAATAATCACATCAACAAACACATTAAACACATGATTTTAATGCGTTTCACCCAATCCTTGGGCTACATCCACAAAAAATGGATTTTTATATTATTCTTCATGCAATTATCATCTCAGTCTTTCGCACTGCGCTTACAAAAGATACAACATATTGTAATCCCTACACCTACCTAGCTTCTCTACAGTGCACGCCTATCTTTGTATAACTCTCTTCATCACTCATGAGAAACCTAATCTCTTACTCTCAGCAATAAAAACAACCTAATCTATTCCTAGTATCCAACCTAAGACAAACTTATCTTCCTCGAACCTTTACATATTTATACATATAATTAGGGATAAACAACCCTAATAACAACTTATCCCAAAATCCTAATAGGTCATAACCATTTTTCCTCCTTTAGCAATGATTTGATGTTTTCTTCGCTTTTGTGTTGAACTGCTGCTTTTCCCTATTTTTGTATTGAACTGCTGCTTTCCCCTACTTTTAAGCCACAAAATGCACCCTTGACACACATTCTGGTCCTGCCTTTTCCTCCTTCCTCTGCTATGGAAAAATTCCCAAAAATTGGTTATCCTTATCCAAAATTCTTGTCCAACATAACACCACTACTGTAGATTGACCCAACAAAAGAGTAAGGGAGATAAACTCCACTAGAGAGGGAAAGGGGTAAAAGAGTCTCAAGTTAAGGGGCTAAGCCTAAGGGGCTTAGGCTAAGGGAATATTTTAATAATATTTCCTAAAAGATAATTTAGAGGATACATTATGATATCCTAAGTTCCCAAAGAAAGGGAACAAACCACCAAGTGGGTGCAAAGGGGGTTTCATGAAGTGACAAGTGTCATTTGAGGCAGATGTAATATAATGAGGGAATTTAGTGCAATTCCCATAATTCTCTCCAACCATGGGGGATTTTATCTATCATGCTCATGAGAGTGGAGAGGATGATTCTCTATTTCTACCATTGGTATGCTATTTCCATAAAATACTTACATTGAGGAATATTTGAGGCTATCATCCTTACTAATCTCATTCTCTAGTCATTCTCTCTTAAGAGGGAAATGAAAATCATGGATAATGGAGCTATGTAGATGAAAGTACCTTGTAGATCCTAGGTGGATGTAGGTGTGTGTACACTTCTCCTTGGATCTAGGTGTGTGTGAGGCTTGGAGGGTACCTGGAGATCACTAAGGGCAGCTAGAACTCCTGGAGACACAATGCTCTGTGACTTCCTGGTCAACTTGTGCTAGATCTTTGGAAGGGTATTTTTGTAGCCCGAGGGATAGAGGTTTGGAGAAGGCGGTACAATACCTTAGGTTGTGAAGGAAAATGGGGAATGAGAGGTTGTAGGTTGGAGTGATGCTAAGGTTTGGTACCTTGTCCTAGACAATGTTGGTGTTGATTGTGGACCCTGGTTGGCTTAAGAATCCTTTTACCTGGTGGATTTTATGCCTGGCTTGGGGTGACCTATTGTTAATCTATAAGAAACATAGTTTAAGGATAGGAGGAAAATCATAGGTCTAGATGCAGTTGGTGGTTATTTATATCAGATAATTGTTCACCAAGTGTTTGTTTTAATTACTGTATGAATAATTATGTGTTCATGTGTTGAGTATATGCCATTTTATTTATATTTAATTATACTATTGTTTAAATGGTACAAGAACTATAATTATGCATTCTCTGCCATGGTAATTGTTGTTGGAATTATGTATCTCTGTTATGGTTTTCTTGAATATGTTGCATGTGTATCCTGTAGGTATTGTGCATAAATATTGTACATAAGTAGTGCATTTAAAGATGTGCAATTGATATCAGAGGAAATATATACTTGTGTATATGTTGCTAGTATTATTTAAATAACTCTTTTCGTATGTCTAGCATGAACCTAGGCGTAGCTTATCCAACTCAGGATGCAAATTCCCTTCTTTGGGTTCAGACAATTCATAACAACGAATATTTACTCATGAAACAACGAGGAAGGCCTCAACTAGTTTAGGAAATGATTGAAGATCATATTGAATCCCTGGGAAGCCTTAGATTTTACTCGAGGAAGTCTTTTATTTGACTAAGTCCTGAAGTGAAATGTTAAAACTAAGTAAACCTATGTTTTTCCCTAGAAATAATTGCAACCATAAAATGCAGCACAACGAATCAATCTTGGTCATTAATCAAGGGTCCTCACATTTTAGGGCTTGCCGATGGTCAAGGTCGTTGATGGCCGTCGAATTTTTAACCAAGATCAGGAGAGGGTTAGAGCTAATATATTGACATATCATAAGGTTTTGAGTGAAATACCTCGTCAAAGCACTCGATTCCCGATACTTGGTGGGTAGGGTTCCCACATGGGGTTCAAAACCTTTTATTTTATATATACAACATAAGCAAGAGAGAGAGAGAGAGAGAGAGAGAGAGAGAGAGAGAGAGAGAGAGAGAGAGAGAGAGAGAGAGGGAGAGAGAGAGAGGGTTCAAGCGATTAACACTTATTTGCATTTAATTCACCGCCAAGTCAAGTGTGGATCCCTATTAGGATTAATCCTTTGGAAGTGTGCCTTATAATTTGAGCTGTCTGATTTGGGAAGCCAATAGATCTCAACCAATAGATATCAGCCATAGATCTCATGGTGAAGTCCGAGAGTCTTAACCAAAAGATTAACTGAGTTATTCATTTCGTAATTACTGGATCATGGAACTTGGGGAGTTTTAGTGTACAAGATCTTGATAAAGTGCCAAGGTCCCAATGTCTACAGTTTCTTGGTGGTGACACACGTCCTCCATAGATTCCACATGATGTACATATCTCCACCATATATTTGCATAAACCCAGATCCAATATGGACCGTTGATTTACCCTTTAGCTAGATCTAAGTCTTTTTGTGAGGTCACTAAAGAATTTGGAGCATGTTGGAACCTTACACTCCATGTGTCATCTTGGCGTTAGAACCTTGGGGCGTAAAGCATTTCCCCCAATATGAAAGTCTCAATGAGGGTCAAGATACAAAATGATGTCACTCACCCAATGCCGAGTGGAAAAGTGTTAGTGCCTGACTAGGTAATCAAGGTATCCTGTGGTAACGTGTATACCATGTCATCCCACATGGAAGGTCCACATGCCATGATGTGAGTGGTGCCACGTTTCATGCAAATTTGACATAATGGGACAAGGATTCATGGAGGAAATGAGTTCCATGTGTTGAAGTGGTATAATTCACACATGTTATGCTAGGTGGAAGACAGTGGTGGGGTCACATGTCATGATAGGTGGATTGTTGTGGATAAGGTTGCGTGTCCTAAGTGACAATTGATGTCATATCAAATTTTTGGGGGTTATACCAAAAGTCAAAGAGTCAAGGTCCCGAGATATGAGAGTTAGAGGTCCCACAGTCCCGATGACCGGTGTATAGGTGTCATGATCTAGTGAGATAAGATCTCGGGAGGATGTGGAGCTCCATGTTGAGAGGGGAAAAGGTTGAACGTTGATATGCTGAAGGTTCGGTGGTCAGGTGGCATGTGCCTTTTCAACACCATGTCGACACACAATCACCAACCTTGCCTAAGAGGTAGGACACGTCAGTGCCATGTTGGATGGGGACAATGACGTGGAGCCACATGGATGCCATGTGGCAGTACAAAGGCATTTGGTCAGTAAAGGCCCAAAAAAATTAAAATGCCATAAATTTTGATCCATGATTCATAATTGGACATAATTATAGTCGTTGTAAAGTTCTTAGCGAGAAAAATATGATGGTTTCCCTTTTAATGGATTCAAGGAGGTTTAGGAAAAGAAAAAAATTAATATCCCATCCCTTAAAAGGGTACTTAGGGGCTTGGGTGTGTTATAGGTGGTGGATAAGCACTGTAGATTTTGTGTTTTGTTTTTGAATTCTGTACAACATTTTTTTTATCATACTGATTGTAGTAGTAGGATTATATTGTTGATCTAACTGGTTTGATGGCTACTCCTACATGAGTGGGAACATGATGATAGGAATTAAGAGTAAGTATTGATTGTGGATGGATGAAAATGGATGCATCCTGTTATAGAGCTGCATGAGTCTAGAAAATGGATGAGTTGATTTGTTTTATGTAAAGTGTAACATTGTCTATCCATTTGGATGGATAGAGCCTCTTGAATTTGTGAGGGTAGTCTATATAAAGGCTACGACCCTTATGGAAAATTCCTTCTGGCTAAAGGAATTTAGTATAGATTGATAGAATCCTTGGAAATAATGTTTGTTGATCAAATAAAGGACTAAACCTTGTATATATAACTCCTCATGATCAAAGGACTGAGGAAAATGAGTAAGGTCAGTTTACTTGACCTATAATGGTTGAAACCTACAACAAGGATAAACTATTTAAGCAAGGTAAAAATGAGTCCTTTGGGACTGATGCTAATCCTCATAAGGAGGTAAAGTGAAATGGGAATATGAGCTATTTTATGAGCTCATGGATGTACACAGATATGTACATTCCTATGGAATGAGTATTGAACTTTCCATGAATATGAAAAATGAGGACATGCTACAATGCATATGATAATGATTAAGCATGTATGTAACATGAAAACATACATGTTATAACCTATGGTGGGTTATAAGGCATGGTATACTGATGGACCTTTTAGATGAGGATGACCTTATGACAACAAATAAATTAACAACATGAATAAAATATTGATAATGCTATTGTTATTGCCTTATGAGGATAAGACTGGAATGATTAATGGAGGACTGATATAAATACTAACAAAGGTAGTGTTGGAGCATTACTAGATGACCAATGGGTCAATATTGACATCCAGAGGTTGATGAAATCCATACATGAAGGGTTGGGTATTGTAACACCCTTGTTTCCCGCAACTTGTAATTAATCAATAATTAGGATTACCATGCCGTGGAATGGGAAGACTGTAAATGTATTATTGTTTAATTGAAAATAACTAACTCTGGGGGTGAAGCCTTGAAAGTACTAGCCATGATATCACTAGAGGAAAGAATGTGAAAATGATAAGAGAACAATTAATCAGAAAAGGACTGGTGGTTGAACCCTCAACCACCCCCACAAATGGAAGCATGGTCTAGCCACACAAGGTCATCCTGAAGTACCACAAGGTCCGACATACCCAGAATGACCCAGGGTTCCTTTTGACAGGAGGAAACAAGATATGAGGGATGTGCGTGCAAGGCAAGCAAAAAAATACAAAGAGAAGACTAGAGAATACGAGGAACACTCCAGTGGAGAACGAGTCGAAGGCCATGAGCTTGATTATGAGGAAGCATCTGATAAACCTCGTAGAGGCTGTGACAGAAAGAGAAAACCTCGTAGAGGCCGTGACATAAAGAGAAAACCTTGTAGAGGCCGTGACATAAAGAGAAAACCTTGAATATTTTGTAGAAAATGAGACCCGAGTAGAAGGTCCCGAGCTTGATGCTGAGGAAGCACCTTATAAACCTCATGAAAGGTGTGAAGGAGAAAGGATCGTTGAGAATTGGCATAAATTCCCTGGCGATATCATGGCTTGGAACAGGGGTGTCCGGAGCACTAAGAATGAATTCCTTTGAGCCTATGGTTGGGTGGAAGGACGAATAACCACAGTCATTTAGTTGGCTACAACCTGTAATAGATAAGTATTCTCATATGTCCTGTATTTAAGTGATAACTATAAATTAAAGTTGGATATCCTATGAATGTTGCATGGACGAACATGTTTTCTTAATGGTTATATTGTATCCCTTCAATTCCTCCTAATTGTGTATTTAGGAAAGTAAGGAATTCATTGGCCTGTACATGTAAATGCCTGAGCCTTGTGGTGGCTCAAGTTAAAATAAATGAACTGTGAATTTGTTGACCTTGGGAATAGCCTCACGTTTGCATGCCAACACTCTTAGTCATTCTGAAAGAAGGAGTCGGGTAAGATCATGAGAAGTAGTGCATGTATGCACATAGTCTCTGTGAGGCAGACAAAGATGGAGAAACCCATTTAATTCTAGAGTTGATAAATGAGCGCAACAGGTGTGTGAAGGATTTCTCTAAGTGTAAGTTTAGGACAATTAGCACAAAATAACTAAGTACTTAAGGAGCTGACAAATATCAGGTAGGATAGCAAGATTTAAGTCCCAAAAGGACAAATCCTTTTGTTTGGAAGATGAATGGATGAGATAAGTTTGGGAGAAGCCGAAGTTCTTCATGATTGTCGGATCTGGAGAAGGAACACCGGTGTTAGCCCTTAGATCCCTTCGAACTTTGTGGGTCCGATGAATTGAGCATATTTGTTGTACGGGAGGTGAATCCCTCGAAGTCTCGAAGTCCCGAAGTTAATCTGGGTCGTAGATATGAGGATGCTCGAGAACTATCCCATTCATCAGATCTATGATATAGTCACCCCGACGTTGACCAATTTGGGAGGATAGAGGTTTGGTAATACCAAAACGCCCAAAGTCCTGAAGTCCCAAATTTAATCTGGGCCATAGATCTCAGGATGACTGGGAACTACCCCGACCATTAGATCTAAGATATAGTCAACTCGACATTGACCAATTCGGGAGGATAGAGGTTTGGTCACACCAAAACCCCTGAAGTACAAAAGTCTTGAAGTTAATGTGGACCATGGATCTAAGGATATTTCGAGATCCCTCACAATTGTTCGATCATGAGGACGCATGTATTACGTTGAGATCATATGGGGGCCCATGTGTTGAGTGATGTCATTGCCAGGTATTCATCCCAGAGTGGCACAACAATGGGACCTAGGGGACCCTTGATTAGAAGTTACAAGCCATAGATCTCTAGGGTCATGTAGATACCCTCGAACCATCATATTTAGGCTATGGTCATCTCGATGCTGACCATCTCCGGGAGAAAAGAGTAGTGTGTTGAACAAAAAAACCCGAAGGTTAGAGAGTCAGAGTTCATTTGAATCATCTGTCAGTTGAGGAAAGGTGTCAAGAGATGTTCCATTTCGGAATATAGCCACTTTGGAGGAAAGTGGGGTCACGCGATTTAATAATTCCCAAAGCCCGAACTGTCAAAGTAAATTGCGATTGTCGATATGAGAAGGACACGCGTTAGTAGATCACGAAGTCCAAAAGTGTGAACTCTGGAGGAAAGGATGTGGAGCATTGACCATAATTCGTCTGAAGCTCCAAAGGTTAGGAATCATCTTAGCCATCCATTGTTGGAACACATGGGGACTAGATATTTACTATGGGTGAAGGTCACTCTGGAGGAATTGAAGAATAAAGGAATGAGAACTCCCGAAGGATGGAGCACTGAATGTTATCAGAACCATCCATTAGAATAGGATGCATGGCATCAGATCCATCACTTCGGAGGATTCATACTCCATAAGAAAGAATGCAGAGGAGCGTTGACTGCAAGTCTCCCGAAGTGGGGCAAAGGATGGATATCGACTGTTGATCAGGGAAAACAAATGGCACTCGATCTGTAACTCTGGGTATGAATAAATTCAAAGGAAAAAGGATTTAGAGTGTTTTAAAATCCCTAACGCCAAAGTCCCGAAGTAGATCACAATTTTCGATTATGAAGGATGTGTGGCGCTCGATCTGTAACCATGGGTACATAGTATTTTGGGGATAAAATACTCTGAAGCATTTGAAACTCCCTAATGCTAAAGCCTCTAAGTGAATCAGGGCCATCAAAATATCTGAGGACACGTGGCGTCGGATTGTGAAATTCAAAGATTTTCCCATCCAGAGGATTCACGCAGTGGTTTCCTTGGTTCTTTTTGTCTTGGCGTTGGGTCATAACTCACATTTATATGCGAGTATAGATGGAAAGAAGAACCTGAATAACTCAAGAGAGGATATATACCAACTCTAAGATTGGTTCAGAGCATGTAGACCATGGTTGGAAAGCTCTGGAAGAGTAGAATGGAATAGAGACCCTGAATGGGGGTTTTTATTTTCTTAAGAAGAACGAAATTTTGATGCCCCAACATGGGTGCGTTACAAATTGGTATCAGAGAATGACAACAACACTTGGCCTACTTGGGCTCATGCATGAGTCATATGAAAATATTTTTGGAGGAATTTAAGGGGTTATAGCCTATCTTAACGAATTCCTAAGAGGCTTAGAAAACCTCTACTGAAGAGAGGAATGAGATCCTTTACTGTTGATAGATGTTTTAGAAATCAACACTTTATGTTGCTAATGTTTCCAAATAAATAAATTGACTTCACTGTGAAATTGTATGTGCTATTGTCCAGTCATAAGATTTGGTTACCAAGGTTAATATGAACCTGTGGAGAATATTACTGCCAAACATAAATCATCTGCATAAGTTTTTTGAGTAGAAGGATGCAAATTTAAAATATAGTTGGCATTTTAACCAACGAGATTGAATCATGCTAGTCTGCGACAAAGGGAGCCTAGAATTTCTTGGGAAATGATAACCGATCCTACATGAATGGGATTATGCTGAAGGACACTAATATTTAAACTAAAATAGTGTTGGGTATGTGTTTTATTCTTTGCATGAGTAGTAGGTTTTGTG